>JABCPU010000010.1:0-447925 GCA_016800925.1 Suillus spraguei
TCGCACTCGCTATCTAAATCGTATCGGCTATATTCCTTGTTTTTCGTCTCGCACTCGCTATCTAAATCGTATTGCTATATCCATCGTTTATCGTCTCGCACTCATCTCGATCATTATCGCATAACATTCGTTAACGCTAATCTATTTCTATAACGTTTCAGGCATCACACTAGCGGTCTCCACACCCCTTTGAACTCGCAGCAAGAGCCACTTAGGTCTTACATATAGTAATGATCAGTGCGCAGTATTAGTCTATTCTTTGCAGTCCATTGCAGTATAAACTTTGATATAAGAGTCTGTGTGCTTGTTAGCACGTAGCATAGGTAAGTGAGATCTAGAGAGCGGAAACTTTGATAAGAGAAACTGAGACACCAGCCAAAACCCAGGGTAAAACTGAGACTATCGTACTGAGTGGTATTTGTTTTTATGTTTTTGTGTTTTTCTGGGAGTGCGTGGTATTAGAGAGTGGTGGTATGATAACGAGTGTCGGTAGTAGCAGTATGGGATAGGTGGGGTTAAGCGTCGGCGCTGAAGCCAATGTCTTCATCTGCCGGCTCTTCGTTGTCTTCTCCTGCCAATGAGTCCAATGCTTCTTCGTCTAGACTGGTGATGCTAGTAACTGAAAGTTTAGTATTGGTACGCAGGTGATAAAGGATCAAGCGGAACGCTGCGTAATGCAGTTTGGATATGCTGCCATCTAGCTTGGCTAGCCAGTATGAGCCGCCATTGGTATGATGCACTGCTACCATTGGACTGAGGTACCGCAGCTTTGTCTTTCGACTCATTTCATACTCGATCTTGGAATTGCGCACTAAGACTACTGTGCCTGGAGCAAAGTTATAGTCTTTAATAGTGGCGCCATACCGGCACTCAAATTGCTATACCAAATTGAGCCTAGCCTTGGTGACTTTGTCTCTGATGCCGTGGAGATCTTCCTTCTTGCCGCTTCTGTAACTGCCGCGTGCAGTAAGTGATGAGATCGGGTAGTGGAGAACGTCTCTTGACCGGGTAGGTCTACTAGAAAAGTACTTTCAGCGAGATCAAATGGAAAGATTGGCTTGACGCCATGAACCATAAAATATGGTGATAGCCCAGTGTCATGATGAATGGTAACACGCTCAGCCCAGAACACAGTATGAACGGTCTGGTACCAGCGGGACTCATCCCCCTCGCAACTTTTCATGATGGCCTCCCGGACATCATAATGACACCACTTGACAATGCTGTTGGCTTGTGAGTTGTGAGGAGAGATGTGGATTGGGTGAATCCCATAACAGTTAGCTAATTCTTCTACTGCCACAATAAAAGCTGGCCTGTTGTCAGTAACGATCTTGGTGTAAAGGTACAACCTAGCCTAGGCTGTAGATAAACCACGGCCTAAACTAGTATGTTAGTCTTGCGCTCCGTCTAGTCTGCTTCACTTGTAAGAACAAGAGTGTTCGACCCTAAAGGGGGATGCCTATTTAGTATGGTCAAGTTCGAGTCTAACTTATTTGCGAAACAAGTGTTGTGGTCAGTGGTAAGTTGCCGCAGTCAGTGATAATACGCCGGAACTAGCGTCGTGAGTAGTGGTGCTACTGGTGTTGAGATAAGGTCAGTAACAGTAGCGTTGAATGAGCAATGTCGAGCGGTGGTCTCAGCAGTAGCGGTAAGGTTGCGAGCGGTGCAATGAAACAGTAAAGAAGTCCGCGGTACTTTCAGCGGTAAAGTAGTGGTTTGTGGGAAGTTCAGTCAAAGTAACAGTCAAAAGTCCAGTGGTATGCCAGCGGTAACGGAGAACAAGCGTGATGTATTAACGAGCGGTAGGAAGCTTTAAAGACTATGTCCACTACTGGGTAGATCCAGAGCTAGACAATAATCCTGACCTATAGTATGTGCAATGGGGTAAAATCAGGTACTGTATCGTGCGGGGTATACGGTGCTTATATCCTAATTCATATGTACTCGGAATACTCTAGGCAAGATCAGTAGTGCCGGAGTGTAGTAACTGCTGTAAGTATACATAGCACGAGGCGCTGCGGCATGAGGCAACATGTAATAACGCTTGCCGTGGAATCAGTGATAAGGAACAGAAAACAAACTATGCACCAAATGGAGCTATGCAGATGCCGGCAAGGACATGGAAGGACATCGGTTCGTGGAACAAGGTGCGGCAGTCGGTATGGTGTGCGGTAAGCATGGGATGCTGCCGGTACTGCTAAATGGGGTAAGACGGCCATGGACAAGTGTTATCTCCTGTAGATGTTAGACGAGTGTCAAAATATGGGGTTTTAAGCCCAGCGCCAATATGTTCGTTACATCGGTGATAGGTCCCCACCGACACAGAAGCTCCTCGAAGATGAAGGCACTAAGGGTCCTGGTGTTTTCCTTACGTAGCATATGCCATTCTGGGTAGCCAGTAAGAGCACAACACACTTGAACTAAGCGATCAAATCTGCCGGCTTTTGGCATCATCATAGTGTCAAGGTGTGCGCGCCTAAAGATACCACTGGGTACAGGGATGGTTGGTGGTATGTGCAAGCAGTGGGTCTGCCTGATCTGACACTCATGACAAGTCCTGTTGTGCCATTTGATATCGTCAATAATATATGGCCACCAAAAACGCAAAAGAAGTCTAGTGCGAGTCGCAAATATTCCCTTATGACCTAAGTCGTCGTGCACTTCCTTCAGGATATGCAAGCGCTTAGCCACTGGTATGACTAGCTGATGTTTGCTGAGCAACTGCTGCTGGAAGAGGCTATCCCCTAACACAAAGTACTGAACAAGTGTTCTGACAAAGGATGTGAATTCCTTGTCAGTCAAGCTCGCTGGCCACTTGCAGTCAGTCAGGAATCACTGAATTACCAGCATATGTTCATCTTGGGCTTGAGCGGCCTCAGAATGCGGGATTACGATACCATCACTTTCGTGGGTTACAGTACCTAAACATGCGAGTAGCGTGGGTGGTCGAGTTAGTGAGCATGGCACGGGTGAAGAATAAGGGTGCTGCAAGATGTTGCCGCAAGGACCTGCGACTACGCAAGCCCTGTCATTCAAAATCTCCATACTGAAGGAGTACAAGTGGTCTAACCAATCCTTGTGATCATCCTCCTCAGTGGGATCTTCGTCTGCGGCAGGTCTCCTTGAGAGACCATCAGTGCTGGTATCCTTGGTTGCGGGTACATGTACGAGATTGAATTGAAACAAAAGTATACCTGTGATCCAGCGATTGATCATAGTGTTAGGCTGGAGATCTGGGTTATTGATTATCCCCTTGATATACTTCGCGTCCACCTCAACCATAAGGTTGATGATGCCAAAGATATACACCTGCATAGCGCGCAATGCTCTGAATAACCCGTATAGCTCAAGCTTTGCTTGCGAGTAGTGGCTCTCGACTTTGGTAAGCGTTAGTGAACCAAAGCGGCTAGGGTAGCGCTTCATATCCTTGCTGATTTGCGAGAGTATAAATCCTATGGCAATAGAAGAAGTGTCAACAGCTAGAATGACTTCTCGCCCAGAAACATAATCAAGCAGTTTTAGCACCAGTGACTGCATAATAGCATCTTTGAGCGCTTGCATAGCTACCTTCTGTTTGTGACCCCACTCGAATATGATGTTCTTGTGTGTTAGCGCTACTAGCTGTCTCGCTATCTTGGCGAAGTTCTTGATGAAAATATGCAAGACGTCACAGGTACCTAGGAAGCCCCGCACATGCGTAATGGTGCCACACTCAGGCCAATCATGGATATTTTGTACCTTCCTGGACTCTGGTACACGCCCTTCAAAGGTACACTTGTGCCCTATGATATTGGCGGTAGGCACGGCTAAAACGAACTTTTTGGCGGAAACAGTTAGCCCAACCATATGCAAGTGGTGCAAGACGTGGTTAACCACAATTAGGTGTTCCCAGATAAAGCGGCAAATGCCAGCGTTCTCCGGTATGGTCTCATATGAGCTGTCAGCTCTCTGATACCGTGTCTTTACTGACTTCACAGCAATGTCATCAATGAATGGGAACATATACATTGGGATCTCATCTTGTAGAACGAAGCAAATATCCCCTTGAAAGAGCTGTACACCATTAGCGTGGCCCATCGGAAGCGTGGTTAGGCAGTAGGGCCCCAACGGTGTGCCAAAGGTGGTCATATTGCGCGAGTCAACATGTAGCGACCGCTGATCATATCCTGAAAACAAGTCCATCATGCCATACACAGCATAGCCGGCAAATGATTCAGCAAGATGTTCAACAAATGGAGGAATGGAAGCATCTTTGATAGTTACCTTGTTCAGTGGTTGGAGATCATGAACTATACACAGTGATGTACCGTCTTTCTTGATGACGCAGAACCATCGCGAGTGGTAAGATGCCGTTGACGGTTCATACATGCCAGACACAATCTTTTCCTTGATAATGCCAACAACTTTCTCCAGCATGGCAGGAGGGATTGGGATGCTGCACTCTGCCCACGGTGTGTGTGGTACCATCAGTATTTTGTACAGCGGAAAGTACTTCTCGTCGAGACGGCCACGTTCTGACGCGTCCCAAGCGAAGGCAGTCTTGTGTTCACAAACAAGCCAACGTACAAGCTTGTCCTCCTCTGGCCATAGCCACTTCATGAAATCCAGATCGAGCATGTCAGCTCTCTCTTGGGTAAACCACTTGCCAGGTACAAAGTCTGGTGGATGCAGCGGTAACTCAGGTAAACTGGCCAAAGGGTCTGGCAGTAATTCCCATTGCACGCAGTACTCTGGCAGCATGGTAGTCAGGACGGTGTTAACTTTCTTGCCTACAGGTTTGTAGATGTAGGAATGTGTGGTCTTGTTGTAGGTATAAACACTGTGGAAGGCTTCAGTAGACTCGGCGTTAATGGAGGAATGCATAGAGGTTAGGTAATGATAATGAGCAGATAACTGAGGGCAGTCAAAGGGAGACGATGATGTGTCAGCAGTAGTGCTCCATAAGAGTGGTGGTCACGCAGTGGGCGCTGGTATGCGGTCAGTGGGACTTGGTACGGTAGCGGTAACTTTAGCGGTAACTGGTTCTTGAGAAATGAAAGAAGAAGAAGAATGAAATGTTTGGGAGTCTCCCCACTGTAAAGATACAACCTAACCTGGGCTGTAGATAAACTACCTCCTAAGTTAGTATGTGAGTCTTAGTCAGCAGTAAGTTGCCGCAGTCAGTGATGATGCCACCAGAACTAGCGTTGTATGTAGCGGTGCTACCGTGGTTGAGATATAGTCAGTAACAGTTGCGTTGAGCAAGCAATGATATCAGTGGTAGCAGTAATGTTGTGAGCGGTGCAAAGAAACAGTAAAGAAGGCCACAGTACTTTCAGTGGTAAAGTAGCGGTGCATGAGAAGTTCAGTCAAAATAGCAATCAAAAGTCCAGCAGTATGCCAACGGTAATGGAGAACGAGCATAATCGATCAATGAGTGATAAGGAACCTTAAAGACTAAGTCTACTACTGGGTTGATCCAGAGCTAGACAATAATCCTGACCTATAGTATGTGCAAAGGGGTAAAATCATGTATTGTGCAGGGTATGTGGTGCTTATATCCTAAATTGTATGTACTCGGAATGCTCTAGGCGAGATCAGTAGCGCTCAAGTATAGTAACTGCCATATGTAAACATAGCACGAGGCGCTGCAGCACGAGGCAACATATAATAAGACTTGCCATGGAATCAGTGATAACGAACATAAAACAAATGATGCACCAAATGGCGCTATGCAGATGTGGCAAGGACATGGGAGGACATCGGTATGTGGAACGAGGTGCGGCAGTCGGTATGGTGTGCGGTAAGTGTGGGATGCCACCAGTAATGCTAAAGGGGTAAGACAGCCATGGACAAGTGGTAACACCTATAGACATGAGACAAGTGTCAAAAGATAGGGTTTTAAGCCCAGCACCAATATGTTCGTTACATCCCCTAGGAACTTTAAAAACTGACCGTCCCTGGTCAACTATACCGCCGGTAAGGGACTTAGCAAAAATTTGAGTGATATCAAGATCACGTGATGAGACGCGTAAGCGGAATTTGCCATGCGGAAGTGGAATTGTGGACATGCCATGCTGTGACTGTGGACAATGCAGCGGAGTGTGACGCAGTGTGGTCACGAAATTACCATTCCCTACAAAAGGGCCATTGTTGGGCTTCGCCACTTTCTCCCATCTTTACTTCATACCACCATGTCTTCATCTACCTTTGCTTTTGACATCTCTGCTCCTGCCACCGCACCATCTGTGGCACAAACAAAACTCACCGCACTCCAAGAGAAATTGGACGGTCTCATCCTCTCTGCACCAGACGACAAGGAGGAACTCCTGGAGGAGAAGGAGATGTGGGTAAAAGCATGGGAGAAATTCTTCATGCGTCTTCTTTTTCTTCTTTAGTGGTGTAAAGATACAACCTAGCTTGGGCTGTAGATAAACCACTGCCTAAACTAGTATGTTAGTCTTGCACTCCATCTAGTCTGCTTCACTTGTAAGAACAAGAGCGTTCGACCCTAAAGGGGGATGCCTATTCAGTATGGTCAAGTTCGAGCCTAACTTATGTGCAAAACAAGTGTCGTGGTCAGCAGTAAGTTGCCGTGGTCAGTGATGATACCGCCGGAACTAGTGTCGTGAGTAGCAGTGCTACCGTCGTCGAGATAAGGTCAGTAACAGTTGCGTTGGGCAAGCGATGTTGAGTGGTGGTCTCAGTGGTAGTGGTAAGGTTGCGAGCGGTGCAATGAAACAGTAAAGAAGTCCACAGTACTTTCAGCGGTAAAGTAGAGGTTCATGGGAAGTTCAGTCAAAGTAACAGTCGAAAGTCCGGCGGTATGCCAGTGGTAACGGAGAACAAGCGTGATGTATTAACGAGCGGTAGGAAGCTTTAAAGACTATGTCCACTACTGGGTAGATCCAGAGCTAGACAATAATCCTGACCTATAGTACGCGCAATGGGGTAAAATCAGGTACTGTATCATGCGGGGTATGCAGTGCTTATATCCTAAATCGTATGTACTCGGAATACTCTAGGTGAGATCAGTAGCACTGGAGTGTTGTAACCGCCATAAGTAAACATAGCACGAGGCGCTGCGGCACGAGGCAACATGTAATAATGCTTGCCGTGGAATCAGTGATAAGGAACAGAAAACAAACTACGCACCAAATGGAGCTATGCGGACGCAGCAAGGACATGGAAGGACATCGGTTCATGGAATGTGGTGCGGCAGTCGGTATGGTGTGCAGTAAGAGTGGGATGCTGCCGGTACTGCTAAACGGGGTAAGATGGCCATGGACAAGTGTTATCTCCTGTAGACGTGAGACGAGTGTCAAAATATGGGGTTTTAAGCCCAGCGCCAATATGTTCGTTACAGTGGTATTGGTACTAACTTAGCTTTTCTCTAGCATGATGTCGAAGAGTGCCGCCACGAAGGCGCAGCACTTGGCCTTAGCTTGGGCTTGACGCCTGAGGAGGTCTTAGAGGCCAATGTGGTGATGCCGACCATCAATGCTTATCGCTTGGAGATCGCTGCAGCTGAAATGGCCGCAGAGGAGAAGAAGAAGGCTGCCACGGCTCCAGTTGAGCCTGCGGTAGCTGACAAGGGTAAGGGGAAGAAGTGGGCTTTGGAGGAAGAGCCTGAGGAGGAGGAAGTTGCTAAGGGTGACAGTGAGGAGGAGGAGGAGGAGGAGGAAGTGCCTGCGCCCAAGAAGGTAGCACAGCCCTCCTCTAAGAAATCCTTGGAGGTGCTGATAGCGCAACCGCCAGTGAGTCCTTTATTTCTTTCTTGACTTAGCTTTTACTGATCTTATTTAGCCCAAGACTGCTCACATGCGCGCTGGCAATCTGCGGCACGCCACAAAGTGTGAGACCTGTGCTAAGGGGGACCACATTTGCACCGGTGAGGAGGGCAAGGTCTGCGACCACTGCCGCAAGTATAAACATAGGTGCTCCCACAACACTGGTGAGTCTTTCTCTCTTTTCTTGACTTAACTCTGTGCTAACTCATTTTCCTTAGTTCATTGCAAAAGAGCGTGTCCTGCGGCAAAGACACCGCCTGTGGTCACTGCCACCGGCAGCTCCAAGAGTGCCGCCATGGCTAAGTCAAAGAAGCTGGATGAGGTCATAGAAGTGACTGATGGTGAGCCAGTGGTGGTCGCCTCTCCCTCCTGCCCAGCAAAAATCGCTGCCAAGGTGCAGTCTGTTGCAGTGGTAGAGGAAGACTCTGAGGAAGAAGCCGTGGATGTAGCGCAGCATCTGCAGGACCTGCAAGGTGAGGAAAATCTGGACTTCCTTATGGCAGTCTAACTGGAGGACGCCCAAGCACACTTCATGCAGATGGAAGGGATGATGAAGGAATTGGCGGGGAAGATGAACTTTCTCCATGACTGTATGAACCGCCGCCAAAAGAGGCGCCACTTACAGTAGTTACTTTAGTCTTTCTCTTCTTTTTCCACTGTGCTTGTACCTTAGCTTCTTCATACTTGTACTATAGCATAGTTGCCGCAATGATAGGAGTCCTGGCGGCTCCAGAAAAAAACAGTGTGAACACCTAAGTCCTTGGGAGGTCCAATAAGTCCAGATGCCTCCATGTCCAAGTCCTAGCACCAGTCATAGTCCATTTGACGCCTAAGGTAAATGGTAACGTATAGTAAGCGCTCACTTGCGGTAAACACAAATTGAACTGATACTGTGAGTCTATGCAAGGTTCCGCTCGTCTTGTCTTCTTCATTGCGCTATCTTCATCTATGCCTGCCGCCAGTAAGCTTCGGCATGATATCTCCTGTCTTATCAATCAATGGGTGTGGTGTGCTGCCTATGAATTCGAAGACAAAGGTGTATAGTACTTTAGCAGTGCACGGTATTCCTTGCTCAATTGATATAGTCCTTTGTACCATAATAAGAGTCTGTGCGCTTGTTAGCGCTAAACATATGTAAGTGATGCTGTGTGGGCGTGCATTTGAAAGTGTGAAACTTATCGCTGGATGAAACCTGGGGTAAAACAGAGACTATCATACATGTGTGGTATTCTTTTCTTTGTTTTTATGATCAAGTAATGAGGGTGGTATTAGCGAATGTCAGTGGCGGTAGGGTAATGAATGATGCCATTGGGGTTTCCGCTGGCGGGTATACGTGCTTGGGTCTTTGACGCTTGACTTCTGGGGTTAACTTCTTCATCTGCAATGGAAACTGTGTGATCTGTGTTCGTACTGCTGTAGCGCTATGCAAGCATGCGATGGCCTGTGGTACTGTGGGACAATAGTTGGTGGACGACTAGTGGGCAGTAGGCTGCGCTTCATCATCTGCCGCAAGAACGTATGCCGGTAGTCGATAATAAATGTTCTAGCCATGGTAAGGCTAGGAATGCAGTATGGCCTGATAAGACCATCGGCTTTGCATACTAACGCAGTGGTCAACACACAGCGGTAGGCACATGCGGTCTGTAAGTTCAGCTGAATAGCTCCTGTGGTGAACGTTTCTTTAGATGTCAGTGGTAAATGTTGCTTTTGCGGTATGCATCGGTGCTTCTACTATACTATGCCTTTCCAGTGATACTTCCATAAATTCTTCACTATCAGTGCTAGAGGTCTGTGGTACTTCATCTTGAGAGTGTGTAGGTTCCGTGACCATCAAGAGTTCTGTCAGTAAAATGTCAGTGCTAACCAAGTCAATTGCCGTTTCGTCTGTTTCTTCTAGCGAGCGGTATGTGTCGCTGTCTGTATAAATGGTGCAAAACACAGTGTCGTCAGTATAGCGTGTTTCATTCAGGGACAAACTTTTGTCGAGCACTTGGACTGGCAGAGATGCCGTATCCTCGCGCGGTAGTGCCATAGGTAGCATAGTGCTGTCTATACTTGGTGCCATTAGCAATTGCTGAACTGCCAGTGGTGTGGTATCTTTGGGCGGTAGCGATACTTGTTCAGCGGTAGTGATTTCCAATGCCATAACTTGTTGCAGTATGTCAGCGTCAGAGTGCTCAATAGCGTTTCCCTGATAGGGGTCTGCCAGTGGAGCGACTGCTTCAGCGGTAACTGTGCGGTTGAACGTAATAGGACCACATTCTGGGTACAAGTGCAAGATAGTGTTAGCGAAGTCTACAAAGCTGTTACCATTGTATTCGTCAAGACATTCCCATACTTCTGCTTCATCAGGGTCTGCATAGCATATAGCCGCCTTGATGCATGCTTTATCAGCGATGCCGGCCAAGTCTGCCAGCTCGTCTACAGTAGCAAGGAACATTAGCAATTCTCTTGGGTTACCGTTGAAGTACGGTGCCGCTGCTGTGCAGCGCAGTGGCATGCAAAATCTGTCAGACATACTTATGTATCAGTAGCGTAGTGGTGCAGTAATAACTGCGGTGACAAGCGTGCGGTAAGCGATTAAGACAAGAACAAAACTATACCAAAGGACCCCCTCGCAGTGGGCTCCAGTTGTAAAGATACAATCTAGCCTGGGCTGTAGATGAACCACAGCCTAAACTAGTATGTGAGTCTTGCGCTCTACCTAGTCTGCTTCACTTGCGAAAGCAAGAACATTCAACCCTAAAGGGAATGCTAAGTTAATATAGTTCGATATTGCCCAACCTGTGGTGCGAGAATGCTGTCGGAGGTAGCGAGATGCTAGCAGTGACCTCTGGTCCATGGGAAACTTGCTGTAAAACTAGCGGTAAGTGTGGGAATGCGGTAGGCAAGCAGTAGCATGAACAGTAAAACTGCGGTAAGCGTGGGAACTTCTGTGGTAAAACAAGCGGTAGTGTAGCGGTGAAGCATGAGAAAGCGGTAGCGCAGGAAAGCAGTAAAGAGTGGTAGTGCATGCAGCAGTGAAGCAATTCTTAGAGAGACAGTGACTTTGGATGACTTTATTCAGTAGAGACAGTAGTGGTGACTATTCCTAAGTACTGTGTGTACTATAGGAGGGAAGTAAGGAACGAGTACAGGTACCTAGGAATTTTATACTAAGGAATAGCTACAGAAACGGAAGGGATAGGATTAACACGCAGCAGACATGTAATAAGACTGCACTACAGTTTACAAAACATCACGTACCGGCGAGACTGGATGGACATCGGACGGACAGTAAATCTTGCTTGAGGATGCCAAATGGGTTCGCGGAGATTGCCGAAGATCACCACTTCATGGGAAAGTTGCCATAGTACAGCCGCTAAGCTGCAACGAGGCTTCCGGAGTGTGGAACGATACCGTTAGATAGGGGTAATGCATGGTAAAGTGTCATGGCAAGGGACGGTGAAGCCAAAAGGTAAGGATAATGATAGCCATGTGACACCTATATGAAAATGTGCCATGTCAAGCTCAGCGTGAGTTTGTTCGTCACAGTGGTAATGTAGTGGTGCGTTGTTAAGACTGTACTCAAAGGGTGAAAGATCCAAAGGGCTTTGGCCTCAGTTCATGCACTGTGCCCCTTTCCCAAGTAATGCCCCTTATTTCAGAGGGTAGGTATACGTCCGAAGATCCGGAAGGAGTTGCGTGACGGATCAGGACATCCGAAGGTATCAGATATGATACGTCTGAAGGTTATTCAGAGCGTAGAGATGGAACAAGGATTAAGGCTAGCTTCAGAACGAGTTCCTAACTAGAAACTAACAGAGGTAGACTATCCAAAGATAGAGTCGGAGATATAGACTAAAGGAATCAATTCCAAGTCTTGGAAGATGACTAGAGTGGAAAGTGAATCAAGTCCGGAGGAAACAGAATGAGCAGAATCTAAGATGATAGTTGAACTAAGGTTCTACGGAGATCTACAAGTGGTTTATATACTGTAAGTAACTAGCACAGATAATCAAGGAGTCCAGGACTGAGGGCTATGTACAAAGTATAATGGAAGTCTATTAGTTAATGCACAGCGGATCAGTAAGCACGAGTTGGAAATAAAACACAGGTAACGGATCAATAAGCAGGACAGAAGTATACACAGCCGGAATACCGGAAACAGGAGGGATGCTGAAAGGAGATAGATGCAGATATACACAGGGGAGTTAGAGTGCAAGAATTGGGCACTGTTGGATGGGTGATCCAGACAGGATCTGTGGATCGGACGGAAGTAAGGTTGATCGGATCTGAGATTGGAAATATGGTATATGACATGCATGAGAAGTTCAGTCAAAATAGGAATCAAGAGTCCAGCAGTATGCCAGCGGTAACGGTGAACAAGCGTAATCGATTAACGAGCGGTAAGGAAACTTTAAAGACCAAGTCTACTACTGGGTAGATCCAGAGCTAGACAATAATCCTGACCTATAGTACATGTAATGGGGTACAAATCAGGTATCGTATCATGCGGGGTATGCAGTGCTTATATCCTAAATTGTATGTACTTGGAATGCTCTAGGCGAGATCAGTAGCACTCAAGTATAGTAACCGCCATATGTAAACATAGCGCAAGGTGCTGCAGCATGAGGCAACATGTAATAAGACTTGCTGTGGAATCAGTGATAACGAACATAAAACAAACAACACACCAAATGGAGCTATGCGGACGCAGCAAGGACATGGAAGGACATCGGTATGTGGAACGTGGTGCAGCAATTGGTATGGTGTGCAGTAAGCATGGGATGCCACCGGAAGTGCTAAAGGGGTAAGACAGCCATGGACAAGTGGTAACTCCTATAGACATGAGACGAGTGTCAAAAGGTAGGGTTTTAAGGCCAGTGCCAATATGTTCGTTACGGCGGAATGGCCCACCTATGGTTCATATACCGCTGGGATAGCCTGGTGTAGCGAACAAAGTCACGCTGACCATGAAAGTGCCGTTTTACACAAGCGTCTCGTTACTGTCTGCAGTGGCTACTGAGAAATCCCCTATAGCGAGCATTAGTTTTTTTGCTTCGCCAGTACTGTTTTTGCTCCGTGGATCCTTGCCCCTTACTGAATCTTGCTACTGATGTCCTCCTGTCCATTCCATTTCTGTCTAGATCCATTGGTGCATAGCATATTTGTTTCCGCCGTTACTAAAGCTACAGCAAGACTTACATTACCTTCCATGACACCGCTTGCTCGCTGCATGCCTCTTTACTAAAATCATGTAGTACATCTTTATTTCGCTACCATTCTTGCTATGTATTCTGGCCACTCATGGTACATGTTAAAAAGGACTCTTCGCACATACTGGTACTTTTACTTTTCCCTCTATGGTACACACGGTACTTAGGAATTGTCACCACTACTGTCTCTAACGGAATGAAGTCTTTCGCCAAAGTTACTGTCTCTTAAGAATTGTTTTACTGCTGCATGCACCACCGCTCTTTACCGCTTTCCTGCACTTCACCACTTGCACTACACTTTCCCGCACTTTATTGCTATGCTTCACTGCTTGTTTTGACGCCAGTTTCCCATGCCTTACCGCAGTTTTACCGCTCGCACTACCGCTACTTTACCACTATCTTCCCGTGCTCTACCACTACTTTACTGCAGCTTTCCCACAGAGCGGAGCTCACCGCTAGCATCTCACTACCTCCGATGGCAGTCTTGCACCACAGGTTGGGCATTATTGAACTATATTAACTTAGCATTCCCTTTAGGGTTGAACGCTCTTGCTTTGCAAGTGAAGCAGACTAGACAGAGCACAAGACTTGCATACTAGCTTAGGCCGTGGTTCATCTACAGCCCAGGCTAGATTGTATCTTTACACCAGTCCAAATCATCTTGTTTGTTTCTATTTATTTCCCACATTCTATAAAATTATGTACTGCCTTTTCTTCTTTCTTTCTCCTACATTTTATTGTGCACCATCCTCTCTCAATATTAGTCCTGCAATGTTCTCTCTCATTTCTTTACTACTTCACTGGGTTGCTTATCTGGGTGGGTACTTCCTGCTAAGCTCTCTTTTCTATTTAATCTTTAACATTTCTAGTGGTGACTTGCTCTTGCAAATCTGACACTAGCCAAGTAGTGCATTCCATAAATCACCAACAATCTCTCACTTTTTTAACCTTTGATTTTATTAATCTCTGGTTGCTAATTGCTCTCATCATCATGTTCATAATGCTCATTCTCTATGCACTCTACCTTCATTATCTTGAACACACAACTGCCAATATGCTAAATGCTATTGAACTTCAACACACTACCACTATTCCTAATAGACCCCTTGCTAGACCTGAACCTATTCTTCAGTCTTGGAGAACCACTACTAGGGGGCTTCCACAAACCAGATCAACCAAATCAACAAGCCCTCCTATGCTTGTCTTCTAACTGTTATGAACTGGGGTGGCATCACCAGCAACAGTGAAAAGACACAAACGGTCTGCTGGGAGGTTCTTACAATGCCCCAAAAGAGGACAAGGTGAAAGTACAAGGAACGCGTTCCGAGTACGATCAAGGGTCTGGCCTCAAGGATAAGTCCAAGAGGTTCTTACGAGAATAGAGACTAAGACTAAGGAGTGCTTAGACTTAGAGACGATTCAAGGACAACTTAGGTTGGAGACCTAAGTGAAGGAGATTCCAGGTAAAACCCAGTAAGATTAAAGTAAAGAATCTACTACAAGTACACTGTGCTTATATAGGTAGATATGTGCGCACAGACCAGGTAACCGTGAGAATGTAACTGTGTATCCTAATAAGGAAGGCATATATTGTACAGATGCGTTGAGCATATGAGTCAAGTCATGTGACATGTTATACAAGTAAAAAGATAAAGGGAAAATGAATAGGGGTATGTACAACTGTAACACTAACCTGATGCAGCATCCCAGTCCAGGATATTCATGTTAGTACTCTACTATCTCTCCTTTCCCAGCTGTCTGATGCTTCATGTGGGCTAGCCCATCATTTGTCCCATAGTCACTGGGACAGTCCACATTATGAAGCAGGGTAGCCCATTGCTACTTTTATAGTTGCTGGGCCAGCCCGATGTGTGCCCTGGGCTGGCCCACCATACATTACATAGATACTGGGCTGACCCACCATATATATACATCCATTCCTTACATACTACTAGGGATAGCCCACCTACCATGAATTAATCTCTGGGATGGCCCAACTACCCCATATATGTCAGCTGGAATAGTCCATCCTTGATTTGTTATGTGAGATACCCATGATGAGCCTAATCTACATACAATCAAACTCCAAGATATTGATCTTGTCTGGTGAATATTGTACAGCACAGTTTGGAACCATGAAAAAGACATATATTCAAGCTATCATACACAGATATATACAAAATTAGTTCAAAGTGTATAAAACATTAGTCACAGTAATCAAAATCATGATCATATAGATCACCATGATGACCAGGAGATAGAGTGTTCCGGCCATAATCAGATCTCTCATGTCCCCTTGCAGCCACTCTCGAAGGGCCTGCAGCCAAAAAATCATGGCGAGGATGGGCAATGTTATGCCCATAAGCTTGAACATGACATGAAGACATCTGCCATACCTCATTATGCTGGCGTTGAGGTGGCTCGTAGTCAGGGCTATGTGCGCAAGGTCGAGGTTGAGGTTGTGGTTGAAGATGAGCAGGAACAAAGTGCTGGGATGGCAATTCAATGTCCAAAGCAGCATCATGATAATGTACAACCTGCAAACCAATTTGAATAAAATAATAATAGAATACATTAGTTTTCAGCTTACCTTTGACTTCTTCCTGATACAAGAGTCTAGTACAATCAAGCTATCAGCCTCAGATTCAAATTGTTCATCTGCTGGACATTCAATTAGAAGAGTATCTACAAGTGATTCATAGGCTTACCGTAATCTTCTACATGTGGTCACTTGTGAGGCTGCATCATCTGTGGCTGAAGTCCCACTTGGTGGTGTCCTGGATGCGCTAGATCATCATCACTATAGTGGTCATCACAAACAGAAAATCCATGAGTAGCATGGTGAGTCTGTGGTTGAGACTGGCAATCACAAGCAGTATCTTCATGCTGTCTTTCTCCAGAAGGGGCACTAACATTCAAACCACTAGTGGTTGACATTGCTTCCCTGTACTGTTGAAGCAGCGCTTTCGGGATGCAATGCTTGAATTTCTCGGAGTCTGCTAGTTTCCAGAGTATGACATGGGAAGCGCTGGTGACTAAAGGAATATCAAACATTTTAGGGTCACATTTTTCACATTGCTCAATGTGATCTAGAGCAACAATATTAGACATGAAGATAAACATGGCAATAAGTACCTTCTGGCCAAGGAACAATATCAATTTCGGACACAGTGACATCCAACTCATCGATGATATCGTCAAGAGTGTTATCACTGCATCCCTGCTTGCACTGAAGTTCGAGTAGATTCTCAGCTTCCGTCTTCAGTTCAGCATTGTAATATTGCTTAGCTCTGTGCTTGATGTAAGGCACAATGAGTAGCTTCAGGTGTTGAGCGCTAAGGGTGTGGTAGTTGAAGTCTGGGCCAACTGGATGAACTTTGTCAGGCCAGAGTTCAAATTGAAACTTGTTCTGGTATGCAACATCAAGTAGTTTCCACCACTGGACAGACTTTGTTTTATAGTTGAATTGTTCTGTTTGATCGATATTAAGTTGAGACATGGGCAGGGAATTAGATCGACCTTACCTAGTTTCTCAAGCACCATGACTGGCCAGATATGTCAGTCACGGTCCTGTGGGGCTTCACCAGACTTCAAAAACAAAATATCATAAGCCCCACTCTTACCAAGGCCATGTGTCTCCTGCAAGAAGATGAAGACTCACAGAATCATTGTGGAGCCATGCACCCCAAGACATCTGTTGATTGTCCAACCCCTGCGCAAGTCACAAAAGCACCCATTCATCCAGTAGAGTGATCTTCCCCACGCAAATCAGAACATCTTGTGGAACGCACAGAAGGTAACCGACAGTCTGTCCATGACCAAGATGTCCCTCCCCCACTACCTCAAAATCCACCACGTGCTTCATCTGAGGATACGCGTCCTAGCCCAGCCATTTCTAGTCATGAGGCACTGGAACCTTGCCACACTGACGCTCATGAGGCACTGGAACCTTGCCACACTGATGCTCATGAGGCACATAACAATCACTCACACAAGCCCCACAACAATTGATACCTTCATGGTGACCTGCGCCCTCATTGAGACAACTTGCCTGCACTACATGATGATCATCGTCACCCCAGTGATGAGCCATGTGGTGTGTACATGTACCATGAGGACTTGGGCCGGCATGCATATGCCAGGCGACCATGACCTGGAGGAGAGTACCCTTACCAGAGGGAATACTCATATTATGGCAACTGTAGTGAAACCTACCCAGGATATGCATATGCTCCCCACCATGAGAGCACAGGCTATCATGATGCCACCAGGTATAGGCAACTGTATTATCATGATGTGCGGTATGCAGACTGTGAGCTTCTGGATGACCGCTTGCACATACCTCCCCTGACAGACATCCATGGAGAATACATGCATGCAACCAGTCACGAGGGTCATGTTGGCTATGAGCGTGCATATCAGCACGAGCCTCCCCAAGCAGATGGACATCACAAGAGTAGGAGTCCCATTGCTAATGCACCACTCAGTCAGGTAATGGTACAGGAACGATCTGAAGAAGGGACCATTCCAAGGTAATCGTGATGTGTCTGTTGTCTCAATAGTACAAACCTTCCTTTTGTATGTTCCGATCGCCTGCTATGTGTTTTTGTGCTGTTAGTAATACATGTGTCTTGTGCCTCATATGAGTGATCTACTTCAACCAGATATCAATCAAATGTAAATGGTGCTCAGATAGCTATATTAATGGTCATGTCACTCAGTTGTCAGTGCGTTGTGCAGGGAATAAACGGCTGGCCCGGGGATTAAACATACAAATACAGTCAGAAAAAAACATAAATGTGAAGTATTGCGGAGGGCACTTAGAGGCCCAGAGGGTGGAAGAGGACGAGCAGAGAGCATCACAGAAGGCACGACTCTAGAGAGGCACCGAGGGTGGCAGAGGTCATGCAAGAACCTATAGTGCTACACAGGAGCGGAGAGCATCACAGCGCCAAGAGGACTAACAGGAGCACCAAGAGCTCACAGAAGGAGAGAGGTACTACTATCCTCAGAGAGGTCTCTACACGAGAGGGTACGTCTCAGAGACTAGTTGCGCTCTACAAGGAAACCGGGTCTCTTAGACTGTGGGAACGGGACGAAAGTGGTGCCAAGGGTGATTCTGTCAAGGTGTGTTCTGGTAGAAAAGATGTTGTCATCGGCAGGTTTGAACCTACACAGTCTAAGAGAAACAGATTTTGTTGTGGCAACCATCAGGCTAAGGTGAGCATTCAAGGAAACCATCCACGAGTGGTGTGTTCCGACAACCA
Organism: Suillus spraguei; assembly: GCA_016800925.1. Taxonomy (NCBI): domain Eukaryota; kingdom Fungi; phylum Basidiomycota; class Agaricomycetes; order Boletales; family Suillaceae; genus Suillus; species Suillus spraguei. Next base: position 18,235 of record JABCPU010000010.1, read on the forward strand.
CCTGGTTAAGACCAGTTACGGTGAACTTCTAAAGAAACCATCCACGAGTGAATGTCAAGGTGTGTTTCGATGTAAAAATCCTCGTCGACAGCAGGTTCCAAACCTGCACATTCCAAGAGAAACATATTTTGATTCTGTTGTGGCAATCACCTGGGTAAGACCAATTACGGTGAAATTCTAAAGAAACCATCCAGGAGTGAATATCAAGGTGTGTTCCGATAACAAAATTTCTAGTCATCGGCAGGTTTGAAACCTGTACATTCCAAGAGCAACAGACTTTGATTCTGTTGTAGCAACCACCTGGGTAAGACCAACTATGGTGAACTTCTATAGAAACCACCCATGAATGAATATCAAAGCGTGTTCCAATAGAAAAAAACCGTAGTGCAGCAGGTTTCGAACCTGTATAGTCCAAGAGAAACAGATTTTGATTCCGTTGCGGTAACCGCACTGGCCAGACTACTTTAACCCTTCCACTTGACGAGACTTCCCAAGTTAAAAATTCATGGGGCCCCTGATTGACATAGCCCGAAAAAGATGACATAGACGATAAAGTTCGAGTCTAAAGGTCTACGAGACGATGAGGCTGCCCCGACAACGGACGAAGACTGAAATAATTCTAATTCACCATCATCAGCAGGTCCAATTGACATCATTACCAAGTATACATGAAGTTTCTGGATACAGAAGGAAATCAGCAGATATTAAAAAAGAGGACAATGAGACACTGTCACCCCCTTGAAGGCAGACATAGAGTATTGGAGACGGGAGTCTCGCCTTCACACAAAATTGTGGCCGCACAGCAACCCAAACACAACATCAAGACCACACGCAACCTCGAACTTGACATCGGTAGTGAGCGTACAGTAATGAATCACTGAGACCATGAGAATTTCAGCGAAATGCGAACTTGGGCTCGAATGGCCGAGTTAACGAGCAATCGAAGAAGAGACTAGAGAAGAATGCGATTCTCAAAAGCAACAGACACAGGAAGACAACCGATTTGAATGAGGTCTCAGTGGTAAAACACGATATAATCCACTGCCTTATGGACCATGGTAGCGGGAACAAATCTACATGAGACATTAGAATGGGGTGTTCAGAGGCCAATATTTGGAAATTCAAGCACTTACTAGGAAGCTAGAAGCCTTGGAAGTGAAGCACGGTGGTCGCGACATTAAATACACCCGGTTGTTACTGACACCTACGCCAGGAAACTCAAGAAAGGTCCGCAAAGGGAAACAAGCAAGAATAGATGAATCCGAGACCACTATCAGTACTGGTGTATGGCCACGAAGTAGTGTTATCTGGAACACGAGTAATGGTCTGGGGAGAGCGCTGCTACTCGAGTCCACAACGGGTTCAGGAATGTAGGGTGGCTTTGTTACCAGGACATCAGGGTGCCAGCTCACCAACAATGGCGAAGATGTAGAATCAAGTACTTCTTTCTGTTGTCTTTCTGCCTGCCTATAATTGTTTTTGTCATGCCTTCGCTATTACCTTCCATAGCATCCACAGGATTTAAGGTTTCCAACGCCTTCCGCTTTATATTCTTTGATGGATCGGTCTCAAATGTCCACAAGGATGGAAATAAGGATCCACGGGCTTCCGCAGGAAAGATTATTGATGTTAGACGAGGGCGTTGAGGCGTCACTCATGCATCAGGGAAGTTGATATTCTGTTGTGTGAATCGGACAGGTCAGAAGGGGATGCAGTACCATAGGAGATACTCATGAATTCGTGACGGTATACACAATCGGGTGATACGCATAGGGCGCGACAGTGATGACCACGCGAGCAAAATTGGCAAGAAAGAACGTGGATAGTAGTTGTGCGTATCCAAGACATCTAAGTGATATTAAGTCTTCGATCATGACCAGAAGGATGACATTAAATAGACAAATTCTAGAAACCATATGGCGCAACTCGCCTAATACACTTGGGCTTGGGCTTCCTCCAGTCATCATCCTGCGGACTCATCACTTGCATGAGGAGCTCGTCCGTAAGAGGTGGGCTCTCTGGAAGAGGTGTATTGATGATATCATTGCTTGCATATCGTTCACGTCGTCCATATGGAGGACGGCGTGGCCACCGACCCCTTGGCATGTTTAAGGGCCAGGAAGGAAGGTAGCACATTTCCTAAGAAACACACAAGTAAGATGTATATAGATTGCACATATGGTCAAGACATTTACCTCAGGCCCACAAGCTGGACGACACCTAACCCACACGCTCCAGTCCAGCCATGTCATCAAAGCACTTAATTCTTGCCTCCACGAATCCATCATGCGAATAATTTGCGCAGCATCAGGAGTGGAATCACGGGGAAGGTATGTATCAAGGCCTGCGAGGACGCCGGACGCCCACATCTTTGTAATAACGCGACATATCTCACGCGTGGTCTCTTGTACTGCACGCAACAGAAGGCGTTCTGAGGGGTTCAAGCTCGAAATATATGATACAACTGATGATGTATGCGCGGACCCGCAAGCTTTGAACACCGGCGCTACCCAGGAGTTAGATGGATCATACGATGCGCTGGGTGGCACAGTAGAGTGGAAAATGTAGGGCGTGAGCATCACACGCAACTGAACATGCACCTTCAGTGCTCGGTCCACAATCGTGTCATTTTCTGAGTTAAGGAGGTAGTCCATCAACTCAAGACGCTCCGAGTAACGTTCCACGATAACTCTGAAAAGGGTTTTCCAGTCGATGCCACTGATGTCACCCTGATCTCGCTCTAATGTGCGAGAGACGCTACGCCTGACCCCCTCGATATCTGCAGAAGATATGGCTTTAATGTCGTGGTCGCACCGTTCTTGGCCGCTACGTGAACCAACTAGTGACGGTGTGAGGGCGGTGTCGTACAGTGAGACGATTCCAGCCAGATCAAGGTTTATTCGTGTATCGCCAGGGTATCGATTGTGCCATGACCCTGCTTGCATCACTTCGAACAAGCGGAGCGCTAAAAGTATCCATTAGGAAGACACGAAGAAGACGAAATTTGAAGAGACTTGCGAAAAGGGTTTGGTATTCTTGGGACTGCAGACACTGGTTCCACAAGGCTGGCAAGGTGAGACAAGGAGACAACTTCCAGGCCAGCTGTGAGATTACATAGCATGATTTCACTTACGCAAATAAATCAGTTGAAAAGCATAGGGCGAAAATCAAGAACATACAAGTCCATTTCCATTCTGAAAAAGAGTTCGATACCATAGCAAAATGATATCATATCAAAGGCTTACCGAACATAACCGTCAACAGCGTACGGTGCTCCCCATTTGCACAAATCTTCGATGCGCTTATCCTCCTCGAACCACCAGTCAGGTTTCAATTCTCCCCATGCAATGATATCTTGAGCGTCAAGAGTGCCATCCATGGTATTGGCTGCGCTAGTCCCATCAAAATAGAGGACTTTGAGGGGACGAGTTGCTGCAAGTGTCAAGTGCCAACATCCTGTGTCTGGAGAGCCTTGGCAAAAGAGGATGGAGTGTTCCGGATCTGTGGCCGCCCACTCGGGGACCGTAGGGATTGTCTCATTGACAGCTCCATGATACAACAAGGTGCCCTTTGGAATTATACCGGGAACCATTGTATGCCCTGGTAGATCACGGCAATAACAATACGCGTCAGACATCCATGGCAAGGTCGGAATAGGACTGACCATTCCGATAACGGGTGTTGGGCCAATGTTGGAGCAGCGAATTTACAGTTTCAAAAATAAAGTGACCTGTTTCATTAGCGGGAGGTGGGTCATCAAGTTGCCAAGGTGAAAAGTCGAGGTTGTCCAAGTCCAGAGGGTTAGCAGAGTTATATGGTTGAATTATCGCAGATGCAGTTCCGAGTTTTGATGACGGCTTGCCATCATGCGATAAGCTCAACGGGACCTGCGCTGCTAACGATGGTAAGGCAAACCATCCAAGAAACGTCAGAAACATCCTGGGCTACTTCAGCTGAATAGTTATCGCAGTACTTGACTGACAGACAATCCACTCCGCAGTGCCGCCGCATTTAGTTATTGCGCAGCTATCACCGGTATTCGTCCAAGAATAGCATGACCTGCCACTCGAACTTGCTTATGACGTTAGGCCAATAAACAACTACAAATAACTCGGACTTACCATTCTATTGGAAATGGGCGTTGTCGCTCCGAGTAATTTACATGTTGGAACTGAACGCATTTGCTCACCTATATGCTCAAAATTCGGATCCAGTTCACAAATTTTCCACTACGGTAGTAGTGGGTTTTGCGGTGCCCTACATATGTTTGTCATACCCGTGACACAGTCCGTTTAGATCTGCCCCATGCTGAGCGCTGAGATGCAGCTAAGGCGATGGGACAAGAAGACACCTTGTCAGTGAATCAAAAGGACTTTGCCACCGAGATTCCCAGAAGCCAATGATACAGCATTATATTGAGAGCCGTGGGCATATTTGCAGTTGAGTCTTCACTGCGAATTGAACCCTATGGCATCAAGTTGCTGTGGGGTTATGCCAAGTACTGTAAGTTTCATTGTTGTTTTCATATGACACTAACCCACAAATCATTTAGGTTTTCGCAAAGCATTGGCAGACAGAAAATTCACTTGCGACTGTAAAAGTTCTCTGTCTTGGCACGCGTGAGACTTTTGGTTGTTTTTTTTGGTGAAACATGATGCATGATGACATACCGGTAAGTTGTGTATCCCAAAGAGCTGCATTACATGTTTCCATGACAGCAAACAGCCTTTGCAGTCCACAAATACAAGTCTCTCTGCCATGTTGGACTTCTTGAATGAAATAATTCTATTGATGGAGTCTTGGACATCTCACAAAGCCTGTATATATTCCTAAAATATTGTTTACACTTACCTAGAGGCCTCACAGGCCTTAGACGTCACACTACCTGGGCCCAGTGCCATTGAACATGAAGCAGAGTCTATTACAGTACTTTATGTTGAAAACAATGGAATTTTGAAGTTGGAGGAACTAATTCACGTTGAACATGTTCGAAAAGGATATGTGCATACTGTAGTGGATGAGAAGAACAGTTGTAGTTGTCCTTCCTCCTATTATCATCGACGACTTGGAAACCATGTAACTTATATGAATATCGATCTCTACTTTCGGAAAGCTGCTAGACTACTAACAGCAGTACCAGTACACAGCCTTTGTCCCGAATCATGACCTGGCACGGCGGCACCAATTGTCCAAATTCGCCTTCTGAGTGGCGTACGGCTTGGCGATCCCATCCGCATCACTCAGGAGATCACCACCACAGCATACTCGTGAGAATGATGGAAGGATGAGATGAATCCGCTGGAGACGAAACCAGCGTACTCACGGTTCACCGAACTAATTTTTCGCCTGCATGGAAGATACCGCAGCTATCCAGAGTGTACCAAATATAATACTGAGGCTGTGAGAATGATACGAAGGTGTGAGATGCGAGTTCGCAAGGGGTGATCTGCATGGTTCGCAACAACGGCTGGCGTAGTTACGATTTGACCATAGAGATATGCTGATACCGCGAGCGGCAAGATACTGGGACTGATAAGAAGCGAAGAACCGGAGTTTGAGAGAAGCGCTCTGAAGCGCGCAGGACAACGTGGGTGAGACACAATAGGGACTTAACGCATTCAGACAAAGGGAAAAATGAAAAATTAAATTAGTTTTGTCTATGACGGCATTAGACGGAGCAAACCACGCTGTGTGTGAAATTAAAGTTTAGTTACTTATTTTACATAATCAAAAAGGGGTTTACGTTATTTTGATCGGGGGATACGCAGTAATCTGGTTTTTTCGGTGTGTAACGCTTCTCTTCCTCTTACCACCATCATCCATCCATTCACTCACTCACTAAAGTCCCTTCCTCGCTGGTCGACTTAACGAATTCAAAAACTAATGTTTTATAATGTCTGATACTTCACATTCACACAATTATGGTACAAGAATAAGGAACAATTCAATCCTTAAACCAAGCGCTCGTCTTCGTCAATCACCACAACCAAGACGTATAAAACCAGTACCACATCCAACACAAGCAGAATCAACTCAAAATCAATCACAATTTCCAATATTTCCACTACCAAATGTCATGCTACACCCAGAAGACGCCACTAGCAAGGTATTTCATGCTATCGGTCGTTGCTTCCTCAGCGTGGTCAGTCCTTGTTCCTCGTTCCTATTCTCGCCTTCACGCGTGTATATCCAGGACAATCGTGCCATGACGATTAAGGACCTTGCGGAAATGACTTTAAATTTCGGCCTCGTGTGTCAGAAGTGTGCTCTCCTTTCTTCTCTCTCTTCACCCTGCTCACAATTACCCTAGTGTTTCTGCTGCGTCGCAAGCAATAACTACTTACATTCGAAATCATCTCTCTCGATGCGAGGCTCAACAAGATCACCCTCTTCTTCTTCGTCATACCCTCTCTGGCACACCCGCTGACGACGATCTCGTTCCTGCACTCCATTCCCGTGTAGGAGGCGCACCCCTACAAAGGCAGCCACTCGACTCCACGTGTCTAAACCAGAATATCCCTACTGGTCGCCACACAAACTTTCGTCGTGGTACAATCGTATGGTATCTTTCAAAAGCTAGTGGCGTATCCTGTCCTTTCTCTCGTGCTGGTATTCTCCTTTCAAATTACCCTGCTTCCACTTCAATCACAAAGTCTCGAAAGCAATATCACGATCCAATGGAAAAGTGCGGAGAGAAACGCAAAAGACTCATCTCAAGACGTTGTCGCGCCACTGACAGACTCTCAGAGAGCGCCAGTCCACCGCCCAGCTCTAGTCCTGTAGATAGCGGTTATGCAGAGAGTGCCTCCAGTTCTACTGATGAAGAAGACGAGCCTGAGAGACCCCCAAAGGTCAAACTTACCCTACGTCTCCGTCCCTCTCCCACTACTACGGATCCCACAGACATCATCGATCTCTCCCATGATATTTCCTCTGACGAAGACGTCGACATATCTCCAGCAGAGCCCGATACCAGTTCAGAACCATCTTGCCTCCCACCATACCCTCGCAGATCAATCGCAGTCCCATGTTACACCCCCATATCACCTCCCTCCCTTCAATACATCTTTCCCCTACCACCCATCGATCAATCTAGAGGAAGCGCATCACCTCCGCCAGATTCTGACCACGAGGAGGATATCGATTTTGATTTCTCAAGCGATGAAGAAGAATCTCGAGGTGTGAGTGTGAAAGTAGAAGACGAAGGGGAAGATAATAGTATCGGCACCAGTCAGAACGTGAGAGACATGTTAGATGCCTGGGAGGACCTAGATCTCAATCGTGCGCGGTCATATTCATGCTCAGGCTCTGAGTTTGCTTCGGTGACACGAGAAAATCAAAGACGCCATGCGGCCACACCAGAGGTCAAGGTCGAGGAACTTGAGATGTGGGAGTGGGAGTTTGATAGTGGATGGGCGGGTGCGTGTGGGGAGGTTGAAGTTAAGAAGGAAGATGCTTCAGAGGTGCTGAATGGATTGTCGTTGTCGCCTACCAGTGTACCATGGAGTGGATTCCCGTTCTCTCCTATGTCGCCACTCACCCCTTCTCCAATGTCCTCGGGCTCGAGCTCTGGGTACACATTCCATTCCTCACCGGCACTGTCTGCGTCATCAAGGGTCAATAGTTCGCCCCATCGGCCTACGCATGCGAATAAACCGTCTTTGGAACGTAAGAACAGCGTGCTGGACTGGCAGGATGCAGAGCTGCTTGGTCCTGATAGTGTCCACATTACCGAGCTGGAGCTAGAATGGGGCAAGGGAACTCGGCGGACACGATTCGCATCACCCTCACTTGGCGCCTCATCATCAAGTGAAGTCCGCCAAATAACTAATCCTGAGCCTCCCCCCGAACGCAGAGACCAAGCAGTAGTCGTCCACACGTGCGTGCCGTGCGATCCACCTGTTAGCGCTACGCAAGTCGAAGGTACGTCTCGTCTCGTCCCATTTCTTCCCCTTCTTCTATGGTCTGTATCAGGCATTGACCGAGTTCCAGGAATACCAGTGTATCAAACTACACTACCTCTTCGCGTGCCCCACACGACGCGTACACTTCTGAGGAGGTTAGACACAGATTTCGTAAACCTCACGCCGTTACTTGCTGCATTGTTGCCATCACCATCGCCTTGTGCTGCTGCAGTCCCGGTTCTTCCACCAAGCGCTGTGCGGTTTGAGCATCCGAACTTGGCTGTGGCAGGGGTGTGGGTGTCGTTGAATTGTGCGAGGGAGTTTTTGAGGACGATGGTTCAGGCGGGTGCCCGACACGCAGAACAGCCTTGCTCTCAAGACGAGGCACTCAGAACAAGTGTAGAGGTATTCCTAAGCGACGAGCTCGTAATGCGGTTCCCGAGTGCCTTGAGGGATTTCTGGAAAGCGAGTAAGCCTGGCAGGATGTTGGGGCAGTTTGGAGTGTGTTTTGAGGGTGGTAGGGTTGTGGCGAGTCAGGATTCGTCGTCGTCGGTGTTGGTACGGGCGTCGTCCGCGCTGTCTCCGCCTCAATCGACTTTGCCCTCGACATCTTCGTCAAGGACTGAATCGTATGACCCACCGTCTTCTTCGGAGTTGTATCCACATTCCTCATCTTTGGAGCTGCATTCAGCTTCGTCGCCACGTCTGTCATCATTGCTTACGTCTAGCAGCCCCGCACTTCCCACGCCTACACTCAAAGCCCACGAAGTATGGAGTCTTCCCGGAGACGCCGCGTCAGAAGCAGCAGTCGAAGCAGAACATGTACTTCCTGCGTTTGATATTGCGCTGGCGGCGCTTGCGTCGGGGTTAGGATCCAGTGCTAGTTCTGGAAGTGGGTGTGGAATTTATTTTGGGAGGGGGAGTGTCCTTGAGAGTGGTATTGACTTTGGGAGTACGCGCGCTAGTTTGGGGAGTGGAAGCACGGGTCTCGAGGTTGGATGCACCGATTTTGGACCACGAAGCGCCGATCTTGGACATGGACATGGGACTGGAAGCGGAGAGCCGCCACTGAGTCCTACTGAGGCGGAGATGTTCCGTGTATTGTGCGTATGTCCTGATTGGGAGGAGAAGGACGTGGGTCAGGGTGATGTGCGCATGGATGGTCGGGATCAAGATGCAGACAACGAACATGATCACAACGCGGACAATCAATGTGATAAAGACACGGACGCAGACGGAGATGTGGATGTGGAGATCGTGGAAGAGGAGTCAAGGAGTTTGAAAGATGGCCGCTCACTGAGACGATCGAAACGGGTTGCGGATGCTGTCGCTCGCACGCGTGGTGTGCGGCCCCGGATGAGGGGGCCGAGACATGCATGAGGTCTGATCTGATCTGCTACGTTGTTCCATTGATGGTCCGCCACTCCATCGACGGTCCGAAACTCCATCATTATATTTGCCACCCCATCAACTTTCGGTGCATCACTTGACCGATATTCAAACTGCTTTGATATGCATCTGCTCGACTCATTCTTATTACTGCAAGATTTCCCAGGTCTCAGGCTCCCCTCCTTTGCTTGATTGCTTGCTTGCAGGTTTTCGTTCTGGACTGATTTTTTGTCACTTTTTTTGCCAGCTTCATCCGTTAGAGCTGTATCAGATATCGACCTGTCCCTCCCGTATACCTCTTTGTGCAAAGATGCACCAAGTATTCTAGGTTCCCAGTCAACCCTTTGCTCGCGTTTTACATTTTAACGAGCATGGGGTAGATTGCAGCATACACATTCGTCCTTCGGCTTTCATTTGTATGTTATAGCTCAGCCCCCACTCATAGTTTACTCGCTTGTTGCACGCGTGCAGTAATGACGAAGCGTTTAAACGAATGATGATCAATCACCAATTGATCAATGCCCTCCGGGTATCGAATGCTGCGCTTGAGGCAGTGACTGGCAGTACTTGAAAATTTATGAAACTTGTTAACGCTAATGCGTGGACGAACAAGAATCTTGGGCGTAACAGAGGTGATGCGCTTGGGAAGAATAGCGGAGTGTGAAAAGCAAGAGTGGGATTTCTTTCGAGGTTTCTCCCAACCAGCACATCTTACTTAGTACTTGCATATTTCTCTGGTCTCAGTCGCCAGGCTTTTCTAAAGTACATCCTCTCTGGACTGACTGTCCAGTGCAATATCCTTGCTTTAACTCTGTTCTTTTTTTTGGCTTTTTCTATTCCGTTCTTTTTTTTTGTGACAGGCTAATTCACGTCTCGACCCGCTTCGCAACTGCCACCGTGAAAACGAACGAAACGACCCTGCTTGTCTAGGCTCACACTCAATCATAGGTCCAGCTCGGGCATCAAGTCTTATCATTTGCACGACAAAAACAACGGACTAGTCGTCCGTTAATCCATCCCATCCACCCAAACGCTAATCCTAATTCCACCAAAATAAGCCCTATAATGTCTTTATCTGCCTCTGACAACAATGGCTCCTATTCACGAGTCTCCTCGGGAAAGACACCTCCCCCAGCACCTTCTGCTGCATATGCGAAGAGGTATGTCTCGTTTTTCCTGGCTTGTTTTAGCCGATCTTCTTCGTTTACCACGCTTGCGAACAGGGCACGGGAGATCCAGGCGGAAGAACGGCTCAACGGTGCTAGATATAGGCCACCTGCGCTGCGCGCTCTTCCTCCGAGCGGTTCTCCCCCAAACGACTTCACCACCACCGTCGCTTCCCCCAGTGATGATTCTACAACATCCGCTTCTAATTATCCACCAGGTTTTAGGAGAGCCAGAGCCGGAACACTGCCTTCTGATGTCCATCTCGCTGCTCAGCGCTTCGCTGCTGCATCTAATACACTGAGTAGTGCTACTCCCTCAACGGAATCGTTTGCCGAACAGTTGCAGCAAAGGCAGGCCGCCAACACGCCTCCTAGCATCCTCGTGCCCTCGCGCCCTACCATTCGGCATACCACAACGGTGGCTGCCCCACAGGCAGCTCCCACATCAGTCGGCTCCGAGCGTAACAGTCGCTTGAGGTCAGGTTCATTAACGCTACCTTCAGCCGGTCTCTCCAACGCTTTCGGCCCATCTATCTTCTCATCGTCATGGTTATCCTCCGCCAACGGGTCTGGGTCCAACTTTCCTGTTCTGGACGAGTTACGCTCCGTTACGTCCGCAGATTCGGTCGATGATTTTGATGTTCATACCTTGGATTATCTTGGCCTGGATGATAGTCACCGACCACCACCTGCTGCCACTATATCTGAGCTACGAACCCAAGCACAGGCTGCCATTGCTGGAAACCTCGCTAATCCACCACGCTTGAGAGCGAGTACGGTTTCAAACCCTTATCGTACGCGGTCGTCCGGTGCTTCATCTCTCCTCGCTACCCCTAATGCAGAGGAGGAAGAGGAGTACTTTGATGCGCACGATAATCAGCCGTACGAGCGTCAAAGGTTGAGTCTGTACGATGGCTCCATGTCAGACGCTAGTCTCTTCCACTCGTCATACGTGGCAAAGGGGTTCAAGCAGGGCGACCATTTGACGCCTGCGAGCGCGCTCTCATCCAGGCCCAGAGCAATTTCCGTTGGAACGCTCGATGACCCCATTCGCACCCTCCAGCGCCGCGCCACGACTAGTGAAGCCCAATCCCCCTACCTCAATGAGCTTGCAGCTACAAGTGGGAGTCTTGCGAATCTGTCTAATCCGGCTGGAATTTTAAAGAGCGATGTAAAGATGTCAAGTGCGCGCGGGACGTCTTCGCCGACGGTGCATTTCCCTAATGGCGAGTTGAGTCGTGCGTCGTCGTACCTTGCCGCACCCAATTCGCAGGGAAGGGCTGTATCTCCGAAGGCCGAGGTAAATAACAACTCGCAAATCCAGACTCCTACGCGGTCGTTGTGGATTGGGAATTTAGATAGTGCTGTCACGAGCGAGCAGCTTATTCATGTGTTTGCGCCGTATGGTGCTATTGAGAGTCTAAGGCTTTTGCCGGAGAAGGTACGTGATTGAGATTAATTGGACGAAGAGATGCTGATGTTTTGGTTGGTTCCAGGAGTGCGGTTTCGTTAATTTCGTTGATCAAGCGGATGCTATTCGAGCCAAAGACGATGTGCTCAACCGTCTAGGCGGGAATATCGGCATGCCGAACGGGCAGACTGTGCGCATTGGCTTTGGGAAGGCGGACAGTGCCCCTGTTGCCCCTGCTAAGGGCACGACTGTTACGAGTTCTGGTGCCACGTCTCCTAGTGGTTTGAGTAAGGCCAGCAGCCCTGGCCTTGGCGGATTGGACGCACAGCTCCAGTCTACCCCTACTCGTGCGCTTTGGATTGGGTCTATTCCAAGCACTACAACACCTGCGACAATTTTGAGCGTTTTCAGCCCTTATGGACCTATCGAATCCGCCAGAGTGTTGACGCATAAAAACTGTGGATTCAGTGAGTGCTGAGTCCCGTGAGGTGTTTTGATGTTTAATCATCTGGGCAGTCAACTTTGAACGTCTGGATGATGCTGTGCGTGCCAGGAAGGCCTTGAATGGTCGTGATGTCCTTGGTAGCGACGTTGGTGCTATCCGGATTGGCTTTGCCAAGGTCCCTGTCAAGAACGGTCAGGAAGGCAACGGAGCACAAGATGAAAGTCCCAGCGTTGCAGTGCAGGGTATTGGTGATTTGAGCGTCGGAGCTACCATTCATGCTCTTCGCAGCGTGAAGGGTGCGTCCACTATCCCAGCCGACCAGCAGGTGCTTGGTGGTCAGGTGGAGAACTACCGCTCCAATCTGTTGCTTAGCATGATTGGCTCTGGCATGCACAATATCGCGTATGCTTCTGACGGTTTGTCGAAACCCGCTGGATGGTTACCATCAGTCACGGAGCAGCAGATGATCATGAAGGAATTGACAGCTGGTAGTCCCGATGCTGATTTCGATATTCAGTCGTTGTCTGGTATGTATTTTAATTTGGTCGCTGATTGCAGGATGCCTCTGACGCGCCGTTCGCAGAGTTCCGCCCCCCGACAATGTACTATACAACGATTCCACTCGTTTCCGAGAGACCTAACAACAGGCGCTGGGATGCTTCAAAATTACGCGAACTCCGGAAGAGGCTAGATTCTGGTACGATGACCGTGGAGGAAACTGATCAAGTTGCTGGTGACTTTTTGGATGGCGAGATTGTCGACTTGGCCTCGGACTGGCTAGGCAACACGGTGGGTATCCCCACGCCGAGTTCGGTTGCCGTGGCTCACCTGGGTATGCTGCAGGTCGTACAAAAGCTGTTTGAAAAGTGCTCCTCTGTGCCGCGGTTTGCAATGCTGGAGAGAATCACGCCTCACTTGGCGATGATTGGCATCCACAAGAACGGTACTTGGGCCGCACAGAAGATCATCGAGTGTGTCCAGACTCCCGAGGAGGTTGGGCTTATCGTGCAAAACTTGAGGGCTTATGCTCCACCATTGCTGCTTGATCAATTTGGTAACTATGTAGTTCAGTAAGTGCATTGATGTTTTCTTTGCTGGTATTATTGATAACTGAACAATCATTAGATGTTGTCTGCGTTTTGGGGCCCCTGCCAATGATTTCATCTTCGATGCTATGGTCGATCGCATGTGGGAAATCGCACAAGGTCGCTTCGGTGCACGCAGCATGAGAGCGTGTCTTGAAAGCCCACACATCACGTTGAGCCAGCAACGTCGTATTGCTACTGCCGTAATCTTGAACTCTATTCCTCTGGCGACAAACCCTAATGGTGCACTACTGCTAACATGGTTGCTTGACACGTCTTCTTTCCCTTCGCGGTACAACCTTCTTGCGCCTCGTTTCACGCCTCACCTGTCGCATCTGTGCACGCATAAATTGGCCTCTTTAACAGTTCTTAGGATTGTCAACCAGAAAATCGAGTTTGAAGCATCTCGTCAAATCGTCCAGGCGTTGTTCTCGTCTCCCGGAGACCATGTTCTTACTGACGTGTTAGGCGACCAAGTGAACGGTGTGGCGGTTGTGCACAAAATCCTGACCAGCCCGTTCATCGACCCTATGGACAAGCCAACTTATATCGAGGCCACTAAGCGGGTATTAATCGAGCTCAAGGTTATCGCTACCCAGGCTTATCGTCGGCTGATTGAAGAAGTTGGTCTTCCCATCCCAAACTACCAGCCCACATACGCCACTAACGGCCCGCCCGGCAAGAAGGGTCAGAACCAGAATCACTATGGGGTGCCTGGTCTGCCGTCTGGCTACCCTTCAAATGATCAGGGATTGGCTTCGATGATGGCTGCGTTGCAGATGGGTGGGCAGAACCCCCAGTCTGGGCCCCCGCAACTGCACATTGACCCTGCATACGGTCAGGCTCCCGCGCCACGCGGCCGTATTTCTCAGCCACCTTCTGCGTTCTCGCCCTCTTCGGATCCTTTCAATCCTTTTGCCCTTCGCTCTCCGGACATGAGCAGTCCTCGCACCTCTACTATTCGTCGTAATGGCGGACTTCCATCGATTGCTCCTTCCATGACTCCCACCCCCGTCTCTACCATCCCATACGGCAATCAATCTCCCAATCTCGCACCTGGTGGTATCCTTAACATGGGTCAGCCAGGCTTCAATACTCAGAATGTCCCCCAGCACCTCTACCAGGCATATATGTACCAAGTATACCAGCAAACACCGCCGTCCAGCATGGGCACCTTCAATTAAAAGAACACTTACGATCCCGCTCACGACCTGCTTTGTTGCATATCGAATGAAATTATTTCTTTCTGTTGTCTATCTATTCTTCTGCCACACCATGCGCCAGGTTATTTGCCAGACAATCACAATCCATTCCTTTCCGATGATACCCCTCGTCGCGCTTCTTTCAATGTCACGCTCTTTACTTACTTTTTCTCCCTTGGGCAAGCACCTGGGCGAAGTTGCGGTGGTTTCAGAGGACCAATGCAGGAAATATTGCTATTCATTTTTTTCCATTCTCCAATTCTACATATCTGCATTCCTACGTTGGTTGGTTTGTGTATAAATACTACGTATGGATGGCTGTAACACAATCATCGCCCTGAACTATAGCTAGACGAATAAAACTGCTCTTCCGTTCGCGTGTATGTGGGTGAGTCTCGAGTGCATCTAAACAGGCTGAAGTCTTAGGAGCGGGATTGACTTGGGGTATGTAAATATGCGCTTAGGCGCTACTCCGAGCCATGACTGCAGTAGCACTCCTCCCTTCATGTCTCCCACACCTCTCCTGCACTTTATTATTAACTCTGCCAACCCTCTGCTGGTGCTTTCCGACATTCGCAGGTGAGATTAGTTGGTTGACTCGTACATCTTGAATATGAGCATGTTTGAACGTTTAAGCACGTTCGGTGATTGGGAGGAAGTGAGGAGAGCGAATGCCTGAAACACAAAGAATGACTCGTCACTCGTCGAGAAAGGAAGGTCACATTTATTGACTGACTTTGCTCTGCTCGCTAGCGCTTCCCGCGACAACTCCATCATTCAACTTCTCTACTGAGATCGGTGGATGCTCCTGGTATTCCTCGTCCACCGGGCGTTACAACTTACAAAGTCCTACTCGGTGTAGTTCTCGGATGGGACAATGATGGCGCTTGCATTTGGAATAAATGCATGTCACCAATAACAAGATGATAGAATACTCATCTTCAAGATGTCTTTCACATCGTCACTTGACGTCCGCATCCTCGATGACAAGAATTTCATTCTGGGTGATACGGCAAGTGTTATGTTATCATTCGGATCTTTCTCGGTCCCAAATCCGAATACCCTCACGTCATTCACAATGAAAAGACCCCAGACCCTGCTAAATATCTTGGCTTCAAGAATCAGTTTAGTGTCGCAGCCATCATGACGGTTTCGACATATCCCTATTACCGTTCTGCAAGCGTTATACCCGAAGACATATGGCGTACACACCCGGCTGCCACGAACGGTAATGAGCAGGTTCACTGCAATGTCAACTGTGATGACGTGGACTTTACACTTTTAGGCGGTGTCATCACAGGACGACTTGGAGCTTTTGACGACCGAGTCACGGTGTAGAGCATTAATATTCATTGGTATTTACAGATTACGCGTACTGGGCATTCAAGTTGGCACTCGTGGATCATGATTCCACTCAAACCTACCGTAGTAGTCAAGGTATGCGTTTTTACTCATACTACTCAACTAGTTAACAGTGATTTGGCCCTATTACAGTGCTGCCATGTCACTCAAAATTCAGTACTAGTAGCACAAGCTGCAGGCAACGGACACCAGCACTGTGATTCCCGACATTATGATTATGCCATGCATTGTGATACACTTGTTAATGCTCTTTGGCCAGAGTACCCGTGTCTGCGGCCGCGACATACTATACACAACTATATCAACTGCACTCGTGACTAGTGAGTTTGACGATTCACTCGTTCCACTGTACCGTGATCCCGTCTCACAGTTCGATGGTGCACTGTGTGAATGATGATAGTCTAGGCACCACCCACTAAACCTGAGTCTACTCAACCTTCAATAAGACACTCTGACTCATTTTACGGCCACGAGTAGTCCTCACCGTCGGCTATGTGCTCTTTATTACCTATCTTTCCGCTCGTAACCTTCCCACTCTCGAGTAAAGCTTCTCCATAAGCTTTCACTAAACCAACTTCCACTCTTCTTTACTTAACTTTCGCTGCTCACGTGCTGCTCCGGTGATTCAAGGCACGCTTTATTCTGCGGACGTCGGTCACGAGCAGGCTTCGTAGTTGTGCAATGTGCGTCCTTGTATGCGACTATCCATCATATTATTGTATTCACTAATGTGCTACACGCTAGGATATAAATAACACAACGTCTGAACAAAGTTTAACTGCCGCATTAGGGACAGGAAATCGATAAGGAAAGGCGATGTGAAGCCGGCGTGTGCCAGGAGTCTGGGGTCTTTTGATTGTGGATGATGTGAGGATGTTCGGATTTTGTTTGCTCAGCGTTTGAAATTGAAGTTATTCGAAGAAGCCAAGAAAGTTCCGAATGATAGCACTGTTGCAAGCGTACCATGAGCCTGAAAGCCGCAGTCGTTTGGGTTTCCCTTGCCTTTGAATGGGTTTTGACTGCACAAATACCTCTGTCGAGTCATGCGCCTTTTCCTTCTACACGGGGGTCGAAAATGATAGTGGACAATGGGATCTTGGTCAAGCGCCTGAGATAAAAGCGACAGGACATCTGGTGTTCGCAACGGCCAATAACCTGATTCAACACTGGGCAAATACACGTTATCGTATTGGTGGGTCTGAAATACTGAACACCGTGCATGTCATGACTCATCGCTTACACCCTGCAGGTCATACAATAGTCCCAGGGACTATTCCCGTAGGCACTCTCCTCTACCATGGATCCATCACCGGTCCTCATTTACCGATTGTTCTGGATTGGGTATCTGTGGAACCAGACCACTCCATGATTTTCTGCCATGGGTCGATCGAAACAGGGTGCTGGCACCTCACCCTTGAAGTCACTCGACCAATGAAAGTGCTCTACTTTGACGGAAGCAGCGCTGTGAGAATCCCTGAGGGCACCATGGACACCAAGATCTTGTGGCATGGTCGGAAATGAAACCCGAGTGGATGGAAAATGAGGAGCAGCGCATTACAGATCTGTGTAAATGGGGTCAGAAATATGGCTTGAATGGCTTTGTGAGGTTCGTTAGATATTGAGATGTGTCAATACCTGATATTGATTTGTGAGTTATAGAATGCAAATAAATTTGTACGAACCCATTCGTAGCTCTTTAGTGATATGTCACTAACAATGGTCACAGTGAAGTCATGATCTGCAACTTCACCTCTCACATGGAGGTCGTTTCGTTCTTGAATCTCGAGAGCCCTCGCTTCGTGACCGGCCCGCCTATCGATTGGCCAGAGAACCCTACTTCGGGTGAGCGATCGTGTCCATGTTTTGACATAGGTCTGATTTATTCTTATATCAAATGTTCGAAATGCAACATTCTGCTTCATGGCGTGAGATTTATCCAGGAGAAACTCGGATTATGCTTGATTTTTCTGGCCTCGTCTCTTTCTATGACACCGCTCTTGTTCCCTCCTTGGTGTCGCGCCGTGTAGGCTTGGAGCGGTGGAATCACCGAGTTAGAGGAATCTCACGGGAGGATATAGAACGTGTCCAAGAAAGGCTAGATCAAGTGTTGATACGACCACCTATGACAACCAGCGGCATTGACTGGAAGACCCTCTTGAGGGTGGTGGTAGATCGATATGCCAGCCGCCTAGAGATGAGCAGTTTTTGAACATGACGTTAGACGATAAGTCGATCTTTAACCATGCACGACAAGTCCAGAGACGGCTGCGCACCGTGCTTTTGCCCTACACTTTGTTTGCAGTTATACCTCCCAATACCTCTATCACTGCCAACACGACAAATTCATGGGCCGTGCCAGTTTTTCGGGAATGTGCTACATGCACATGCCCCTTTTATCCTCCGGAAGAACGGCTTAAAGCTGATCACATACATACTCTCATGGGCGAATGGAAGGAAGATATGACACAGTCAATCTCCTGGTTAGACTGGAGCGTGTGGGTGAAGTGCCGACCGGCCTGTAGAATTGAGGTAACAAAGTCAAGTCATTTGTTTGGGAAATGACTGATCTCGTCGTGTGTAGGAGATGTGCTACTTGTCTACTTGGCCCCTTGGGTTTCCCAGCAATGCTCCGCTACTTCAAACTCGATGGGACGGTGTTTCCTTATGGCCAGACCCAAACAATGGGGAATGGAAGAGACCAAAGCCAAAGTGTATCAGGCGGCTGGAGCCGTATGGTTTTTAGGTTGCATTGTTACTTACACTTGCACGTAGCGTAGTCGTAGTCCTTGTAAAATTATTGCAGTACATTTTGAAAGAAGGTTTTGATTTGAATGTTTTGATGTGTTGGGTGGCCGGCTGAGATTGTCAAAAGCAAAGTCACTCTTGTCTCTTTCATCGACTACAATGTGGGTACAGACCATGAGCCAGAGGAAGCCTTGCAACATGGTATCAGTATCCAGATGTGCTTATGAAAAATTGCAATATGGCGACCTTCAAACCTTCCCTTCTTCAACGTTTTCAAAACCCCCAGAGTACCAGCAGGTCCACCACCATGACTCCACTTGGAGCACTCCCAGCGCCCGCACCTTCCCGTACGTACTTTCCAAATCCGAAAACCTACATCAAGGCCCCAACGTCGATCCCATCGTCAAGCCCGTCAACGACATTTTGGCCGCATCCACATAATCACATTGCTACATCCCGATGGGGCGGTCTCTGTCGCTAGCCCGAGAGATTGACCCTCCTGGATGTCTCGAAGTCGCCATCACGTCTATACCCTGACATCAAACAGCCGATGCTAGCCGACTGGTGCGTGCAAGTCCGTCCTGGGGTGTATCGGTGTCACCGCCTGGAACCACACAGACAAGACGTTTTATGTTTGGTGCGATTCCTTCAAATTCTCTGACTCCGAAGAAGTGCTAAGCCTCAAAGTACTACAGGAACATATTTTTTCATTCAGGCTTAACACGGCCTTCACAGCACAATGACAATGATTAATAGGATACACGTATCTCTCAAGCACGCTTCAGTATCAATTCTAAACACATTTATATTCGCATCCGTATTTCTATCTCGTCGAACAAAGTGAAAGGCAACCTCCTCCACAAGCATTAACCAGCCTCAACATCGTCAAAATCATCAAGTACTAATACGCCTCGCATCATCAAGCAACACATACACGAATGGCCCTTGCACACCGTGTCATCATCTTGAGTGATTCTTCTGTAAGCCGGTTGGCGTGAGTCAGGTGAACTCAGAAGATAAGGGTGGGACGTTGAATGAATGAGAAGACGAATCAAAGGACGAATTGCTAAAGAACTGCAGCAGTGTTGCACAACTTGCCTATTTGCCGAAGCAATTATAAGGATGATTATCATCACGCAGAGGAAATAAGGACCAGTAGTTCAACGGAAACGTGGGTGGGCAGCTAGTACCAGTAAAGATATAGTTGGTTTACAAAATGCGGGTATCTACATAGGTGACGCAAACCTGCCGCCTAATGTGTTTGATTCGTTTGTTAAGTATGCAATGTATGTTTCGCGAACACGGATAAAAGCCCTCCATTGAGGGCATGGAATACGCTACTTATCTGTCGAACAGTCAACTCAACCTTCCCACATTCGTCTGGCTCCTTGAAAGTAAGATCGAGATCCAAGACAGAGGGCAAACCTCTTTGTAAACCAGGTCCTTGTGAACCTTCGCCAGAGCCACCACCGCTTTTTTTTGGTCTGAGGACTGGTAAAGATCCCAGGCGATACATTTGATATGTGCGGTCTAATAGACTGTGCTGGGATCTGCCCGCGTTCACTGGGACCAAAAGCTGGCGTAGGACTAATAGAGAAACACAGACTTCCAAGTGCTGCTAAAGGACTTTCGTGTTGATTGTACATGCGAAGTTCGAGCGCTGTGTCCCCACCTTCATTATCAGATATCATTACATGCCACAATACCACTCACAGTTATTGGAATCGGCATGCTGTGTCAGGCTTCGAAGTTGAATGTCCACTCCCCCAGAATCATGCCGGGTTTTGAAGGCTTCCACCTCGAAGCTGAAACCAGAACCCGAAGTCAATAGTGGCGATCTGCCTCCGCAAGGCTGAGAGAGACAAAGCTTAACCATCAATCCAATGAGATCTATCATAACGTACACGGTCATACTACCCAATTTCACTGGTGAATAATCCATTGATCCGTTGGATAGGAGAGACTTGTTTGGAATGTTCAGATGTTAGTTCAAGGCAAACCCAAGGTCTGTGTGTTTGTATAGGACCATCTCTATGTTGGAAACCGACGCACCAGAGGGAGAAGAGAATGAATGGCCGAAGAATCCGAGAAGCAAGCACGAGGGGAGAAGCTGAGGAACGTGGTTCGAGCGCAAGCCATGATAGGCCAGTGGGATGCAGCGCGCTGACGTCGGCCGAGCCTCTACAATATATGTCAACGAGTTATGTCTTCTCAGTTCTTCTTCGAGAAACTGAGATGTAAGTCTGTAGATTCTTGTACCGTCAGCGTTAACTGACGAAAGCAATAGCGTACCTTGTTCTTCTAGGTAGCGCACGTGTTAATAGAGTTCTTCTTCGAGAAACTGAGATCGTACCTTGTTCTTCTAGACCCTTTTCTCCCGCCCTCGTTAGCCTCTTATCGCAAGACTCTACACCGTCGAATACGTTGGATGTCAAAAGCAGAGAGCTTTAGATCCAAAGTTAGACCTTGACGCCAAAGCAAAGAAACAACTGTCGCATAGTATGACGCTTCAGCTGGGCATATCTGGTAGTTGAAATGCACCTAATTCGGAATTGGGCAACCAGTGGCAACACTGAAACCCAGTCAGACACAGTAATGTATCAATCAAGGTGATGGACTCACGTCCGCCAACACACCTAAAACTTTTGAATCTGCTCCCTCAACAGGCTGTCCTTGAGATACTCCTGGTTTCACCAGGGAAGACTGCAGTTCGGACACGGGAAACTGATATGGACTATCGGAAACCGTGCCACACCTGTGCACCAGCACATTGGAACTTAAATTCAGAGGTTTTCCAGATAAATCCGCCAGAGCCTCTACAATATAGTAAATCTGGAGGGGGAACAGGTTGATGGGATCAAAATAAAGTATGATCAATTGTTCTGCAGTTGCGAGTGACTTGTTCATAGGTGTGAAATCAGGATGAGGTTTGATTTTGGCCCATCCCTAGCATATGATAGTGAGAAAAGATGCCCACTCTATTCTATAATAGACGCAAAAACTCACGGAAAACACAGAACGGGCTTTCTGTAACATTGTTAGGCCATTGTTGAGCTCTCCTAGTAGACATAAGGCCTCAATCCAATGCAGGATGTGAACATGGAGAAATTGCTTTGATGCGGAGACAAGGTGTTCATTGTACTTTGCGAGAGATAGATGGTGTGCCCAGTGACGGCAAGCATATCGCATGATATCAGGAAGAGCGGTATCTCGTTTATGCTCGAAAATGTCTTCGGCGGCCATGACTGTGCGATCTGAAATGGAAATATCGCATAGATTTGCCTTGAGTTTATGTAAAATAATAAAACACTGGTGTCCGAGACCCCTATGGATTTCTGTAGAGTCGGTGTAATATGGGTGACAGCGCACTGGGTTCTCGAAGAACTCAAATAGTGATGAATGATATGATTGGATGGGAACCATGGGTTTATCGGATGACACAGTCAGAATTGACGAAAATTCCTCCAGAGTGAGATCGAGGCTTTTGCTATAATCCGGGGGAAAAAATTGCAAGAGTTGAGAACGCGGTAGGGGCTGTGCCAAATTGATGATATCAATAAGACATCTGACCAAGGCTCGGTTGTCTCTGATAATATTCTGATACACGTAATCCAGGTCGGCATATGCATCTGCCATAATA
Source organism: Suillus spraguei (assembly GCA_016800925.1). Taxonomy (NCBI): domain Eukaryota; kingdom Fungi; phylum Basidiomycota; class Agaricomycetes; order Boletales; family Suillaceae; genus Suillus; species Suillus spraguei. The sequence continues at coordinate 40,584 of JABCPU010000010.1, forward strand.
TGGGGTGACGATGATAAGAATGCATCCAACCTCGAAACAGGGTGTTTTTTCGGGTGCGAAATGTATTTCATTGCTATGGATGCGCATAGAAATGAATCGCCGACCTTGTTAGTGAGGTCATCCATTTGACAGGAAGATGGCCACTGGGTCACGTCTCCAAGACTAAGATTACGGGTCTCGACAACTCGCTGAAATTCGTGCGCAAGGAAGTGGCGGATATTTGTCTTTGTCTCCTCATCGTAATTCTGCAATGTGATTTCTTGGATGTTTCTGAATCCTTTCCCATAGACTTCACTGATCTGCAACTTGAAGTTGAGTCGACTTGCTAGAATGACGTGGGCATCGAGTGGATCCTTGTAGGCGCATATGGCTTCCGTTAATAAGTGTGCCACCCGTATAGCATCGTCGGGGGAACAGGATTCATCCAGTGCATCGATAATGAATGTCACAGGAGACCGAGATTGGGGTCTCCAAAGATGTTTGATGATAAGACGTTGTATTTGGTCCTTTCGAGATTTCAGGTGTGATAACAATGCAGGATCATCGATAATGGTTCTGATAATATCATCTTTCACCGACGGGAATGCGAGGGCCAACTGATAGGTAAGAGTTGGCACGACATGATCGCACATCGTCTTGTCTACATTGTCACGCGAGAAGAAAAAAGGTCCCGCAAGACGTCCTTGTGCCCGTAGCTCTTCCGCAATCGTGAACAAGATAGATGTTTTGCCTGAACCTGGAAATTCATGCAACCAAATATTTTTTTGGCTCTTCTCATCCACTACCTGCCAGATGCTCTTCAAAACGGTGGTTCGTGTGCCCTCAAGACATGGCGAGAGTGCTCGTGGTTCGGCATTGTATATAGCAGGGTGCACCGCAGCCTTGACCAGACGATCCCATGCACGGTCGTGTGTTTCAAATGCTGTTCAAGTTAAGTGACGTTGCATGTAAATGAAGCTCAGTGTAACATGGTCAGGCCGCCGCCCGCATAACCGTTACACCAAAAGGTGAAATACTGAAAGTTTAGGGATACAAGAAGTGTCATATCAAGTAACGAAGGAGAGACGTTTACGTTAAGGAAAGGCGGGGTGAAGCCGGCGAGAGTCTTGGGTCTTTTGATTATGAATGACGTAAAGGTATCCGACGGACGAGCCGAGAAACTTCCGAATGATAGCAAGGGTACCATGAACCCGAAAGCTGCAGTCGTTTGGCTTTTCCTTGCCTTTGAACGAGTTCTGACCACACAAATACCTCTGTCGAGTCATGCGCCTTTATCCTTCTACATGGGAGTCGAAAATGATCTTGGTCAAGCACCTGCTGTAAATGCGACAGGACATCTGGTTTTCGCAACGGCCAATAACCTGCTTCAACACTGGGCAAACACACGTTATCGTATTGGTACATCTGAAATAAAGACTGAACACTGTGCATGTCACGATTCATCGCTTACATCCTGCAGGTCATACAATAGTCTCAGGGACTATTCCCGTAGGCACTCTCCTCTACCATGGATCCATCACCGGTCCCCATATACCAACTGCTCTGGATTGGGTGTCTGTGGAACCAGACCACTCCATGATTTTCTGCCATGGGTCAATTGAAACAGGGTGCTGGCACCTCACCCTTACAGTCACTCGACCAATGAAAGTGCTCTATTTTGACGGAAGCAGCGCTGTGAAAATCCCTGAAGGCACCATGGACACTCAAGATCTTGTGGCGTGGTCGGAAATGAAACCCGAATGGACGGAAAATGAAGAGCAGCGCATTATAGATCTGTGTAAATGGGGTCAGAAATATGGCTTGAATGGCTTTGTGAGGTTCGTTGGATTTTGGGATATGTCAATACCTGATATCGATTTGTGAATCATAGGATGGAAATAAATTTGTGCGAACAGATACGCAACTCCTTGGTGATGTGATTTGTTACTAACAACGGTCCCAGTGAAATTATGATCTGCGACTTCACCTCTCACATGGAGGTTGTCTCGTTCTTAAATCTTGAAAACACTCGATTCAAGCACAGCCCGCCTACGGATCTGCCAGAGGACCCCACTACTGGTGAGTGACCATATTCATGTTTTGAAATACGTCTGATTTGTTCTTGGACATCAGAGTATCAAATTTTTGAATTAATGCATTGTGCTTCATTGCGCGAGATTTATCCAGGAGAAACCCGGATTATACTTGATTTTTCTGGGCTTATCTCTTTCTACGACACCACTCTTGTTCCCTCCTTGGTGCCGCATCGTACAGGCCTGGAGCGGTGGGACCATCGAATTAGTGGAATATCATCAGAGGATATAGAGCGTGTCCAAGAAAGGCTAGATCAAGTGTTGATACAACCATCCGTGACAACCAGCAGTATTGACTGGAAGACCGTCTTGCGGGTGGTGGTAGACCGATATGCCAGCCGCCTAGAGATGATGCAGTACCTTTTGAACATGACGTTAGACGATAGGTCGATCTTTAACCATGCGCGACAAGTCCAAAGACGACTGCGCACCGTGCTTTTGCCCTACACTTTGTTTGCAGTTATACCTCCCAATACCTCTATCACTGCCAACACGACAAATTCATGGGCCGTGCCAGTTTTTCGGGAATGTGCTACATCGCACACGGCCTCGATAGAAGCTCATGAAACGACACTGACGCCTTCTGAATATTTGCTACTGCAGGCGGTACGGGAAACTACGCGTGAAATATGCCGCGTCACTACGAAGATGTGGGCTTCTGGGTTGATTGTTGGAGTTGACCCCTTTTATCCTCCGGAAGGACGCCCTGAAGCTGATCACATACATACTCTCATGGGCGAATGGAAGGAGGATATGACACAGTTAATCTCCTGGTTAGACTGGAGCGTGTGGGTGAAGTGCCAACCGGCTTGTGGAATCGAGGTAACCAAGTTGGGTCACTTGTTTGGGAAATGACTGATCTCGTCGTGTAGGAGATGTGCTACTTGCCTACTTGGCCCCTTGGGTTTCCCAGCAATGCTCCGCTACTTCAAACTCGATGGGACGGTGCTTCCTTATGGCCAGACCCAAACAACGGGGAATGGAAGAGACCGCAGCCAAAGTGTATCAGACGGCTGGAACCGTATGATTTTTAGAATGCATTATTACTTACACTTGAAGTTGTAGTTGTACGTAGTCGATCGTAGTCCTTGTAAAATTATTGCAGTACAGTTTAAGCGCGCGTGACGTATGCGAAGTTTAATGTTTTGACGTGTTGGCTTTTGTGGCCGAGATTGTCAAAAGCAAAGTCACTCTTGTCTCTTTCATCGACTGCAATATGAGTACAGACCAACAAATGTATCTGGCGGTAGCTCCCAGAGCTAGCTCGTCGCATCTGAACAGGCCAGCACGTCAGCTCGTCCCTGCCTTTCTTCAAAAACTATATGAGTGCGTATTTAGTTAAATCTAATCTCACAGATGCTGTAGTCCTGACATCCTACAACCATCTTGCTCCTATAGGATGGTTAACGACCCCTCAGACCACGATCTCATTCGATGGTCTGACACCGGTGACTCTTTCTTTGGTATGTCCAACGACAGTCTTTCTCTATTCAATATTCAACGAGTTTGGCACACTCATAGTCCTCGACCAAGAGCGCTTCGCGAGTGAAGTCCTAGGACGCTGGTTTAAACACAAGAACTTCTCCTCATTTGTCCGCCAACTTAATATGTATGGCTTTCACAAAATTCCTCATCTCCAACAAGGCGTACTTCGTTCAGATTCAGATACCGAATTCTGGAACTTCGAGCACCCCCATTTCCTCCGTGGCCAACCAGATATGCTCTGCCTTATCCAGCGCAAGAAGCAGGCCGCAGCTACTTCCGACGTTGCTACTGCTATCGCTGAAGTTCCTAATAAAGATGTGGGTACAGCTGCGTCTGCAGGTGCCCTGACCCCTGGCCAATTGATGGACATGAATTCAATCGTGAATGGTATTCAAGCCATCAAAAGACATCAAGCTGCCATCTCTGCTGACCTCAATGACCTCAAGTCCTCCAACCAGCATCTTTGGCAGGAAGCTATCGCTGCTCGTGAGAGGCATAAGAAGCACCAGGACACCATTAACCGTATCCTCAAATTCCTTGCTGGAGTGTTCGGTCATGCAGATAATCCAATACGCAAGGATGATATAGGTGGAGGTGGGGTTGTTAGTGGTGGTGAGGGGAGTGAGATCGTTGCGAGATTGCCACAGCGGTTGATGATTGGCGATGGGCGCAGTGGCGGAGGGAGTGGTGCAAAGAAGGGTGTTGACGTTACTGAGATCATAGATGACCAACCGAAGACCAGTATAGACAGTGCAAACTCTTCTGAAATGGGTACGTTCTGCATTTGCATCTGTGTTTCGACATTGACGCCCTGCCTACATGATTTTGCAGATTTTTTCGCGTCTCTGGACACACCTTCCGCTATCCCATCTGAGCAGGGCCCTTCGTGCAATACTTCGCCCCGATTTGCGTCCATTGAACCCTCTCTTCCTGATACCCCGACTCCCTCAACAGATGCAAGTACCGCATCATGCCCCAACACCGTCCCCATCAACACCACTACAACCAACACTATCAATCCAAACCCATTGAATATAAATGGCGCCTCGCCCACCTCGCCTAATACCTCTTTCCCTCGTCCTGCCGCAATTCAACATTCAGTTTCTGCACCTGCCTTCACCTCCCTAACCACTGCACCCCCTCAGCCTTCTCCACAGAATGACGCCCTCATCCATGCCGCACTGTCCCAGGTGCTCTCGTCTCCTGTGCAGATGCAGAAACTGATAGCCGCTCTTGGTGGGGGTGGATTCTCGTTGTCAGGAGATGGACACACGCAAGGAATAATACCACAGTCCATAATGCAGCAGCCTTTCCCCACCCAACCGCAACCGCAGCCACAGCCGCAACCCCAGTTGCCCCAACAGCACACAAACGCCAACCCAACGCAACTGATGCCATACGACCCTCCCACGTTTCAGACGGACTACCCTAGCTCATACTCCCTCCTCTCGCAGAGCGGCGGCGTTGAGGTATCGCCTTTCGAAGCACACGACGATCACCTGCAGAAGACCTACTCTACAGCACACGAGATCAACACAGATGTTGACTCGCTGGAAACGAACATCCATTCCCTCATTCAGAGCCTCGGCTTTGACCCGTCGACTTTCGACGCTACTGATGGCGCTCAGCCGCATCTCGATGATCCCTATGGAGTAGGCTCGGGGCAGGATTCTTTCGACATTGGCTCCTATCTTAACGGTATGGATCTGGCGCATGATGCAGCTGGGCATACGGGCCAGGGTGAGGAAGACCCAGATATGGAGAGCCTGAGGCTGGCAGACAAGCTGGACTCGTCAACGGCGCGTGGAGCAGGCGTGGACAAAAAAGTACCAAGTGAAGAGGTGCATGCATTCCTTGATGGGGTTGCTTCTCAGGATGGCGGCGTGGACATGGCTACGTCTTTGATGCAAACAACCCAAAGTGCGAACGCCACGCGACCCCGCAAACGCAAATCAGACGTAACGGATGCTGGTTCGCTTTCAGGTCCGACAGAATCGACATCAACAACAGGTAGTAGGACTAAGAGGAAAAGATGAATAAAAAGTAGGATGGGTAACATGATGTGCGTAAGGAATGTTAGAACACTGTAGAGCTATGATGATACTGCTACCACTCCGTTATTATAACGTTACTGTCATATGTAGTCCTGTAATACCTCGAAAACTGTAACGATAGACAGAAATACGCTGACCGACATTGTCGATAGCACAATCGGGAAGAATGAAGAAAATGCATTAGTAGCTTGTAGTAAACATTCAAGAAATAAATCATTGAGATGGTTATTCATAGTGCAGAAATTAATTCTGCGGCGGCCAGGGAGGTGGTGGTGGGAGCCGCTGTGCCGCAGGACTGCTGGAGTCGCATGGCCCAACGTTGAATGGTGTGAACGGCCGGATATCGAGCTGTATTCCAGGATTCGTTAATGGGGACCCAACCCCCACAGGCGGATTGTCAATTCCTATGCTTATGCTGTCGTAATATCGCACGCGAGCATCCTCCTCCTGAGTCTCCTGAATATACTCGGCTGGCGGACGTGGCATGAGCGGAGGAGGCTGTTGCAAAGGAATGGCGCTCGATGGTGAAGGGTGGTGAGAGACGAAACCCGACGTAGATGCGGGCACGTTGCCATTGGCCTGCTGATCCTCAGCGGCGTATTTGGCGCGTAGTTGTGCCTTCTCCTCTGCTGCTGTGAGTGGTCTGAAACCACTCACAGCAGGTGCAACGGGGGGAGACGGGAGGCGCGAGCCATTGACTGCCCGTGGAGGGGGAGGCTGAGGGGGAGGCTGTGCGAGTGCTGCAGCGTCACGTTCCTCAAACCTCCGCCGTAATAGTTCCTTTTCTGATAGGGCACTAGTTACAGAAGATTGTGCGGGTGGAGAGTATAATGGGGAAGCGGTGTATGAGGGCGACATATCAGCAGGAGGAGAACTCTGTGCAGCCATAGCGGCCGCATCCTGTGCCTCTTGGTGCCTTCTCAGCTTCTCCTTTTCATTCAGATACTGTGGCTGGCCATTCTGCCCATCAAAAGGCGGAGGCATATCGGACCCACTTGGCTGTGCGCCATAGGACACGCTCCGAGAAATGCTGGATGAGGGGTAGAGGGTATCGTAAGCAACGGGTGCTGCTGAAGATGATGAGATTCCCTCGCGAGTCGCGTACTGAGTGTTCTGGCTCCGATCGACAGCAAGCTTGGCCTCATGGTACCGCTTTAAGGTAGCCTTCTCCTCCTCGGCGGACGGGTAGTGTGGAACGATCTTGGAGGAAGTTGAAAGAGGGGGCGAGGGCGGGTTGGGAGAGCGCGCAGGGCTAATATTCACGCTCGCATTGGGGCTTGTGTTGCTCGTGGGATTCTTATTCATAGACGATACCGCGTGCTGGTAGAGGGCGGCACCTGCAGACAGAGCACTGATGCTACGAGAGGGTTTCGAGAGTCCAGGCGAGCCATTAGCATCCGAACTGTCTCGGCTGTGGCTTGAGGCACCAAGTGCTTGAGTGCGTTTGGCAGTGGCTTGGGCTTTGTCGAACAGACGAACTTTCTCTTCTTCTGCTGTTGGCCAGGCAGCACCGAACGAAAGAGAACTTTTCAGTTGTGAGGACTATAAAGAAGATTAACGGACAAGATCGGGATGTTAAACAGGATTTACTTACTGTTTCACCGGATTGTGGGGCCATGACAGCAATACCCTGGACTTGCTCAACCTTAGCCCTTGCACTCTCATACAGCTTCTTCTTTTCTTCCTCAGCAGATAGCCACGAACGTTGACCCCTCATCGGCGGCGTCGTCGGCTGTTGTCTGCTAGCTATCTGTGCTTGTTCCACAGCCTCTCGTAGCTCTGCATCCCGATCACTGATATTAGTGATTGTGAGACGGTTTTGCGTCCCAACACCAGCAGCCGAGCCACGTCGTCTGCGGCCCGAGCCACCGACGGGCGCACGACGGTGGAACTGTATTCCTGAATACTACCCATGGGAATTTGCGCCGACGAGCCGTAGCCTGGGTTGTCTATTGTACCTGGCACACGCGACTGATGATTCTGGAGAGCGCCGACCTCATCCACTTCAAGATCGTCGTGCTGGTTATCGCCATTCCGTGCGCTGGGCGTAGTATTGTACTTGATGGATGAGGCCAGAGGTGTCAAAGGTGTGCGTCCATCTTGAGCAAAGGAGTTGTAGTCAGAAATCTGCGAGTTGCCGGTGAGAGGGCGAGGCGGGGCCGTGGATACAGTGCTTGATGGGGTCATACAAAGGCTGGGAGCGATACCAATACGCCTGGATAGTTTTTAGTATAGATTAGTCGTAACAGTGAGTAGCGCATACCTAACAGCTTCCTCGGACACGCTCCTGTATTTCAGTTAGATATATACCACAAAACATGAACTGAAGTCCTCACCTTGGCCAATTCGAGACGATAACAGGAAGGTCAATAGTAATTGCTTGCATCGAACCAAACCACGCTTTGACTCCGATTGTATATGTTATGTCAATGTGCCTCGCAGCATTGAGCGTGGTAGTGGTGTGTGTGTTTGGAATCAAACACCCGACTTCCGCCTTGTGCTGCATGCCACCAAACAACGTGACGCTGAGAGGTACCTTTTGCTCGCCAATCAGCGCAGTTTTGACCTGCGGGCCATTGCGCTTGCCAGTCTGGCCAACCTGAGTACTAGCACGAAATTCGGTTGTTTCCTTGAGAAAAAATTCGAATCCACGGAGGACAACAGGATGCACTGAGTCGGATTTGAGGATAGCCATAACAGACACACGGTCGCCTGGTCCAAAGCATGTTCGTTGGCGCTCCACTGTAAGATTTACGCCATCGTGGTTGACGCTGCGTGATTCTGCTTGTGCGTATACAGGCCACGTCGAGTGGAGTTCGTGCTTGTCAATAATGATAGTAGTGGCTTGTGATGTTACAACGGTTTTACGGCGGCGGAAGAAACCTCTGCAGATGGCAAGTCAACTCACGCGACTCAAAGTCTGACTGAAAGACCCACTTCTTCCCAAGAGTACATACAGTCGCAACTAGCTCATAGCGGATGCCAGCTATGCAAATAGACACCATCAGATAACAAAAACTGTGTTTGCGCAGCCACTCACCGCCTCTTTCAAGAGCGATACTTGGCGGAATCGACTCGGGTATACGGATGTGGAATGCAAGGTCTTGCTGTCGCTAGCTCTCAGCCCCGGACATATTTATACAGGGATGGCTGGACCACTCACTGAATACAGTAACTCGTATTCTTCGTTCGACTCCCATAGATTTATCGGACTTGAGCCAACAAAGTCGAAGTAGGAGTTCGTCTGACCACCGCCAGGGAGTGTCTCAATCTTCTTGAGCTCGACACGGACCCATTTTGCTTTGACGCCCTGAGGTCCCACGCGCACTTCGACGGCCTGACAGATATGAGAAGCCAATTCAATTTGTTTTGTAGAGGGACCACGTACACCTTTAACTGCTGCTTGAGGACGATCTCTCGCGGCCGGTGGTATGCCGGGATAGCCTAAGAGTATTGTGTCATAAAAAGGTTCAAGCTTAAGAGTTTTTGCACTGACCAACGACAAAATCGACATTTGGGGGTGGCTGAAGTGCACTGAAAATACTTGTTGAGTACCGGTATTAGCAGGAATCGGAGGATTCACATCTTCACTTGCGACATTCCTCAAAGAATATGATATCCAACGCAAGAGAGAGAAACGAGTGGAAGGGGAGGCGCCGCGTGCCTAGCTAGTTCAAGTCACTTTTTACGCACAACTGCAAGCAGATTTATCAGAGCTGACGACTGCTAGGCGCCGAAATGCACAGCCTACTCTTCACACAACCTTGACATAAACCTATACATGATCCGCCAATACCATCAATTCCCTGACCCCATTAATAAAATCAACAACTTCATAATGATGGGGCTAAAAGACAAAGAGATATAATGATAAACGGATACTACAATTAGCATGCAGGAAAAACAACAAGAATAGCGCAGACGCTGAAAGCTGGATCAAAATTTGAATTCCTTGCCCTTCTTTGAATCCCGCTCGCGATCCATTTTTTGCTTTTTCTTCGCCATTTCTTTTGCTACCATATCTGAGAAGTCTTCTCTTGATCCGGCCACTCCTGCTGAACCTCGTGAATGTTGCTCGTACTTTCGCCGTAGCTCGTCCTCCGTCATGCCTTCCATCTCGCCTGCATCAATAGAAATGTCGATACCATTTGCCTTACGCTGTAACAGCAATCAATCTCCTTGTTGAAAATTTAAAAAACTATTTTGACATACCTTTGTTCCCCGCTCCTCTCCAAGCACAGGAAGGTTTTGCGGATTAGTAACTTGACTGACGTCATACCCACGCTCACTTCCCATGAGCCCGCGCACGGAGGTTTGTTTTTCCGGTACAACCTGATACAGTGACCGCGGTCCACTCTCTGAGGCATCTGATGGATGTCTAGACGACGTCTTTCGCAGCTCCAAGAAGTCGGGTGTTTCAAGTCCCCCAGCAACGGTAGAGACAACGCTGGCCATGCCAGATGGCGTTTCCAGGCCGGAAGGTGTTTGAAGGCCGTCAGCTGGTGCTCCTTCAGTAGCTTCATCCTCGTCCTCATCTTCTGATTCTTCCTCCTCGTCCTCTTCCTCCTCTGTAGGTTCTCTCAACATTTACGACAATACGGGTAATAGAAATGCACTTGCCTTCCTCCGGCTCTAGCTCTCCCCACGTATTCTTGTCAACTGGCTCACCAATCTGTGAAGCATAACATAAGAGAAAGGAATTTGATGAAAACTTCTTCACGTACGTTCGTATCAGTGACTTTCGGCAACACACCAAACACATCGCCATATAGAGGACGATTGTACTCGTCCAACGGTGGCTTACCCCATCCACCGGGATGGAAACCCCATTGAGCACTTAAAATATGAATATGATCAGTGATTTCGAGCTCGTCGAAATGTACTACACTCACCCTTCGGGTATGGGCGCATTGAGACCAGGAATCCGTAAAGTCGGATAGCTCGGTGGAGGGCCGAATCTTTGCATGCTAATTAACCATGGTGGAGGTGCAAGTGGCGGAATCGATAGCGCTTCAACAAGCTCTGGCGATAAATCCCCGGGTCGTTTCTCTTTCAGTGACGTTTCAAACTCCTTCCCCTCATAGTACCTGACAAGTAAAATAATAAGCTAAAGTGGAATGAAAGGAACCAAACGTTTTACATTTCGCCAAAGCCAGTGACCACTGGCTTTGTTGCAAACTTGAAGAAGGCGTCATGTAGCTTTTGATAGTCGATGTCAACCTTGCCCATCTTCGGCTGCACTCGCTCACGAGTTTTGGCCTTTAACGACATATTGGCCTCTTTCTCTTTGACTGCGTCTCTCATTGTTGCGATACCCGTATCTGCTATATACGAAGGGAGCTGGAATGGTGGCTTCTCGATACCGCGTTTTCCTTGCAGGTAGTCTCGTTTTGCACTCCAGTGCGCAGGAACAGGAGCGGTGTTGCGGTAACTCTTGAGATGGAGTAGTAATCTTGGGTCAGCAGCTGAAGGATCCGTCCATTCGACTGCTTCGGGTTTCGCCACTAGCTGCTTAAGCTCTGCAATCGTCAAACGGGCCATCTTGCGTTGCTTCTTTTTCGAAAGAGGTTTCTTCTCCTCTGCGTCTGAACCAGCGTCTGATTCCATATCATCGTCTGAGTAGATAACCTCTCCTTTTGTGGGTTCCGAATCCTTTGCCTAGATATTGCGTGAACTAAGGGAGTGGAGGTAGGTGGCCATTATATGACGCACCTCTGTATAATCCTGAGGAGCCTGGAAACGTGCAAAAATGTCGGAGAAAACCACAAGAGCTGGATCTTTGACATCCAGCTGCTCAATCACGTACTCGACATTGCCAAATGGCCCATCCTCCTCTTGCTTCACCGTGTCAGAGCTTCCATTGAGTTCCTGCGGTCACAATTCAATTTCATAATTCACTGTTTCGAATTCAGACCGAGATGTGAAACGCACAGGTGTCGTTTGAGCGGCAAGGACTTTCTTTTCTTTTGCCTTTGCTCGCCGAAGCTGGTTTTTGGATTTAATGGCCTTTCCGTTGGCATTGGATTTGGTAGCTATACCATTGACTGCAGTAGGCATTCTGCACGATTTCTCGAATGCACTTGAGAATTAAGGGATAACAAAAGGACCTTTGAAAGGACCTCAACGCTTCGAGCCTCGGCTATAAACTTGGAGACTTGTCGTCGGAGGTTGGGTCGAAGACACGAGTCAATAATTAGGTAATTTGTTGGAAGGGGGTCGTTTAATAGCAGTGGGGGTCGCTGTCCACTTCTAAATAGATACAGTAGTACTTTACTTAACGTTCAATCATATTCATCCTAGACTCATCTGGATAGCCCTGCCAGGGCCTATCATCTGCCCTCATTGACTATAGGTTGACTGGGTCTAGTCCTGACCTCTACTTTGTTGTCGTAGGTAAGCCAAGTATAATCATGAAGATAAGTAATTATTCATCCATTAATAATAATTCTGTTAAAATCCAACTTGCAGGATCAAGTTCTGTCATTTATCGACAAACCGCAGTTCAAATACGTGAGCAACGCCGTGTCAAACGAACTCTTCGCGGCCGCCCGTCAAACTTCTGACGCATATTGGATTATGAGCGCCGTCCAGTTGAATACTAGCTTAAATGTAACGTAAGCCGATCGGTCATAACCGGCTATTCAGAACACACTATTTATACACTCACCTCATTCCCTTGTAATAATCATAATCCTCGACCTCATCTTAACCATGCCTGCAAGTAAAATCTCGGTGAATGTTTCTCAGGGCATCGCCACCATAACCTTGAACGAACCTCACCGTCTGAATGCGCTGACACAAGAAGGTTTGGGATGTGTTTCAGGAGCAAACTACATTGGCTAAGCAGCTATTTGCCTGCAGACTATGACGAATTTGCCAACTCTTTACGCGCCATAGATAAAAGAGAAGATGTAGTAGCAACTGTATGGCAAGGCAAGCCAATTTTCAAATTTATGGCAGTAGTTTCTTGCACCAACTTATCTTCACACAGCAAATGGAAAGTGGTTTTGTACGTAAGTCTGCAGTCCACAGTGCAAGCGTTTTGTGACTTACAGTACGTTGTTTCGGAAAGTGGAACGGACGTGAAGCGAACGCGCACGAGCCCTGAGGTTCCGAATACTCCGACTCAACGCTCGATGAGGGATTACCTCCTCAATGGAGTAGTGGCTGCGAACACAGATTGCACACATGCAGTACGTTGCAATACTTACCTTTCCACAGTGTTTTCGGCTAATTATTCCTATGAAAGCTCTATAGTCACAGCAAAGTTCTTGTTGCAGCACTAAATGGTCCGGTGATGGGTACGCAACTTCCTTTCCAAATGTCTCGCAAACAGATCAAGTGATGGCCTTAAGGGTAGGTATAGCAGCTGGTACGTTCATCAAAGATTTTATATGCGCCATCTTTAATAGGTACCGTAGCTTTCCTTGGCAATTTTGACTTCATATACGCCGTACCAGAAGCTTGGTTGAATGTTGGCTTCCCATTCCTAGGTACGCGTGTTTGATTGTTTTATTTGATATACACTGAAGACTTGTACCTTCCTAGGTATTGCAGTAGAAGGAGGAGCTAGTGTTTCATTCGTCAACCGCAGTAAGTGAATTTATCGTCGTAGTATGCCTTTACTCATGATGCCGTTAAGTGGGAATCGCAAAGGCAAACGAGGTGCTAATTTTCAACAAGAAAATTAGTGCATCAGAGATGCTTGAATGTGGATTTGTCAAGTGTGTTCCCGCATTAAATTCTTTCTACCACATGCTGATAATGACTTAGCAAGATTTTTCCATCGAAATCAACAGAAGAATTCCACTCTGCAGTTCACCGACATCTCAAGAAGGAACTCGAGGATCTAGTGCCTGCCTCTATCTTCGCTATCAAATCCCTTATCAAAGCTGGTTTGAATGATAAGAACAACTTCCACGCCGTGAATCTGCGAGAGAGTTATGCCCAAGCGGACAGATTTAGTAGTGGAATACCTGCTGAGCGCTTTAGCAAAATTGCTAAGAAAGAAATCAAGCATAAACTGTGACCTATGTATGCATATCTCTCCATATCTTTGGTTTGTTTAGTATTGACCGGTGCCATCTGACCAGTGACCACGTGTATACCTGGCTATTTTTAGTCGCTTACCTGCAACAGGAACGGAGTGATTTGTATTAAGAAGATGTAATATATTCGCATATTTTCTCTCATCTTTTGCAGCTATTCCCGTCCTTGAGACTATCATGACCAGCAGCCGCCTAAGTGGGTCCGCTATTGAGCACGTAGACGAGAAGTTTTATAATGCGGAGGATCTACAAGACCCACATGAGAGCACTCTGCACCGTGGGCTCAAGGCCCGCCAAATGTCTATGATAGCAGTTGGTCGCCCGCTTTTCAGTTATCTACCCTACTAATCAAGACGCAGCTAGGTGGGACTATCGGCACAGGTTTGATCATGAGCTCCGGAACTGCGTTGGTCCATGGTGGTCCCCTCGGTCTCTGTCTTGGTTTCCTGTTCGTCGGCCTCATCTGTTTTCTGACTCTTGCAGCCCTAGGGGAGATGACTGCGTATCTTCCACATAAGAAGGGTTTTGCTGGGTACGCAACCCGTTTTGTGGACCCAGCCCTTGGTTTCGCGCTAGGCTGGATATATCTATCAAGTACCTCATTGCTCCTGCGAGTAACATCAATGCAGCTGGTATTGTGATGCAATATTGGACGCTCTCGGTGCCTATCGAGGTCTGGGCAGGTACGAATGCTACACAACGCATTGACTTGAATCTTATTCTAGTGGACTTGTAGCATTGTACATCGTCTTGGGTGAGTTGAACCATCATCTTCTCGAGCTGTCTATTAATATCGTTAGTTGTTATCATGAACTTGCTTGGTATACAATTTTTTGGAGAGTTAGAGTTTTGGATGAGCGGCCTGAAGGTCATATCCCTGATGGGCTTGACTCTTCTTGGCATTATCATCGATCTGGGAGGAAAATCAAAACATGATCGCATTGGATTCCGATACTGGCGGCAACCAAACGGACCCATGGGCAGCTACCTCGTCGACCAGGTACACAATGAGCAATTCGCGGTCTTCCTTGGATTCTGGAGCACGTTGACCACTGCATTGTTTGCATACATTGGCAGCGAATTGGTTGCGGTGACAGCTGGAGAGGCACAGAACCTGAGGAAAACGATTCCCAGAGCTATCAAGTCGACGTTCATTCGTATCTTCGTGTTCTATATCGGATGTGTGTTTGCGATTAGCCTTATCGTCCCTAGCACCAGCACTGTACGTAATCCTATGTGGAGACAACTGACCAGTGTTTTCAATCTGACTACTTCTAGCAACTGTTGGTCGCCAATAGCTCGCGTGCAGGGGCAGCAGCGTCACCCTTCGTTGTCGGTGAGTCATCGTACGTCATTTGCGGGTCTCCTGATCCGTCGAACCAAAATTTTCGTTCCGTTCAGGGGTGACGCTGGTCGGAATCAAAGGGCTCAACCATGTCATTAATGCGATGATTCTGCTATTTACCATCAGTGCTGCCAATAGTGATCTATACATAGCGTCCCGGACACTCTACGGTCTCGCGATAGAACGAAAGGCGCCCAAGATATTCACGAAAGTAAATAAAAGAGGTGTTCCTTGGGTGTCTCTGCTCGTAGTCTCGTTATTCACTTGCTTAACGTTCCTGAACGCAAGTACTTCAAGCTCTACAGGTGAGTTCTATCTAGCCAGCGACCTCACATTAATTCATACTGGCACCAGTGTTCGCATATGGGGTTAATCTCCTTTCTGCGTTTGGGGCCATCACCTGGATGACAATCGCTTATAGTCATATGTGAGAAGCCATGACTCTTCTGTCACCATCACATGAATAGGTGTAGATGCTTTATGCAAGCGCTTAAGGCTCAAGGCATCTCGCGCGACGATCTGCCATATAAAGGACCGGGTCAACCGCTGGGGTCTTGGTTCGTTCTGGTTTCAACTGGAATAATTCTACTCTTCAAAGGTGGCCTGACGCATTCGGTTACATTGAAGTAAAGCTAACGTGATAACGTTCTGCAGGGTTCAATACTTTCCTGCCTTTCACACCTGGACTGTTTATCACGTGAGTGTATTCACATTCAGAATCTCAGGGTTCTACACAACCCTTGATATAGGTCGTACCTCCCAGTACCGTTGTTTTTCATATTCTGGCTTGGATATAAACTTGGTTACCGTACCCGGGTTATACCATCGTCCAAGGTCGATCTCATTACAGGCAAACGGGAGATCGACGAGGAGGAGGAGCAATTTATATTGAGGGAAAAGGCGGGAGGGCGTAAGCTGTCGATATGGCAGAGACTTGCGGATATGTTGTGAGCATAGGCTATCCGTTTGTGTTCAGTGATCGGTGTTTCATAACAACCAGCTGCGTTTAGTAGTATTCACCTACATTCGTGTAAACTTGCTCCGCGGCGATGCAATTCAGGGTGTCCCTCGCATAATGGCAGATAACAACCTATTTGGTCCTGCGCGGGCTGGCTAATTTCCTGAAGGTGTCAGATCTGTTATGACATAGCGGAAAGGCCCGATGCAGATTCAGTATCATTGGGAAAGTTCATCACCAACGTTATCTCATCGCATCACGGCGCCTGATGTCATGTCCGCTGTCATCTCATGTACCGTTCGAGCAGGAACTAGACTCTACGTGTGCAGTTGATGGGGAGATAACCAGACTGATGCTGTGGATAATAGTCGATGAACGTGTGTATCCGGTTTGAGTATCTACGTGCCGCCCCGCAGTATCTACGCCGTGGACGCGTGTAGAAGAAGCGCTACCTGGTATTAATTCCCGTTCGAACCTTGGCCGTGGGTTGAAACGTTGATCAGTGAGGAACATGATTTCAGGTTCCAATACGCGCGAGGTGCCGTACGGCTGAGAGATTATCGACTATCGAGTGTGTCCTATGGGGCTAGAACCGTAGCTCCCTCACACGCATCTGCCAATGGTGATGGTGAGTGTACAGTCTTGAAAAGACCGATTTAGCGGTATGGGCTAGTCTTAGGCTGCGCACTCTATTAATTTCATTCCCTTTCTTCGTCGCCCGCCGCTCCGAAGCATTGTTTTGACTTCTGCTTCACACAAGCCTGTCGTTACATTTTTGGTTGCAAAAAAGCGGGTTGCGTGAGTGATTACGGAGTGCAGTCGATTTGCCTGCCCGTCAGTGCGGGGAAACATTGTCGGAAAGTGACACGCTGCAGATATGAATGGACTCAAGTGCCTGGTGTACCAAATAAGATGGCATTATATAATTATAGACTTGTAGTTATTTGTTCCCCTGAACGACAAATCCGTCCAAGTTCAAAATAATAAATTGAATTCGGAGTAGTACATACAGAGTGCGTAAAGGTAATTCGTTGTGAGGAGTGATACAGATGCGATTATAGATAACAAGATCGAGACGATTACGAAAACAAAGATCCCAACAAGCCACAGTGGAAAAAAATATCAGTGGGGAGCCGAGCTGAATGAAACGACCTGATGCGAGGAAATGGACATCAAGTTCTGATACGAGTATTTGAATTAGAGAGGGACACGTCTGTTCCTGTGAAAGTCTCGGGTTGAGGCGCATGCAGATTGAGTAGGACGGTTGCGTTGTCGTTCGTGTTTAGAACGTCGCGAATGGACTTCTCTGCGAGGGAGCACGTCTACGGAATGGTCAGCTTAGGGATTAATTACAAATAGCGCTCCACTAACTCGGCTGTATCCACCTCTCTGAAGGGTTTGCCGTGACACCGCTATGGCATTATGTATGCTATCATACGCGTAACGTCGCCTGACAAGCAAGCGAGTGAGATAATGTGAGGTTGGGAAAACAAAGAGTGCTTACAGAACACCTTCGAGTTCGCGACGGGACCGAGGTACAATGAATAGGTCAGAACCTGAGAGGTAACGGTTGAATGCTTGATAGGATGCACATCCTGCAACGAGGGTTTCGTTGAATGAGGGATGATCTTGGTCCCAGGTGAACCAATTTTCACTGGTACAGAGAGATCAGGACATAATAGAGTTGTAAAAGTAATTGAACATACGTTAAATGGGTGTGAGCCAATGCTTCTGAAGTGTTTGGGGCGAGGAAGCGATCCATTCAAGGGAGTTATGAAGAAGTGGGGTGGCACAGATGAGCTGTTCGGAAGAACTGCGTTGGGGAAAGGTACAATGGCTCTGTGGTTTATATAAGTAGCAGTTGGCCCTCAGTGGTTACTAATATCTAGTAAGCGGATTGTGGATGTGGCTAAGCGAAAACGGTACAACTAGCACAGTCTCTGGCGTTTTCCGGGTAAGAACTTTTATGAAAATCATTGATTTCTATTTTAAGATAATGGTGTTCGCCCACGTTCGAAAACATACGCAGACTCCAAAATGACTCCATCCACTCATCGTTAATTTTAAAAAAAGTAGCATAAAGGGTTTCCGATGCACCCGGCCGTGGTCACCGTGGTCAAGCCTCATTCGTCATCCCAAAGTCAGTTGTTGGCCAGCGATCGTGCCACATCACTACTCTTGGCGGTTCTAAGTCTGACTTGGCTGGCCTTCGAGGCGTTCTTTAGTTGCCTATATGAACTTCGAAGTCCCATACCCACAAGAAACCTTGGCTCGATCGCCAGCTGTTACTTGAAATTTATCCGTAGACTTGGCCTCACAGAAGTTTCAACATTGTGCGGGCACCCGCAACTGCTCACAAAGGAAATCGAACTTCGCGGCGCCCGATAGTCCATAGTTCCATGTGTTTGTTAAGTTTTTCAATGTTCCTGTGGCATTGCCGTATCATAACCCACACGCATACGTATTCGTGTCACATGTCACTCTTCCACAGACTGGTGCTATGTAGTTCGCAGCATAGCCTTCCGCAGCTACCACGCTTCGAGGCTTCGGTCAATCTGCGTCCCTTAAACATCTTGAACAGCTCACACTATGCTGACATTGCATCACTGCGTACGCAGCTGCCATTCCCTCACTGAGCGAGGGCCAATCGGCCATCGGAAATGACGCATTGATACCATCACATCAACTGGCAACCATGGACACTAGTAAAGGTCAAACGTGTGTTGCCGAACAGCATGGAACGTATAGCCGACGAGTGCTACTAGCGCGCGCTTGGCTCTGTGCGAGGTGCTGACTAAAGCTTCTATGAACCAATTTTCGTGTCACTGCCAAGCCACACTCATCATCCTGGATCGCCTAAATTGTTCTCGACGACTATGGAAGAACAAGCGCGCAATCTACAATGAGATTGAACCGGGCTATCATTATCACCGGGAGAAATCTCACCCCTATTTGGCCTTCGTTTGCATGCGTGTTTGTATGTATTTGTTGTACGAAACTCCAAGAAAATACTATTGAATATAAATGCGTACAGAAGTCACATGTTTCCTACCTTGTTGGAAAACGTTGAACGTTGGACGGGTGGCCGAATGTATTAAATTCTAAAACTAACGGCTTCCGGCCGTAAGAAAAAGAAAGTACTAGTGAATGAACGAGTTGCCATCGACTCTAAGGGACCCGACTTGTTAATGTCGAGATCCTACAATTCGTGATTAATATTGTTCCTTTCGTCTGACCACCTCAGGCTAACGCCTGTGAAATCTGACAGGGTGTCAAGTAGCACTGGCGACAGCGCATCGAGCACATCCACACGCGCCTCCTTATCTATGAATCCAACCGGTTTTACAACAGGAGCCTCGTGTGACCAGTGCTGGGAGCTTGTCCCAAAAGAAAGGTGCTGCTGTTTCATTTTACTTCCTTTGTAGGCCGTGAGTCCGTCCGACTTCCATATCAAAATCTGCCAGCAATTGGGATAATCAATATTACTGAAATTCGAAGGTGATATTGAATTCAGACTCGTGACTAGCAGATTCTGGTTTGAATGGATGGATGAGTCTGGGCAAATCTGGGCCAGAAAATAATATGGGACTGTCGACTCTGATCTATAACGACCCAGTGACCCCAGTGGAAAATGTAGAAGATCTCTTTGAGAAATCGGAGCTAGAAGCAACAGCGGCAAGTCATTTATCCGAACTGAAGATCCGAATGGTGTTCTACCAATTATAATAGTGCACTCGACTTGCAGGTTTCTTCGTTGAACTCTATGTATCATGACGTGCAGTGTGGATCTACACGTGCGCCAAGGCGAATAAGATAGCTGAGAGTCCCCTTTAATGCCGAGTGCCACCTACATAGTACCATGCTTGAGCTTCTGAGTCCAACACTGTCTTCGATACTCCAGCATTTGTGCGCTTGGGGCCCAGAGTATGGGACGGTATTAGACACGCTGACCTTGACCCAAAATCATATCTTCAGAGTGGCGCCGTGCCATTGGAATAGTCATAGGAGCAAATTTCCTAATTTAGAATCGCCCCTATCAAACTCAGTACCTGACATACTGGCTGTTCATGCTATGGCACATCTTATCAGGGATCCTAAACAAATAAACCGTCGGAATGCATACGAACTAATTAATGAACTACAACATCTTCATCGTAGAGCAAGATGAGTATGTCTTTGCCAACTCGGGGTCTCTCCGACTACTTCTACTAACCCTGCCAGTTTCATTCAACGCGTTCTGGGGCTTAACGCACCTTCATGTGCGTCCACATTGTTGTAATCAAATCAAAATTTCAAGGGCAAGTTTACAGCATCAAGCCAATGCCAGTTTTCGTTATCGATGGTATGACATATACGATTTCAAAATTATTAATATTGTGTTTCAGAGGAGGGTTACGTCCTCTCAATATGAAAATAAGTATCTTTACAGTGCTATTGCAATCGGACCGAGCATTATTCATTCCCAATAAACCTTTACAAATAACTGCCAACCTGAGTCAACACTGCATCGTGAAACATTATGGCACAGGAACTTACTCTTTAGAGAGCACATTATCCGTACGAGGCTTCTTACATATTTCCAATCTTACTCTTCCACGTGTGCGCTTTCTCGAATCCGTTACGACCGGTTCGAATTCATGTCCATCAATTGGCCAGGGGTCAGGGCACCTGCAGACGCAGCTGTACCCACATCTTTATTAGGAACTTCAGCGATAGCAGTAGCAACGTCGGAGGTAGCTGCGGCCTGATTCTTGCGCTGGATAAAGCAGAGCATATCCGGTTGGCCACGGAGGAAATGGAGGTGCTTGAAGTTCCAGAATTCGGTTCCTGAAACTGAACGAAGTACGCCTTGTTGGAGATGAGGAATTTTGTGAAAGCCATACATATTGAGTTGGCGGACAAATGAGGAGAAGTTCTTGTGTTTAAACCAGCGTCCTAGGACTTCACTTGCGAAGCGCTCTTGGTCGAGGACTATGAGTGTGCCAAACTCGTTGAATATTGAATAGAGAAAGACTGTCCTTGGGACATACCAAAGAAAGAGTCACCGGTGTCAGACCATCGAATGAGATCGTGGTCTGAGGGGTCATTAACCATCCTATAGAGCAAGATGGTTGTAGGATGTCAGGACTACAGCATCTGTGAGATTAGATTTAACTAAATACGCACTCATATAGTTTTTGAAGAAAGGCAGGGACGAGCTGACATGCTGGCCTGTTCAGATGTGACGAGCTAGCCCTGGGAGCTACCGCCAGATACATTTGTTGGTCTGTACTCATATTGAAGTCGATGAAAGAGACAAGAGTGACTTTGCTTTTGACAATCTCGACCACAAAAGCCAACACGTCAAAACATTAAACTTCGCATACGTCACGCGCGCTTAAATTGTACTGCAATAATTTTACAATACAACTTCAGGTGTAAGTAATAATGGATCCTAAAAATCATACGGTTCCAGCCGTCTGATACACTTTGGCTGCGGTCTCTTCCATTCCCCGTTGTTTGGGTCTGGCCATAAGGAAGCACCGTCCCATCGAGTTTGAAGTAGCGTAGCATTGCTGGGAAACCCAAGGGGCCAAGTAGGCAAGTAGCACATCTCCTACACGACGAGATCAGTTATTTCCCAAACAAGTGACCCAACTTGGTTACCTCGATTCCACAAGCCGGTTGGCACTTCACCCACACGCTCCAGTCTAACCAGGAGATTAACTGTGTCATATCCTCCTCCATTCGCCCATGAGAGTATGTATGTGATCAGCTTCAGGGCGTCCTTCCGGAAGATAAAAGGGGTCGACTCCAGTAATCAACCCAGAAGCCCACATCTTCGTAGTGACGCGGCATATTTCACGCGTAGTTTCCCGTACCGCCTGCAGTAGCAAATGTTCAGAAGGCGTCAGTGTCGTTTCATGAGCTTCTATCGATGTCGTGTGCGATGTAGCACATTCCCGAAAAACTGGCACGGCCCATGAATTTGTCGTGTTGGCAGTGATAGAGGTATTGGGAGGTATAACTGCAAACAAAGTGTAGGGCAAAAGCACGGTGCGCAGTCGTCTTTGGACTTGTCGCGCATGGTTAAAGATCGATCTATCGTCTAACGTCATGTTCAAAAGGTACTGCATCATCTCTAGGCGGCTGGCATATCGGTCTACCACCACCCGCAAGACGGTCTTCCAGTCAATAATGCTGGTTGTCACGGATGGTTGTACCAACACTTGATCTAGCCTTTCTTGGACACGTTCTATATCCTCTGATGATATTCCACTAATTCGATGATCCCACCGCTCCAGGCCTGTACGATGCGGCACCAAGGAGGGAACAAGAGTGGTGTCGTAGAAAGAGACAAGCCCAGAAAAATCAAGTATAATCCGGGTTTCTCCTGGATAAATCTCGCGCAATGAAGCACAATGCATTAATTCAAAAATTTGATACTCTGATGTCCAAGAACAAATCAGACGTATTTCAAAACATGAATATGGTCACTCACCAGTAGTGGGGTCCTCTGGCAGATCCGTAGGCGGGCTGTGCTTGAAGCGAGTGTTTTCAAGATTTAAGAACGAGACAACCTCCATGTGAGAGGTGAAGTCGCAGATCATTATTTCACTGGGACCGTTGTTAGTAACAAATCACATCACCAAGGAGTTGCGTATCTGTTCGCACAAATTTATTTCCATCCTATAATTCACAAATCGATATCAGGTATTGACATATCCCAAAATCCAACGAACCTCAGAAAGCCATTCAAGCCATATTTCTGACCCAATTTACACAGATCTATAATGCGCTGCTCTTCATTTTCCTTCCACTCGGGTTTCATTGCCGACCACGCCACAAGATCTTGGGTGTCAGTCACACTCATCATCCGAACCTGGATCGCCTAAATGTTCTCGACGACTGTGGGTATCACCTAAGAACAAGCGCGCAATCTACAATGAGATTGAACCGGGCTATCATTATCACCGGGAGAAATCTCACCCCTATTTTGCCTTCGTTTAAATATCAGTTGCGCAATGCGTATTTGTCTGTGTTTTTTGTACGAAACTCGAGTTAATGAAAATACTGATGAATATTAATGCGTACAGAAGTCACATGTTTCCTACCTTGTTGGAAACGTTGAACGTTGAACGGGTGGCCGAATGTATTAAATTCTAAAACTAACGGCTTCCGGCCGTAAGAAAAAGAAAGTACTAGTGAATGAACGAGTTGCCATCGACTCTAATGGACCCGAATTGTTAATGTCGAGATCCTACAATTCTCATTGATACTGTTCCTTTCGTCTGACCACCTCAGGCTAACGCCTGTGAAATCTGACAGATTCCAAGGGTGTCAAGTAGCACTGGCGACAGCGCATCGAGGACATCCACACGCGCCTCCTTATCTATGAATCCCAACCGGTTTTACAACAGGAGCCTCGTGTGACCAGTGCTGGGAGCTTGTCCCAAAAGAAAGGTGCTGCTGTTTCATTTTACTTCCTTTGTAGGCCGTGAGTCCGTCCAATTCCAGATCAAAATCTGCCAGCAATTGGAATAATCAATATTACTGAGATTCGAAGGTGATATTGAATTCAAACTCGTGACTAGCAGATTCTGGTTTGAATGGATGGATGAGTCTGGGCAAAGTCTGGGCCAGAAAATCATAAGGGCGGGTTGTGCAATGGGACTGTCCACTCTGATCTATGACGACCCAGTGACCCCGGTGGAAAATGTAGAAGATCTCTTTGAGAAATCGGAGCTAGAAGCAACCGCGGCAAGCCGAACTGAAGATTCGAATGGTGTTCTACCAATTATAATAGTGCACTCGACTTGCAGGTTTCTTCGTTGAACTCTATGTGTCATGACGTGCAGTGTAGATTTACACGTGCGTCAAGGGCTGAGAGTCCCCTATAATGCCGAGTGCCTACATAGTACAACATGCGCCATGCTTGAGCTTCTGAGTCCAACACTGTCTTCGATACTCCAGCATTTGTGCGCTTGGGGCTTGCCCAGAGTATGGGACGGTATTAGACACGCTGTTCTCCGTGACCTTGACCCAAAATCATATCTTTAGAGTAGCGTGCCATTGGGATAGTTGTCGAAGCAGTCTGTAACATAGGAGCAAATTTCCAAATTTAGAATCGTACCTATCAAACTCAGTACAGTTCAGTGCCGCATCTGACATACTGGCTGTTCTATGCTATGGTACATCTTATCAGGAGTCCTAAACAAATTAACCGTCGGAATGCATACGAACTAATTAATGATCTACAACATCTTCATCGTAGAGCAAGATGAGTATGTCTTTGCCAACTTGAGGTCTCTCCTACTACTTCTACTAACCCTGCCAGTTTCATTCAACGCGTTCTGGAGCTTGACGCACCTTCATGTGCGTCCGCATTGTTGTAATCGAATCAAATTTTCAGGGGAAAGTTTACAGTCAAGCCAATGCCAGTTTTCGTTATCGATGGTATGACATATACGATTTCAAAATTATTAATATTGTGTTTCAGAGGACGGTTACGTCCTCTCAATATGAAAATAAGTATCTCTACAGTGCTATTGCAATCGGACCGAGCATTATTCATTCCCAATAAACCTTTACAAAGAACTGCCAACCTGGGTCAACACCGCATCGTGAAACATTATGGCACAGGAACTACTTGGAGAGCACATTATCCGTACGAAGCTTCTTACATATTTCCAATCTTACTCTTCCACGTGTGAGCTTTCTCGAATCCGTTACGACCGGTTCGGTCTGGATATCAGTATAGATATTCTTTGAGCACCTTATCGGACATTCCAGCGAACCACTCACAGTCCATCAGTGTCCTTTGTATTTCTTCCTGGTTCGTCATGACGAAAGGACCGTACTGGAAAACAGTCTGATCGAGAGGCTCCCCAGCGATCTTTTCCGAAAAAAACTCAGGAACGATCCTCTATGAAGACAGGGTACATACCAAGACGAACGAAGTGTCGTCAGTTGCAGCTGTTAGTCGTACACCAGTCTCACCGCTTTCGTTAGAAAGAACAAGAGTGTGGAAAGCATCATGGACAGGACCGCTTTCGCCGATGCTCACTGCACCCTTCAAAACTAAGGAGACACGTCAACCCTTGATAGAGCCAACATTTGGACCAACATACTATAGACGAATGCCGTCCAACCAGCAGCTGACGATGGTGTCAACAAACTTCAAATGTGCTATCAAGGAATACATACGAATATCCTGGAACATGGTTGCGCCGTTCTTCATCATCATGTGGAAGTACCAACACCCGCCAAGTGGTCGCACAGGTGACTCAACGCCATGGCTCTTGCCACTAATCACTTTGATGCTGATATTGCCATCTTTGCCTTCAGGGTACGCAACTGGAATTCTGGAAAATTAAGGGTCAGAGAAGGAGCTCTCAAATCACATGCAATCGACATACGCCTCAGGGTCCAGTTCTTGATAGCTCGGTTCCTATTTCAAACGTCATGATCAAGACCACATCCTCTACGCCCTGGTAGACTTACCGTCATCTTGACCTGTAGCACGTTCGTTAATTATATGATCGCACAGACATACACGCATTGGACTAACGCTCTTTGGTAGGTCCACCCAAAGCTGCAGTCCTCGAGGCTCAGGCACGTTCTTTCCATGCACGGGCATCTCCGCGTGAATGATTCCCTTTCCCTGTATGACGGAGCACTTGAGATTGAAGGGGCGTACAAAATAAGTGCTGTTCACTAACGGCACACATCCATTGAACACCGCCGGTCAGAATGGTCCCTGTGAAATTGTTTGTTACAACACGTATCACACGGATTGATAGAATCAGGCATACCAGAATGTCCCGCGGAATCCTCATGGCGACTTGATCTTTACAAAATATCACATTACGCCCGCAGCATGTGCTACAAGCAAAAATTGCTCACCCCTCTAGCATATACGTTACGGTTGCCTGACCACGATGGGGATGGTCGGGAAACCCCTGCATAGATAATTGTATGATTTGTATTGCGCCCACACAGGAAATCAACTTACGGCACCCTCAGAGACATGGAAGTGATCCAACAACAAGAAAGGTGTCAAATTGCGCAAGCTTGCGCTTCCGATGGACCGTCGCACGCGCGCTCCAGCACCCTATTGATTTGATATAAGCATGGGAGATTAACGGTTGATGAAATGGACACACCTCGGGTGTGTCAATAGACAACACCTTTTCACAACATTCCGAGATGTCATGTTCAAGGCCATCTCAGGTGAAAGCTTGAGAACTGGGATAAGAGACAGGAAGAATAAATTGACGAGGTTAACTATGGTGGGCAACAGTGGATTCTAAATTTCGGATAGAAGAGATGACGCGTGAGGCCCACGAATTTATATACCCTTCGCTCGCTTGCTTGGTAAAGGAGCTCGATCAGGACACAACGGTCAGCTTAGAAACAAATTCATTCTGTTGGTGTCTTCACCATTGCGGGGAGAATGTCCTCACCGTGCTGAATAATGCCTTGCTCTTACAGGAAACAAATTACCCACGCATGTCCATACTTGGTTCAGAGTTCTCACCGGCACGTCACGGCATTGCTGTCACTTGCTCACAGGCTTGTCTATCACAAGATCTTTGTAAGGTAAGTACTACCATGCAGTCACTTTTTAGAATTTTTTTCGCACTTCAAAAATTAGACACCAAGAAACGGGGGTGATCGTATTCAACACCAGGAGTGGGTCAGACTCATCTAGCTCAGTAATGACGCTGGAGCCCCTCCTACTAGATCCTGTGAACGAGTCAGCAGCTTCAGGACAAAAATTACACCATTGTAAGATCGCACGCATCTCAGGTACCTTCGAGAGTTGCCAAGTCGGCCGCGGGTAAGCAATGATACGAAATGTTGCATGAAACGACATGCTGTCACTGCAATCACTAGCTATCACTGATCATGGCATGGAGACAGATGTCTGAATGGAATCCGAGGACATCTTTTGAGTTTGCCGATTTTCCATGGTATAGGCTTATTCTTTCATTCTAATGCCTGCTGAGGGCCGAAGCTGACTATTATCTGATTCGATCATGTCTACTATCTAGTGCACAAAGCGGCCCGAGCTACCCTCTGTTGTTCTCGCATAAACGGAGAGGCTCGAATTGATTCTCTTTGCCCAACCTATAGACATTTTCTGTGGCTTCATGCTCGAAATGTAATACAATTTGCGGAATCGAGACACTTCATTTTGATCGATGACTATTGTAAGAGTCATGTTTTGCTCATGTGCATAGCTGATCTCCACGTTTTAGAGACCAGTGATATATCGAACTCAGGCGCCAAATCAGGTCTTGGAATTTCATGTTCACTTGTTGATCGCCGTTTGATTTCATCTGACGGAAGCTTGAGTTGTTCAGGAAGGTGTGGCCTACTACCCGTCCTTCCGATATAATTGAGTGGAGTCGCGCCATGAATTCACATTTGTCAATGACGGCTTTTGACTACGGCAAAGCTCGAGCTTTATTCATAATCTTCTAGAATTCTGTTGGAACCTCGGAGCGTGCAGTTATCGCCCCGAAATTGCGAAGCAGAACCACTGGACTACGGCGATGGCCGGTCAGACGAGCTTCGTGTCACACCTCACAAATTTCAAAATTTGGAACCTACAGCTGGAAGCGCTAACTGTTCCGTGCAAAGCCCTACTTTCTTGCTGTGATAATATCTTGATACGATGATATGTCATTTGGAATCATGCGGTAGATTCTCAAAAATATTTCTGGAAGCGGTATGAACCCGAGATGTAAATCAACTGCTGATATCTTCAATCTGATGGCTACTGCATCGAGGCCATGACATAGAAGCGGTGATTCTGTCAATCGTCTTAATCAAAAAAAAGTGTACTATACTATTTGTTGTGCGATCCAGTCAGCGCTGTGTACTTGGTACATGTCCACCAGAGTTCACAGATTTTTAGGGTAACGTCTATTACTCCACAACGCACGAACATAAAATTTAAATTCTTTGACATCCCAATAGCCTGACATCTAAAGTACAACATCTGCTAGTTTTTTTTTCCGAACTCTTATTTGTTGAGTCCAGCAGAGAGTTACCGCACAGAAAAGTGCATTTCCCCTAGGCTTCCCGCACTTTGTCACACCATGTCACACATCTGCAGTATCCGCACCGGAAAAGAATGATATGGAACTGTATGATCATTGCAGAGTTTCGATTTACAGAGTCTCGATGCGTTGCTGATTTTGTGAGATTGGGTTTAAGTTTTGGTGTTCTCAATTTATACACTATGCTACTGTTATGTCTAAGGCAAAGCTGAGCTATCACCAAAACACAGTCATGTTCTTTGTTCGTTTCTACAAATAAGACACATGTCTATCGTTCTCACCTCAAGAACACTGTACAATTGATCGTGATCAAAAGGATCTGTTCGAAGGTCGAGCACGGTCCATGCTAGTCCGATAACGATTGAATATAGTTACATGCGCGGGTCGCAAAGAAAACTAACCTTGATTCACTATGAACGAATGGTTTGAATGAAACGCAAAGTTGATGCGAGGAATGCAGTGGCCTTCGAATGTATTGATGAGCTGGACTTCGACAAAACGACGAAGCTGCACAATCATGCGCACGTGCGCGTTTCCCATCAGGAGGTTTCGTTGAATGGCACAAATGCAGTTCTGTTTGAGATCAAGGCGACAAGGAGGTACTCCAGGATGGGTCAACCTCGCGAGGTAGTCGGGGGTGTGTTCTGGTGTGTTCAATTGAGCGTGATCGGGTTTTAACAAACTGTTTGAACTAAAATGAAGATTCTATGTTGTCTTGTGAGGAGGGCGCTGAAAGCAGTCAGACAGCAGAGGTCATTGGAGTAGGCGTTGGAGGCTGGGATGGCACGATTGGGTGGCGCTTGAGGGTATGTGAACCGTCAGTAAAGACCAACGCCTGCAGCACGGTAGACTCGGAGGCTTGGAGATAGACTTAGCGAACTATGACTTAGCGAACTGACATGAAAACCGAAGCCCGTGTCAGAAGCGTCCAGCACAGCACTATCGAGTCTGACCACCTCCTTAGTGCCTGCAGAAGGCATTTGTCTCCTAAGATAAGCTGTACCAGAGGAAGGCTGGCAGAGCGGGAAAGTAGCGGTTTCGAGCTTGCGAAAGCTCTCGTCAGGGAGCTGCCGCTAGCCCTACCGCTCGTACCTCGTTCCGTTTAGGATTGCTACTACCGAGCCTATGTGAACAATGGGGAGTAAATGGTCTGTGCAACACTGCAACTGCAACTACTCTGGGGCCAACTAGACGTATCAGTAGTCATGACCTACTGTAATGGTAGTGTACGGTTGGGAAGACAGAAGACTGCAGATGGGACAGAGCTTCATTGCAAGGTCGGCCTTTATCCGACCACGAGGCCTGCACGCCATGAGGTCTCCGAATAGCCCATTTTGGTGACACAGAAATTATTCAGATCCATGCGAGTAGACGACGCTGGAAAGGGTAGACGAAATGAAGGCCCCAAGGATTAATGAGACTCGACAGATTGCATCGCGAAGGAAAGGCATGAATATACCTAGAACAGATACTGCCAGAGAGGTCGGCGAGAACGTGGGCATCAATAATAAGAGGGTCAGGAGAGGGTCGAGGGAGGCGCTACAGGAGGATTTTGTGCAATGTTCAAGCGGCAAACAATGACAAATTGGTAGTGTGCTATGGTAATAGTATATTGCAGTCATTGATCGTCATTTGCGTTTTCACCATCATCTGCGTTTGCCTCACATCACACTCGAATCTGACACTATCTCATGTAATTTTTTGCTCTATTATATGAGTTACATGCATGACAATATATTGGTAGTAATAATTTGCATAGAAGATTTTAGACACTTGTGCAATGTTATGTTTTGTTACCAAATTTTCACTGTTTTATGTCTTTGAACACAAAACAACTAGGATCGGGCTTAGATATCACGGAAATACACGCACACTACCTCCAAATATATAACCATTCGATTCCGCAAGCGAGCTGAAAAATGTGTATATTGCCAGAGTGTTGCCGGTGTAGTGTGTCTCAATGGCCTCTTATCAGTGTCATCAAAGCCAAATAAGCAGGATCCGATAAACACGAACTGTTGAGGATCATTATGTTGAGCTGTTGACAGTGCATCTTATCTGCGCAACTGGGGAATAAATATACCTTTTTCGGTTGACGCAAATGACGGTGGACATGCGATAGCACTCAGAAAAACAGACCCTTCATCGTGGAATAACATCCCATCCGATGTTCCTCAAATCTTCATACCAAGTATATTAGTTATATACAATAACATATCCAAAACCGATTGTCGAGATTGTGTTTGGTTGTGTAGTAGCAGTCATCCGAAAATTCTAAACGCAAATGACGGTCAATGACTGTATACCTTCTCTAAGTTACTAGTATCATGGAGCTAAAATAATAATTAGGATATGTGAATACAATCATGGCTAAGATACACTTACTGAATAAAGTGGAGGAGGAGTCATACTGATTATATTTTGTTCTTCAAGTTCCGGATCACGACATCCAAAAAACCGGCCAATCAGCTGGAATAGCTGGTCGATCAGCTGACATGGGCCTTTCCTCACCGGGGAAAGGTCAGGGACGAACATCAAGTTATAAATGAATACATACGCATGAACAAATGCCACCCAAAAAAGAAAACTCTACCTTGCACCTTTGCATAGACCCCAAGTCTATCCTCGCTACATCCGTGAGCCACAAAAATGTTGAGTTGCACGCAAGTCTCGGACACGTTCTGCGAAGTAATACCAACTCAGGTTTTACAGTGAACCCGCTGACAAACGCATAGTACAGAAAAATACCTGCTTATATATGCCAGCCAACGCTAAAACCATGCTGTCGACGCTCGGTAATATTGCGCCATCAATCCCGAAGATTCCCGATAAGTGTCGAGCTCGTACCTCGACCCCTGATAACCCAACAAAAAAACCAGAAGACGCCGTCCAGAACGATGATGGCGAGGATGAAGATTGTGATATTGATAGGTAGGATGCTCCAAGCAGGCCCAGGGAAGGCTACATATGTAAATTTGATGTTAGAGGTGGAGTTATCAATGCACTCACCAACGTCGGTAAAGTCGTAAATAATAATGCCATGCCAGATGATGGCATGGAGAAGCACACCGCCAGGGTGCCTGTGCTCTGGTCTCAAGTGAGTATATGAGATCGCTAGGATCAATGTTGTTATGAGGGCGATGGTCGTCCCCATCGCATTCATACCAACATTACTCCTAGCGATCTTATATACTAGATTCGATATCGTATAGGAGTGTGGTTGAAGAGCGGGACGACAACACTTGAGTCAATATCAAAAATTACATAACCCCGCCGGAATACAGCTTCGGCAATCACCGCAACCAGTTTCAAAGCTCGGAGTTCGGCAGCAAGAGCGCAAGTCAGTCAGCATTCGGCGTGAGCAAGCAAGTATTATTTACTAGTTGATACTGGATATGATGTCTACTACTTAAGTACGAACATGATCATTAGTGCTGTAGTTGTAATTTTGAGGTGGACATAATGAACTTGGACCATCACTGCGCGCATTCAAATATTATGGATGAGGCTGTCTATGTAAATTCAATAATGATATTGAGGCAATCGCACAGCCTGATGTATCATTATGCATTGCAGGACATTGATCATAAGAGTTGGATTAGCGCAAAGTCGATGAAACCAGCACAAAGTCGTCGGCAGTGGGCACTTCCAAAGTGGTGTGTATTGAAACTCCATCATGGGCAGGTGACGCGATTCCGGTACTTTCAACTATCTCATTCAATTCTGCTTCAAACGTGGTCGTTCTACCTCGTAATGATTTGTACTAGAGAGAGTATTGTACCTATGTCAAGAATTTTGTATTTAAGTATCTAGAAATGTGACTTTTGTGAAAGTGCCGACTTCTGTAGGGTGCCGATTGCAGTAGAAGGGATATAAATCAATCTACAAATCTAAACCCTAACTCCTTTCCGACTTGTTGATGTCGAGATCCTACAATTCGTCATTAATATTGTTCCTTTCGTCTGACCACCTCAGGCTAACGCCTGTGAAATCTGACAGATTCCAAGGGTGTCAAGTAGCACTGGCGACAGCGCATCGAGGACATCCACACGCGCCTCCTTATCTATGAATCCCAACCGGTTTTACAACAGGAGCCTCGTGTGACCAGTGCTGGGAGCTTGTCCCAAAAGAAAGGTGCTGCTGTTTCATTTTACTTCCTTTATAGGCCGTGAGTCCGTCCAATTCCAGATCAAAATCTGCCAGCAATTGGAATAATCAATATTTCTGAGATTCGAAGGTGATATTGAATTCAAACTCGTGACTAGCAGATTCTGGTTTGAATGGATGGATGAGTCTGGGCAAAGTCTGGGCCAGAAAATAATAAGGGCGGGTTGTGCAATGGGACTGTCAACTCTGATCTATAACGCCCCAGTGACCCCAGTGGAAAATGTAGAAGATCTCATGGAGAAATCGGAGCTAGAAGCAACCGCGGCAAGCCGAACTAAAGATTCGAATGGTGTTCTACCAATTATAATAGTGCACTCGACTTGCAGGTTTCTTCGTTGAACACTATGTATCATGACGTGCAGTGTAGATTTACACGTGCGTCAAGGCGAATAAGAATAGCTGAGAGTCCCCTTTAATGCCGAGTGCCTACATAGTACAACATGCGCCATGCTTGAGCTTCTGAGTCCAACGCTGTCTTCGATACTTAGCATTTGTGCGCTTGGGGCTTGCCCAGAGTATGGGACGGTATTAGACACGCTGACCTTGATGTTGGAATATTTAGTGACGAGCTCGACTCGGAAGGAGCCGAAACGGTGGCTTAAACCTTAAATCGTCGGTGGATAAATACAGTAGCTAGTTTTTGTGTACGCTACGCGTTTGTTAGCGGGTTCCCTGTACAATCGAGTTAGATCGTACTTTGACGACGTGTCTGAGACTTGCGGATAACTCAATACTTGACTACCCAAAATCATATCTTTAGAGTGGCGTGCCATTGGGATAGTTGTCGAAGCAGTTTGTAACATAGGAGCAAATTTCCAAATTTAGAATCGTCCCTATCAAACTCAGTACAGTTCAGTGCCGCATCTGACATACTGGCTGTTCTATGCTATGGTACATCTTATCAGGAATCCTAAACAAATTAACCGTCGGAATGCATACGAACTAATCAATGAACTACAACATCTGCATCGTAGAGCAAGATGAGTATGTCTTTGCCAACTCGGGGTCTCTCCTACTACTTCCACTAACCCTGCCAGTTTCATTCAACGCGTTCTGGGGCTTAACGCACCTGCGTCCACATTGTTGTAATCAAATCAAATTTTCAGGGGAAAGTTTACAGCATCAAGCCAATGCCAGTTTTCGTTATCGATGGTATGACATATACGATTTCAAAATTATTAATATTGTGTTTCAGAGGACGGTTACGTCCTCTCAATACGAAAATAAGTATCTCTACAGTGCTATTGCAATCGGACCGAGCATTATTCATTCCCAATAAACCTTTACAAAGAACTGCCAACCTGGGTCAACACTGCATCGTGAAACATTATGGCACAGGAACGTACGAGGCTTCTTACATATTTCCAATCTTACTCTTCCACGTGTGCGCTTTCTCGAATCCGTTACGACCGGTTCGGTCTGGATATCAGTATAGATATTCTTTGAGCACCTTATCAGACATTCCAGCGAACCACTCACAGTCCATCAGTGTCCTTTGTATTTCTTCCTGGTCCGTCATGACGAAAGGACCGTACTGGAAAACAGTCTGATCGAGAGGCTCCCCAGCGATCTTTTCCCGAAAAAAAACTCAGGAATGATCCTCTATGAAGACAGGGTACATACCAAGACGAACGAAGTGTCGTCAGTTGCAGCTGTTAGTCGTACACCAGTCTCACCGCTTTCGTTGGAAAGAACAAGATGTGGAAAGCATCATGGACAGGACCGCTTTCGCCGATGCTCACTGCACCTTCAAAACTAAGAGACACGTCAACCCTTGATAGAGCCAACATTCGGACCAACATACTATAGATGAATGCCGTCCAACCAGCAGCTGACGATGGTGTCAACAAACTTCAAATGTGCTATCAAGGAATACATACGAATATCCTGGAACATGGTTGCGCCATTCTTCATCATCACGTGGAAATACCAACACCCGCCAAGTGGTCGCACGTGAGTGTGTGATCGATGTTCATTTGTGATACTCACGAAAGTCGCTTCGAGAACAGCGCAGGGCTCGTCAGGACACCGTACTCATTTTGTGCACCGAGCAGGGAGATATTGATGGTTTTGGAGTGTAGGAGGGTTAAAATTTCTCATGGGGAGGGTGCAGTAATGTGTAGGGAGTGTATTGAAAGGCAATGGACTGGAGCAGGGCGCTGAAAGCAGTCAGACAACAGAGGTCATTGGAGTAGGCGTTGGAGCTGGGGTAGCATGATTGGGTGGTGCTTGAGGGTGTGAATAACCTATATAAACCGTCAGTAAAGACCAACGCCTGCGGCACGGTAGACTCGGAGGCTTGGAGATAGACGTAGCGAACTGACATGCTCTCGTCAGGGAGCTGCCGCTAGCCCTACCGCTCATACCTTGTTCCATTTAGATTTGCTACTACCGAGCCTATGTGAACAATGGGAGTAAATGGCCTGTGCGACACTGCAACTGCAACTACTCTGGGGCCAACCAGACGCATCAGTAGTCATGACCTACTGTAATGGTAGTGTACGGTTGGGAAGACAGAAGACTGCAGATGGGACAGAGCTTCATTGCAAGGTCGGCCTTTATCCGACCACAAGGCCTGGACGCCATGAGGTCTCCGAATAACCCATTTTGGTGACACAGAAATTATTCAGATCCATGCGAGTAGACGACGCTGGAAAGGGTAGACGAAATGAAGGCCCCAAGGATTGATGAGACTCGGAAGCAGCCGACAGATTGCATCGCGAAGGAAAGGCATGAATATATACCTAGAACAGATACTGCCAGAGAGGTCGGCGAGGACGTGAGCATTAATACATGATAAGAGGGTCGGGTGGGGGTCGAGGGAGGCACTACAGGAGGATTCTGTGCAATGTTCAAGCGGCAAATAATGGCAAATTGGGTAGTGCGCTATAGTAATAGTATATTACACTTTCTCTAAGTAACTAGTATCATGGAGCTAAAATAACAATTAGGATGTGAATACAATCACGGTTAAAATACACTTACTGAATAAAGTGGAGGCGGGGTCATACTAATAGGGGTTTGTTCTTCAAGATCACGACATTCAAAAAACTGGCCAATCAACTGGAATAGCTTGCCAATCAGCTGGAATAGCTGGTCGATCAGCTGACATAAGCCTTTCCCGACTGGGAAGAGGTCAGCGGGGATGGACATCAGGATACATACGCATGAACAAATGCCACCCTAAAAAGAAAACTCTACCTTGCACCTTTGCATAGACCCCAAGTCTATCCTCGCTACATCCATGAGCCACAAAAAGCCAGAAGACGCCGTCCAGAACGATGATGGCGAGGATGAAGATTGTGATATTGATCCAAGCAGGCCCAGGGAAGGCTACATTAGGAATATTATATAAGTTTGATGTTAGGGGTGGAGTTACTCACCAACGTCGGTAAAGTCGTAAATGATAATGCCATGCCAGATTATGGCATGGAGAAGCACACCGCCGGGGTGCCTGCGTTCTGGTCTGAAGTGAGTATATGCGATCGCTAAGAGGAGTGTTGTTGTGAGGGCCACGGGAACGACCAGGGGTTTCACCCATTGCGGGACGTTGACTTGAGGTTGTCGGAGTACGAACGTGATACAAAGAGGTATGATTATGAAGGTAATTACATAAGATAATAATTGAACTGATGGTGGGAACCTGAGGTTCATTAAGGGGAGTAGTATCTGTGTCAGATTCCGACATCGTATAGGAGTATGGTTGAAGAGCGGGACGACGAACAAATATGTCTCAAAACTTATATAACCCAAGAATACAGCTTCGGCAGTCACGCAAATGTCACCGTAAGTCACAATATGCCAGTTTCAAAGCTCGGGTCAAGCAAGATGTGCATTGCAGGACATTGATCATAAGAGATGGATTAGCGCAAAGTCGATGAAACCAGCACAAAGTCGGTAGTGGGCAATTCCAAAGTGGTGCGTATTGAAACTCCGTCATGACACATATCGGCAGGTGACATTTCTGCGCGATTGCTGTACTTTCAACTATCTCACTCAATTCTGCTTCAAACGTGGTCATTCGACCTCGTAATGATTTGTACTAGAGAGAGTATTGTACCATGTTAAGAATTTTGTGTTTAAGTAGCTAGAAATGTGAGTTTTGTGAAAGTGCCGACTTCTCATATAAATCAATCTACAAGTCAAACCTAAAACCCTAACTCCTTTTCGCTCCAATCCTCCCGTAAAACAACAAATACGCACACCTCATCATCTCATCTTTCTCCACGTCCCCACTCCAAAACACATCCTCCGCTCTCAAATCCAAAACCAACTCATCGTCAATGCGTATCCACCCCTCACGCGGCTTTGTAAGTGGAGATGATATGTCGATGTTGGGATGCAGGACGTCGAGAGTGTAGTGCCCGCCTGAGACTGAGAGGCCGTGGTGGTAGGGCGTTGTATGGGTTGGTGAGGTTACTTGTGGCAATAGAAAGAGACGGAGACAGACGCACCTCCAAACAACCGATACCTCGTCCCATTCACCTTCTTTCCCTGTACCGTCACTTCATCCCCAACCTCCAGCTCTGGCGCAAACGCAACCTGCTTCCCAACCTTCGCAACACCCCCTTTATTGGCGTTGTATAAGAATCGCTTGAGTTGGAGGATCAGAATCGGAGGGAGGGACTCGATGTATACTTGTCGAGTTGAATCGAGGGTGGCGCCTGGGCGGGTTACGGATGTCACTTGTATAGATTGGGCAAGAGATATGCGTTAAGGCGTCTTTGATTGTGTGGATCGTGTCGTGCTGTGTCAATTAATGTCAATTTTGGCAGTAAACCGCAGACTACGTCAGTCTTCGACAACGATAGTCTTTTTTGGTGTGGTACGCGTGGCGTGGACTGAAATTGGCCGCCGAATATACGGGTTATGGGGGAGTCGGCTGTCTTTGTCTAGAAAAGGTGAGTATGGAGGAAAGGAAGACCTTACAGAGCGCGTGATAACGGTGCGGTTACTAGCCGTCTTCTTGTGTGTTGTTTGCTGCAGCGTTGTTGTTCTGCTGAGCTGGAGCTGGGTTGGGGTTAGTGAGTGACGAGGAAAGCGTCAAGAGTTCTTCTTGAAGTGTGTCAAGGTAGAATTCAAGGACCTCTTCTATATCTTCTTGATGTCCACCCTGTCAAACAACTCAAGATCAAAATCGGTCAATCGTCTTAATCAAAAAAAATTAGTATACTATTTGTTGTACGATCCAGTCAGTAGCAAGTGTTGTACTTTGAGTCGTGAGATGCGCATTGCGCGAAGTGGACGTCACGTGGTAAAGCACAAGCTATCCATGGTCATTCAAGCTTCAAGAGCAATCACCTAGTACTCACCAGCGACTCGTGAGGGTATACAATGTTGGGTATTTGGTTTATACATAAATGTCCCCATCAATTTCTGAACGAATCCCAGTTGTCGGTCTCACCGGGGGTATCGCAACGGGCAAATCAACCGTGTCTAGCCTCTTCAAGTCTCGAGAGATACCTGTCATTGACGCGGACGTCCTCGCACGGGAGGTAGTGCAACCCGGAACAAAAGGACTCACTCAAATTGTCGCATGCTTTGGCTCTGAGGTGCTACTCCCAGATGGCACCCTCGACAGAAAGAAACTTGGTGCTATTATATTCAATAACGAGGTGAAGCGGAAGAAATTGAATTCTATCATTCATCCCGCTGTTTCACGTGCCATTGTTTGGAGTGTGTTTTGGTGCTGGTTGAGAGGAGAGAAATTATGTGTTGTGGATGTCCCTCTTCTGATAGAAGGAGGGCTATGGAAATGGATGGGGAAGGTCGTCGTGGTGTATTGGTACGTTGACCTCTGATACCTTTGGTTCTCATCCACAGCTACGACCCATCGTAGTTCAGCAGACATTCAGCTGCAGAGGCTCATGATGCGTGACAATTCGTCCCGCGAAGATGCTTCAGCACGCCTAAATTCACAGCTTCCTATAGCGGAGAAAGTAGAGTATGCCGATATCGTCCTTGACAATTCTGGCTCCTTGCAGGATCTGGAACAGCAAGTTCGTTTGTGTCTTGTGAAGCTAGAACGGACAGCTGGGTGGTCTTGGAGGCTTGGTTGGCTTTTCCCTCCATTTGCTTTAGTTTCTGTGCTGTGGACGTTGGGATGGAGGTCTGCCAAACGATCGTGATGACGGAGTCGGAAGCCACTCGAGGGAATTTAGATATCATGATGCATAGACACTAAATACAGAGTGCAAAATGTGTATCATAGGTATATGCATTGTCAACGCTGTCTCTCTGCAGGAAGCCCAAGCAGTCTACGCTTCTCGAAAATCTCATTCCTGAGCATGACAATTCGGCTATCAAGCCTCGACGACAGGTCGGTTTGCTTCGTGGACATTGCGCATGCTTGGTCTAGTTTCTTGCTAGCGTCCACGAGCGCGTCTTTCCACATCGTCATGGCATCCTCAGGCTTCATGTCTGCAGCCTTCATATCTGCCTCCTTCAACTCGAGTACGGCGAGCTCGAAGGTGGAGACACCCCCAACCCATGTGCTGATCTCGACGTCAGGGGCTTTCTCTTGTGCATCTTTGAGGAATGCTCGCGCAGCCGCATACTCGGCGAGAGTACGATGGGCGATGCCAAGGAGGAGCGAGCGTATTGCAAGCTCGTCCTTAGAATCAAGGTCGACGTTCGTGGTCTCTGGAACTTGCGCAAGATACCTGCTCTCGATATCAGTGATGGCTGGGGTCAGCGAGGACCACTCTTGAATATGGGCTATGGCGACGGAGCTCTCAATACGTGCGTGGGTATTCCAGACTATACGAGATCAAATCAATCTTTGTTACTAAAGCCATCGGTTTGAATACGCACAAATAGCAATTTCTGTTGCAAATAAAATAGTAAGAAAACGTACAAGAAACACGCGTGAAACAAACCTTCTGCGGGACTGATCTTGATAGCCTCTACAAATCGATTCTCCTTTCCTCCAAGACGAACCTGCTTTCTCTTGTAGAAAGCCACTATCACAATGTGAGATTCATTGACTATCAAAGAATTGGTGCAAAGGACGACGAACACTTTTTCTTAATAAAGGTTTCTGTAGGCATATCTCTACCTGAAATCTTCCGTTTGTCAAGCTGGTCAGGAATTTGGTCTAAAAGCTCCTGAGCTCTATCGTAATTTCTCAACGAGAAATAGCAGCCTAGTCAGGCAACTGTAAACAGTATGCTTTGAATGATGTGAGATTTGGCGCACCAGCTGCAATGAAGTAGTATGTTGCGTGGCTCCTGTGTGACTGATAGGTTAGTTCGAAAGTATGCGAGGAAGAAAAAGGTGTGGAACCAGCTATTTAGCTTAGTGATATCCAGAAACTGCTTTGCCGTTTCTTCGTAACGACGATGCGAAAGGAGCGTCCAGGCCAACTCAAATGTGAGCTGGAGACAGAAATGTCGATCAGAAACTGGAAAATCACCATCACAATCTGATACATACCAACGTATCAGCCTGACGAAACGAATTTTTTCTCTCAGGCTGCAAGCCACTCCGCAAGGTCTCGATCGCGCCTTCGGTATCGTATGTCATGCGCTGTATCTTGGCCTGAAAGATAGTGAGAATGAGAGGATTTACGTTGAGTAAAACAAACCTTATTCAGGATCCACAAGGAACCATCAGGGTATCGGCCATCTACTCTGATTTTGCGACGCCTTAATTAAAGGAACTGAAGGAGAAAAATACTGACCTCGAAACTATCGCCTTGTACTGCTTGATAATGTGTGCCTCGTCGGCCTGATACCCAGAAAGAAGAAGAACGACACCGTGGTAGGTCATCAGAACCAACCTTTGATTTGATCAATACAATGGGTATCAATGACTACCGAGGGACGTACCCAGCAAACACGGAATGGATATCACTCCTTGCGGCGGAAACGGCAAGAGCCTGTAGAGCTAGCTTGCGGTCGTGATTGTAGCCAAGAAAGCCGACGACATTTCTGAAGCGGCGTCAAGAGGATATTACCCGCACAATTAGCAACACACCTAATTTTCTCAGGTAGGAGAGAAAGTACCAGGTTAAACAACCCAAATCCTGACAACCTTGATTTCAATGTGATGACACAGAGGTGTGAAAGAAGGTACCAAACGCGGTTCCGGACAATACGAGTTCCTCAACAGGCTTGATTTGCGTATCTGTGATTGTCCCTATGGTGGGGACTGAAGTCGATAGAGGGAACAATTTGCTAAAGAAGCCTGACTTTGCCGGTTTGGATTGTATTACTGAAGATTGCAAACTTCCATCAGAACCTTTACGCGATGGTAGAGGGGTTGTTGCTGGAGTTGCGTAGGACTGGAGACCATTCGGGTAAACAGTCTTGAAGAGTCTGGTGATAGTCGATGAACATGTACGGTGCATGAATGACATGTGACAACGCACTTGTTAAATTTAGAATGGGCACTATTCTGACATTAGTCATACATAGCAACGTCGTGCCGATTCAAAGACTCGCCTATTAAGTTCATATCTGTGAAAATGTTAGCTGCAAGCAGAACACAGATATGAAATAAGGACTCACAGACACTGCAAGTAGCCTCGGTATGACTCGCTGTAACCGAATATAAGAGGCGAGCATGTGTTATTAGGGTCGAACATACCTCAGTGCATGGGTTAAGCCAAGCAGAACGACGGCATCGGCATGCACAACTTCCCACTCTATTCCAGCGTCGAACCGATGGGTTGAGGGTGACGATTTTGCCGCCCGTGCTTGTTTCCTGGCGCCTACTTCCGAAGCTGTAAGGCAGCGAGTAGCTTCTTCCATTAGACCCGTCTGCAAAAATCAGTCTTGTCTAGAGATGATATACTGAGTGAATAGAGTGGATAACCAACCTCCATACCGAGGGCTGCCTGCAAAAATGCGACCACGCCAAGTCCTAATGCGTGAAAAGGAGCGTCCTCAGCAGATTTAAACGCTTTCTGGGCTGCATCAATATCATTTGCAAAGAGGTAATCAAATCCTTGCGTCGCTGAGCGTAGTAAATCCTCAGCTGACGGGGTAGACGCCATGGAAAGTGAATGATGTGGTTTGAATCCAGGGCTTTTGCCACACCATGTCAGTGAAGTGCGGCGCCGCCGATCGGCAGGTCCGGCTAGAACGGCGTCTCAGTCTGAAGCCGGGCTCGTGTGGAGAAGTCTACTCAGTAGAGCTGATCACGATGACAATGCAGGTAGTTACTCTGCTCATTCTGAGTAGTAGATACTCAATGAATCCATTTTCTCGCTACCTCTTAGGCTGTGAGGACTCCAAACGGCAAGCATCACCAAGGACCGTTAAATTTTCACACGAAGTTGAAGTAGTGACCCAACCTGACCTGAGTTGAACTTTCTGCAGTAATAACTTTTGATTCAATATCACCATCAGTAGCTCATACTACATTAACGCAATCTAAACGGATGACAGTGCGAACCATCACCACCAACACTCTCAAGACATTGAAAAATTCAGTCATCGGCAATCCTGCCGCCAAACTAGCCCTTGCTCAGGATACAGCGCTCATTCAATTGTATGTGATACTACTTTATTCATGATGCAAAACTCATGGTCATCGTGGTAGGCTTGTCAATTGCCTCAATCACCCTCAAACGTCCTATGCTGATACTCAAGGGTCTCATAACGACATTCGTATCGAATCTGCCCATGTGATCGCGTCTATTTCCTATGGCATGTACTCGTACGATAGTCTCTTGTTCGAAGACCAACAGTTCATTCCAGGTTCCGAGGTCGCTCTAGTTAGCTTGATCCACGCGAATGCTCTTCATGCGTTTCTCCTTGCACTGTCAAATATGAAACCCCATGATCCTGTGCAACTAAAATATGCATTAGCGCGGGGTTTACGAGTGTTGTCCACGGCCATTGCTGACGTCGTTGGTCCATCCCAACTTGGTCTTCGAACATGGAGCCCCGATTTGCGGAGTGAAGCCAAGGTCGCACTGGATTATCTTTTCGAGGTGACTCGATTTCCTTCAGTCAAGGCATGGTCTTGTTAACAAAATTCAAGTTTGATTGCCTCGATATATTTCTCCCACTCCTTGCCGATTCTTCGTCACAGACAAATATTGCTATTGCACAGCTTATCAGTACAACTGTCCGCTCAGAGGCTCATCGGAACGCCGTTATAGAATGGCTACCTCCTGCTGAACGCTCCAAAGAGATCAAGGGCAGGCGCGGTTGGGAAAAAAAGGAAATGGTAAATTCTAGTTCGCTAGCTAGACAGGGTGGATGGGTGGTCCGGTTTCTGGTCAATTTTCTTCAAAAGAAGGACATAAAGGTCATTCTATCATTTATCAGAAGCAAGTGAATCTGATGCCTCACAGTTACAAGAAGCTGCGCTTGGCGCAATGTCATCCTTAGCAATGGAAAATACTATTGTTGCAACCACGCTCACAAGGGCTTGGTCTGACGCAGGTAAGCGCGATTGTTGGTCTTTTTTAGGATCAGATTTGATGTTCCTGCATGAGTTGACACCCCCTTGAACATGGTATTGAATTTGACGAAAAGTAGATCAGCTGATGTGCAGCTTACTGCATCTCTGTGGTATGCACTCAGTTTGATCTGAGACCCATTCAATGTTGACCACCTTCAGCGCTGCTCACAT
This sequence comes from Suillus spraguei, assembly GCA_016800925.1. NCBI lineage: Eukaryota > Fungi > Basidiomycota > Agaricomycetes > Boletales > Suillaceae > Suillus > Suillus spraguei. Next base: position 83,350 of record JABCPU010000010.1, read on the forward strand.
TCTTCGAGCCAATGCAATCCATCATCCAGAATCGATAGATTACTCTGCTGCTCTGAACGTTATTCATGTGGTCAATCGGGTGCTTTCTTCGTCGTCTGAAACACCACTGAACAAGATTAAAACATGCTACACCCTCTGTAGGGGAACATTACTCTTGCCTCAAGCAGTCATCTTATTTCGCGTTAGATCATTTGGTGAAAGACGATAAAAATTTGTGCCGAGAGGTCTATGAACGCGGAACATTGGAAAAGGTAGTTTTATTGGCAAAGCACATCACTCCACTCGAAAAGACATCGGAGTGGGAAGAAGACGAGCCTGAGAGCACTCTTGCCCTCAGAGAAGTAAGCACCTTCTTTTCACCAGGATGTGCTTACCTATTTTTGATTACAGGCGACATTGACCGTGATAGCAGCGATCTCGCTCTTTGACGATAATATTCGCCGGGAAGTTACAGATGATCTCCACCTCATCCCCACGATACAAGTCTCCTTGTCACACAAGAACATTGGTATTCGCCACGCAGCATGCACGTGCCTACGTGCACTTAGTCGCGCAGTTTCTATCATCCGCACAAATATCGTGGACAGCAAAATTGGAATGGAGCTCTTCGCGATCTTTAAGAAGGAAGACGAGGATCCAAGAGTGACATATGCAGCTTTGAATACTATTTGCAACTTGGTGATCGACTTCTCGCCGCTAAGGCCGGTGCGTCTGACATGTCTTCTAAAGACTTGTTTCTAAGCGATTTACTCCTTAGAAACTATTGGACCAAGGGCTCCTCCCGCGATTGATGCAACTACTTGCTTCAGATGACGTAAGTATGAGGGTTGGTGCTTTGTGGGCAATGAGGAATACTCTCCGGACAAGCGATCCCAGCACAAGACAGACAGTAATGACACATCTATGCTGGCCCCGGCTCGTCACGTCTGTTCAAACTCTGCCACCAATAGACCATCTTAACATCTGTTCCACAGGCTATGCAACGATTCTAATCCTGCAATTCAAGAACAAGCCATGAGCATCCTACGCAACCTGGCAGAAGATGAGGAAGGGGTGGACTACGTATTTGAATCTATCGATACAGAGATTCTCGCCAATTGTATTACTTCTGGCCTGGAATCCTCCAACGAGGATGTGACGCATCATGTAATTCTCGACTTGATCACGTTTGACCATCTTCACTAACACAGCAGGTAAACAGACAGCCTGCTTTTTGGCGAACATCGCAAACGGCTCGCGAGAAGAACAAGACTTCATCTTTGCACACGCACACATCATTCACGCCATGCACGACTGCATGACCGATGCCAAGTCCAACACACGTTGTCCCCTGATTTCTTGCATCCTCACCCTCGTCCAGTCTAACGTTCGCCGGAAGCACGAGCTCACCGAAGCAGGGATTATCTCGACGCTGCGGCATATGTGTGACTGGACTGCGGGTGTCAGTGTCAGCATGAGCCCACGCCATCATCGGATACACATGGATGAGGATAAGGAGGCGGCAAAATTGGCCCGATCAGTCTTGGATCTTTTAGAGAGTAATATTGAGGATTTAATGTAGCGGATGCATAATTTACAACGATGTAGCTTTTGGTATGTTATCTATATCTCCAAGTACTCGCCTGTTCCTGTTCATTCGGAACTACATGGCAGAGTGGATAAGTAACAAACAAGCTCGAGGTGTCAAGCCAGTCTTTGCGCAACCTATGATTTGCCCAATCAGCAGGTGCATAGCTGCAGTGTATAACGCAGTGACCAACATCATACTGGAGAACAGCGTCTCAGCTTGAATCAAACATCCAACGTTTTATGCCTCATGTTCGTGCTAGCGTTAGCGACACCTTGTGGGGTCAAGTGATTATGTTTGTACAGAGTACCATTCACGCTGTAAAACCAACCTTCGATAGACATACCGTTTGCACAACAAGAATATTATAACAGAAGAGAAAAGACCGACCGTAATACACAGTAAAATACGTTCTGGCGATATAGAAACTCAAGACAAAGAAGAAGTCCGCACCGCATGGCTTGATGGAAAGAAATCGCAGCAAATATCGCGCTGTGCAGTGTGACATGAGTATAAGGTGGTGATGAGTGCCAAAAATCTATGAGCGGAAAGAAGTAGATGGATGGGACGGACTGGTGAGTCTCCATCAAATAGCCTCTTCTTTTGGCTACCTGCGCTGTAACGACCCTCTGTCGAGAAGACGGTCTGCCTCGATGTCATTGGATCAAATATAACGCGAACCATAGTCCTGACCACTAGAGGAAGTCCTCCGCTCGTGCCCTTTTCTTCCCTCTCGTTTCTTCAGTCGCAAGTGCAGAAGAGTCAATGCCAGACGGCAGCATATTCGTCGAGTCTGGTACAACATAGTATTTTTTAGTGTAAGCCCGTTTCTCTTCCTATAATACACCTCATTAGTTGTACGGGTGGGGAAGAGCTACATCGACTTACAGGGGAAAAGTTCGGGTCTGCATATTTGAGTTCTGTCGGTTTCTTGAAAGGCGCATATTTCTGTTCAAGGGCCGGATTTGGCAAGGTCAAAGGAGGTGGCGCTGCAGCTGCAGCGGGTGGCCCCACACCTACAGCCGATGGCACCGAAGGAGTACCAGATCCAAATCCTGGTGTAACTGGTAGAAACGGTGATGCTGAACCAGCGGGCACAAAAGAAGGCGGCGGAGGGAATGGTGGCCGAACACTTCCGGGAGGAAAAGGTGGCGCACCTGGGGGAAGCATACCCGGTGGGGGCATTAGACCAGGAGGGGGCATCGGGAAGCCAGGAGGGGGATGTCTATATAGCATATTAGCGCACGATTTGCTGCAGAAAAAAACTCAATTTACCCTGGAAGGAAACCGGACATGCCAGGGAACGGTGGAAATGGTGGTAAAGCGCCGGCAGGGGGTGGCCCTCCCGGAAAAAATGGAGGCGCACCTGGTACCATACCAGAGGGAGGCATCACTGGCGGTGGAATGCCAGGAGCTGGAGTAGGAGGAGCAGCATATGCTTGTGGAGGAGCACCATATACCGCGCCAGCACTATTGTCAGCTGTAGGAAGAGCAGGAGGATTATCGCTGCTACCGCCCATCAAGGCCTTATGGGCTTCTAACTGAGCCTTGAGTTCGTCCTCCGATAAAGGTCTCTTTTCAATCTTAGGTCTCTTAGGCTGAGGCTGAGATATAGAACCTGCAGCTAAACCAAGTTCGATTTCCTTGCGGCGCTTATAGTCTGCCACATCAGGTGCAGGAATGCCTTCCATTCCGAAAATCTCCACTTCATACCCGTCACGTCCTGGCATAGCGTTCTCGATTCGTGGAAGGCTAAATAAAACGAAGTTAACAAAATGAACCAGATATAGATGGACTTTGAGGCACTTCTCTGGTTCTAGCTTATGTACTTGTTGGATATGCACGGCCAGACCACCAGCAGTGTTCAACCGGCGGGGACACATGTTGCATTTGAAATGTTTGGCCTTTTGGTGTTGCATGAGGACTGAGAGTTCATGTAAATGAGATTCCATCTTCCGGAGTCGGTTAGAAAAAGTCACCTTTCTCATCTTCAAACTCCCTTTCACAGTACCAACACCATGGCCGGATGATCTAAAGCAATCCTTAATCAGCGTGTATAAAAAGAAGCTGCATACTTACCTGCTTGTTCTTTTTCTTTGCCATTTCGACGACGTTGCCGTTGGATGATGGTGGAAAGCAAGGGAAACTTTTCGGCGACACCCGCTGATGGGTGTGACCGTGAGAAAATAACAAAGTATTAATTAAATGAGGCACTTGGACCCACCGGTTAGTTTTTGGTTAGTCTACTACATACACCTCTGGCAGAGTTAGTCTCTTTTTTGGTGACATTTAACTCGATAACTTCAACTTGTCAATTCCAAGTCTCCAAGATTTTTGTTAGCCAACACAAATGATTGGCAAAAGTCTGGCTGAATATGTCTTTATACTCATCAGCATAGGGATTCTTCGTCTGGTGGCACCAATTAGCTTTCTGTACGTTGCATATCTTATCGTTGCTCGACCAAGTACCGGATGGAAAACGTCATTGGGAGGGTACGCTTTATTAGAGATATTGTTTTATACATTGGTCTACCTGCCTAGACTGTGGTTGTTACAAAAGGCATGAATTTGTCTGTATCCCTGGCAAGCATGGCGTCTTAAGCTACTCTTCTAGCCTGCAGTGCACCCCACTATTCACACTCGCGAATATCGGCGGATACTGTTTCAACGATGTTCGAGCTATCTGGCAACCTCAGATTACCTCTCCGGGTGGTTTTTTTCAGCAGAGTTTAAGAGGGATAACGTTGTGGACTGGCTCCTCTGGGCTTTGTTCTCTGCAACAAGAGACACCTGTCTAGTGGAATGGGAGGAAGAACTAGAGGAGTATCTCTCGAAAGTAGAAGTCATCATTGATAGAAAGTTGGCCCCTGGATATAACACTGGGGCTCAATGCATGCGGCCCACCATCGACAGCGTGTTGATGTTGCATCGGCCACTGATCTGGTATTTGGTAAGTAATCATCAGAACATGATGAACCTTATTGACCTACCGATTATTCAGGTCGTGGGTTTAGTGGATCTTTTCACATCGTTCAGACTTTGGCGCCAGGGATTCCATCACTATGATGATGGTGACTGCATGGTGTCATTTCCAATGCGCCCATGTTGTGTCATCTCGCGAAGGTCGCCAGTAGTCAAGTTACCATACTGGTATCGCCCTCACCGATCAAGTACGAAACTACCTGTTCTTTTTATACACGGCATTGGAGTGAGTTCGTTCCTGGGCGATTCACATGGGTTATTCTAACATTTCCGCAGATTGGCTTATACCCATACACACCTTTCTTCGAAGAGCTCATTGCCCTGCATCCGGATATTGGAATTTTGGCAGTTGAAATCCTTTCCATCAGCATGCACATCACCTCACCTCCACTCTCAAGCTCGGCCACCTGCACCGCCATATCCCAGATTCTGGATGATCTCGGACTTGATCGTGTTGTTGTCTTGTCCCATTCTTATGGGACGGTCGTAACTACGCAAATGCTCCATTCCCATTTGTCTCCTCGCATTTCAGCGATACTTTTCATTGACCCCATACCATTTCTTCTCCATCTTCCTGATGTCGCCTTTAATTTCGTCTACCGACAAGCTCGTTCTGCTAATGAGTTACAGCTTTGGTATTTTACGTCCAGGGACCCAGATATCTCGCGGACCTTGTCACGGCACTTCTTTTGGTCTGAAAACGTACTGTGGAAAGAAGAACTAGTGGGAAGGCCCGTCGCTGTATGGTTGAGCGGAAAAGACCAAATCGTGAACTCGGACCAAGTCAGAAAATACTTGACAGAGGAACCAATCGCTTCAGAATACTGGACTACAGGCACACTAGAAGTGCTCTTTGATCCTAACTTGGATCATGCCACTGTCTTCGATACGAAGGACCGACGCAAACGTCTGTTGGACGTTCTGGATCGCTTCGTTGGTCGCCTAGATTGACTCACCTCTTGCAACATCACGATCAGAAGCAATCCGCCCGCTAGATCTTGATATCAAACTCCGCATCTTCACATGCCGATATTGCACAAAGGCAATCATATATTAGAAAAGCAGACTTCAAGAAAACGTGTTGAGATGATGGGGACTGACTCATGTGATGTCACTATAGACGTGTGAGTCAGAGAATATACAAGTACGTGATCGTGATGTAGTGGTCTGGATTTTACCTCAGGCGCTCCGATCTGCAGTTTCCTCCGTTGATAACGATATCTTGTCTATGCTGACATGAATTCGCTTCTGATACGATGAGAGTAAGATAAAATATTTAATAGGAATTCCGAGCTGTCCATCCGTTGCAATTCATACCATGTCTGATGGTCTGGCTCGCATCCGCGCAACGCTAGGTGTTCGTCCTCTATATTGCAGTGGAACTTGTGAAATTGCTGTCGAGCAATCTACGCTTTTTTATAGTACAACGACGAGCGGTGTACGGTATGCCACACATTATTCGCCGATGGCTACGAACTGAAAACCATTTAGAAAAATCAATTTGTTATTCCCTACGCAGGTCCAGCTCGAATCTCTGCATGAAGCCTGTCAACTTGCAACATGTGGTCATGACCATGGAGAGATTCACAAGAAACTCTGCGCCGGCAGGTTGGACGCCACCGCATTTGCCACTCAGCTTAACTTGGAAAACACTGGATTGGATGATGTTGTGAGCCAGTCATTACTGGAAGGCATGGCTATTGGGCGGGACATCCAATTCGAATTATATGAATTGAATATTTATGGTTAGTGAATGTTCCCATACCGTACTTATTGAAATTGATTCCTGCTTAGGTGCAGGCAGTTTTGTCGAACCACACAAGAGCGCCATGAACAACGATAAGATGTTCGGTTTCCTTGACATTGTATTCCCAACTCCGCATACCGGAGGGATATACAATCTACGCAACAACGAAAGAGAGTGGTGTGTCGACTTTGCAACGATACTGTCAGAAGCACAGATCCCTCTTGTCGGTTATACAGCATACCTCAATGAGGTCGAACGTGAGATTGGCTCAATCATATCTGGTCATCGCCTGACGTTGAGTTACAAACTCTACTTTGCGTCCGGCGGGGACAGTCCATCAAATACTATGATCTCCGTACCTGGCCCTTTTGAACCGTCCTTGAAAACCGCCCTTGCCGAATTCGTGAATGATCCCAAGGTGTTGCCCAACGGTGGTTATCTCGGGTTCGGACTTCGCCATCAGTACCCAATATCGTCAGAGATGAGAGTGGACAGTTTTAGGTCATGCTTAAAGGGCTCGGATGCGATTACCACGCGTGTCCTGAATAGCCTTCCTCTGCCATGGTCTCTTCGCGTTTTATATCGAGACAAAGGGTCTCAATCGGAACAGACATTCGTGCTCCATAAATTCATATCGGATCTATCACAGCAAGACTTCGTGTGGAGTCACTGGGGCGCTGGTGAAAAAATGGGTCCAGGGGCTGAATTCGTTCGGTTTGTTGATGAATTCGGGAATGACGACGAGAAACGGGCCGGTGATTACCCCAAATATTCGGAAGATTTTGTTGACATCGTCCAAATGACAGAGATGCCTTCCGTCACAAACGTACATTCTCAATATCTTCGATACGGGAACGAGGTAATGATGGGAAACTTGTATGGCGATATTTGCGTAGTTGCGGAGGTCCCTGCGAAGGTCCTGTATTAGTAGTACGAACCTTAAACCTGATGCTGTTACAAGGTGTGCTCAGAATGCAGTTTTCTCGTTGCTGTCGAATGGGAATATAAATATGCTTTCAACTAATCACTGACTCACTAAATGACTCTGAAGTGCGTGGGTCCAGCCTTACGTTGACGAAGGTTTGATCGAGGCATGAGTCAGGTATGTATTATTGCAAGAAAAATTACGTTCGGATGTTGACTCATCGTGTCTTCTCTTCGTGTTATAATATGTTAAATATGTAGGGGTCTTTGAAGGGAGAAATCACCATGGGGAAGTTGGACAACGTTCGAGCTTCCATGAAGCCCAGACCGCCGTATTGTTGTGGAATACTTCCTGTGACAACAGATACATGCACCTTGTTTTACAGTACGGGCGTTGACGATTACGCAGGGTACGACTCGCACATCCACATACTACATAAGATGAAAAGTTGATGTTATTTTTTGGACAACAGAAAAATTAACTTACTGTCTGCAACATCTGAAGAGCTCCACTACTTGTCGTGCTACCGTCGTGCTCAGTCCCCGATAGCAAATAACTCTCGACTTACTCCAGTACAGCTCAACGCAAGTGAAATCGCCACTACATTCGACACGGAGCATTATCGTCTCATTGAGGCTATTCGAAGTGGATTACTCGAAGGTGGTAATGGCAAGCGACCATTACAGCTTCTTATCCAGCATCTCAGGATTTATGGTCAGTTATTATTATATTTCATTGTAACAAACGCTTAAAGTGGCATACCAGACGCGGAGTGTCATGAAACATTTCTGCCCGTCCTCTCAACAGCTAAAGAGGGCTCAGCCGGACAACCCAGTCTGTTAGATGTCTGTCTCCACGAGTATCGGCTCGTCAAGAATCATGAGGAGTCACGCATGTTTTCCGTCAGCCTCGAGGAATTCTGCGGTGTCTTTGGTTTGTGGTCACATTTTTTTTAAAAGAAACTGAAATGGCTCATAATTTACCATTACAGGCCTGTCATCCACAGCCGTCCGTAGGAGGGAGTCTACCAGTCCATGCCCAGACAAGGCAACCCCTAAAGGATTTGCAACAGTTTTTGTTGTATTCCCAACTGACATTGAAGGCGGAGCATTACTCCTCCGTCAGGGACATCACGAATGGACCATTGATTTTGCGGAATTGTTGGCAAGGACGACACAAACGTCTGTGGCATTTCTTGCGTTCTACGACGACGTACAGTTTGCGTTCAGAAAAATTACGTCAAGGCATTGTGTGATACTTACATATCGCCTACACTTTCCAACCAAAAATGACAGTCCGCTGGCCACCTTTGAGAGCAAGAGTGTTTACGACGTGAACGTTCTCACAACAGGTATCACCGAATTGCTTATGGATCCAGGTGTTTTACCTAAAGGTGGATACCTGGCATTTGGCCTTCACAATCAGTACATGTCTACGTCTGGGTCTGTGGTCGATGTCGCCAGCCGTCTGAAGGGCAGAGATGCGATGATCGCATGCGCTTTAAGCTCCCTTTCCATCCCGTGGTCAGTTCGTATCCTGTATCGAAATGTTGGATGGATGGAATTCAGTTTCTTGGTGGATCATATAGTTGATCTTTCCAGCCACGACGAGGTCCACGACGAGGTAGAAAAATTGGGGTGTCCTGAAATTGTTTGTTTCGTAGGGGTGCGTGGCGAGCCAGATAGAAAAAGGGCCAAGTTAGATGAAAATGCGGTGGGAGGCAAAGATGCAACACATGTCATGTTGGTTAGTACAAGGCCTTCTGCATGGAGTTTCCACTCGCATTATGTTGCGGGTGGTCGAGAGGTGATGATGGGAAATCTATACGGAGACGCATGCATCATAGCGGAAAGACGACCACTAGAGATGACACGAGAAGTCAAAGAATGGAGGGCTGGATAATTCATAAGTAGATGTAACATTCGGAGCCCAACCTAGAATGACATGAACATATGTCATGATATACCTTGCACGATAGTCATGTAGACTACTTGGTCATGTCCCACAGAAACCACATACCCGCGAGTTTTACACTGACCTTCGCCATATGTAAAAAGAGACTTTTCGAGTGTATCAGTGCGTTGAGATTCCGCGACGATGAGTGCAATGAGGTATTTTCAGGAAATAAAATGGACAAAATAAGTATTTGAGTGGTACCGATAGAGTAGTACTGCGCTTGCCTAATATGCGTCGAAGTACTTGTCTGAGGTTAATTTCACCACTCCAGTCACGCAAGCTGGACCCCAGTATACTAAGTTGATGGGACATCAGAGTCCATCTCGTGCTGCCCGAACCTTGGCGGTGAAATCCAACACACACCATCTGTAAATGTTTTACTGACATATATATTCTGAGTATGAATGTCACAAACACTGATAATAAAACGGAGAGCAAGGATAAATGACACCGCACCAATATGAGAACTTCACTCCGTCTGTGAAAGTGTGCGCAAGCTGATTTGTGGGATCTTGGGAGTGGAATGTGAGCACACGAAATCACTATTAAGATTTGGTTGATCAAAATTCCTAGCTGAGAGTCGATTAATAACTAGTAGAACACATCAGACGAAGAATTTCCTTCTGTTTTTCAAGTGTCTTGTGAGGGTAGCAGCCACGAGAACAACTAGGAAGACATCATAGGCATCGGAGTTATCAATTCTTCGACTGTGCAACGAGACGGTGTCAGCTTGCAGTCGATCCGATTCAAGCGACAAAAATTCACCCAAGAACGCGTTAGGTCAATTATACGTCCGTATTAAGTGGGTAACGACAGGCGAGAACAACTTCACTGGAACATAAATTAGTTGTTGCAGTGCGTGCAAACGACAGATGAGAACGGCTGCGAATGAAAAATCGGTACACACCACGAGCTTCCGGATACATAGCTCGCCTTCCGCAAAGCAAGGACAAACAGAAGCGTCCTATTCCATTGCAACAAGAATGTCGTAGCCGATTGTATGATAAGGGAGTCGCAGTTTCGATATGAATTGTACTTGTAGCTGAATGAGATTCTGTCAACCAACATTGAGAGATGGATGACTGCGAAACAAGCTTGTGACATGCGGCTTAGACGTGGATTAACCTAGAACTCTCTGAGTATTAATCAGGCTGTGCTGCACTTGTTGAGAAATCATGATATGACTTACAACCTCACCTCAGCTAAGCTGTTTCAACCTGCTAGTACCAGTGAGTGCGTGTGGTACCGCCTGCCTCCGGAGCTCTATGTTTGATTCACGTATAATGTGCATCAAATGTGAATCGTGGATGTGGTCAATAGAGTCTAGACCGGCCACTGGCAATGACCGTCAATCCCACTTCACAACTTCCTGTGACTGAGTCAAATCCCACACTGCCGATTGGCAAAACACGACAGAAATCACGGTCACATGACGAATATAACTAATACGCGTGACATGTTCGAACTTAAAGGTTGTGGCAGTTCCACTCGCGCCTTTTGGCAAATTTATATTTTGACTGAATCTTGTAAAGTTACTGTTTCATCATACCACTACCCTCCCCGCACACACTGTGCGACATCATGAGCAACTTTCTAGAACTGTACGAGCCTCTAGATATTATCGGCAACGGTTCATTCGGAATTATTCGTAAAGTCAGAAGGAAGTCGGATGGCCAAGTAAGTCCGCAGGTGCTATTCATACATTGCCAGAGCAGATTTAACATTTCTTGCGCTAGATTCTTGCGAGAAAGGAGCTCAATTTCGAGAGAATGAGCGACCGTGATAGGAAACAAATCGTTGCTGAAGTGTCAGTGTTCGAATTCATTTCTGCTGCTCCAACTCATTTCTTTTCAGTAACATCTTGAAAGATCTGCACCACGACCATATTGTACGATATCATGACCGTCACGTTGATCGAGATGCAGGCATCTTGTATATTCTTATGGAATACTGTGGTGGAGGGGATTTATCCACTGTCATAAAGCAGGCGCAGAAGCACAACCGACCCGTGCCAGAGGACACGATTTGGAACTACTTCATGCAAATTTTACTTGCGCTTTACTATTGCCACCACCCTGGTAGCCATGGACGAACAGGTGGTGGCACTTCCGAAGGTGATGCCAAGCGGCCGCAGATTTTACATCGAGACCTCAAACCAGATAATGGTATGTCACTTTAAGAACATTCCTCAATTCAAACCAACCTTTCATTCACAGTCTTTCTGGATCAATCAAATGCCGTGAAGCTCGGTGACTTTGGCTTGTCAAAAGCGCTGTCCCAAGCAAACTTTGCGAACACATACGTTGGGGTAAGCTTTTTGTCTGAGGCTATTTCATGACTTAATCCAGGAGACCAGACGCCATATTATATGTCTCCTGAATTGATGCAAGAACGGGCCTACGATTCCAAGTCCGATATCTGGTCCCTGGGCTGTCTCATATACGAGCTTTGCGCTCTGAAGCCGCCGTTCCATGAAGCTAAGACTCATGCAGAATTGAGTATATTTATACGGTCAGTCGTGCAGATGGCTTCTCTCTCGTGTGGCAAAAAAATCTGAGCTTCTATCTATGCAGGAATGGCCGAATACCTCCTTTACCAAAAGGGTACAGCCAGGCGCTGTCCAATGTCATCAAAGCAATGTTGAACCTTAATGTAAGTCGATCATATCATGCGGGGTGCATTATGGTCTTTGTCTGTTGTGCTGCTTATTCAACGATCCTTTGCAGCCTGCAATGAGGCCTTCGGCAGCTCAGCTTCTCCAACACGAGCGCTTAGAGCTCGTTTTCAAGGTTTCAGAGACTGAAAAGATGTTAGTTTTTTGGCGCAGGACTCGTGATTCATTCTGAATGGCTTTTACAGGCTCACCACAGTGAAATCTCACAAAGTAGCTGTTGTTACAAAAGAGCGGGAAGTCGCTGCCCGTGAGGCAGCCCTCGCAGAACGTGAAGCACGGCTAGTATCCATTGTATCCGAAAAAGACCACGAAATTGTTCGACTCCGTGAACTCTTGGGACAGGCAGAGGCCCTCTCAGAACAACGGCTGCGTGATGTGCGAAAACGTATGGAAGAAGTGATGGCGCTGCGTGAGGAAGAGCTCGAACAACATGTGCGTCAGCGTGATCAGGAGCTATTTGCGTGGTGGACAACAAGAGAGCAGGAGATAAGGGCAGGAATGATGAAGGAACTAGAGGACAAGGTGAATTGGGTTCGGGGGAGGGAAGAAGAGCTTGAGGCAGAGCAGGGGAAACTGGACGAAGCAAGGCAAGATTTAGAAATGAGGCTGAAAACAGCGGAAGAGACGGCTGCAAAAAAAGCTAAAGGTTCAGACTATGTCTTGTACGCCTTCCAGTTACTGATTGCGTCAACTATAGGACAAGACAAGACGCCCCTAGAAGAAGTGAAGAACCTCCTTGCACCTCTCGCACAGATGACTCAGGATAGCCGCCTGCGGTCTGCCCAACGGCGGTCGCATGATGTTTCCTTCATGAACACGACCACGACGCTCGAAACGCCGATCAATCGTGCGGTCAAACCTGCCGTGCCCTTTTCAGCGATGAAGGGTATCATCCTGACAGACACTGGCGAACCGCTGGCAACGCCTACTCCAGCTGAACTCGTTAAGCTTTTCGTCAAATCACCAAAAGTGAATATCGAGTTCGCCAAGATATTTGACTTTGACGAGGGGTCTGAGAGCTCTGACGCAGAAGGCGGGGAAGGTGACACCGACTTGCCACCTTCCCCATCGAAACGAGAACGAACAAGTCCTGAGATGAGTGCTTCAGCCTCGTCATCAAGAAACGCGAATGTTGTTCCCCCCACACGTCTACGCAAGCCGTCTATCCAAGGATCTGTTCGACGTGCACCTCTCCGGAGAACTGCGACTCTACCGGCATCTGCCTCCGACCCTACAGGATTCGCATCATCATCACGACCCTCGAAGTCAACAACATCACAAACAGAGTCTGCAGATGCTTGTACGACCACAAAGACAGCGCGTCCCGCACCGGCGGAATATGACCTTTCTGACGAAGAAAATTTACCGAGTCCTTTCCTCAAGCGGATTGAACGTGAACGAGCGATAGCTCCTGGAACTTTTCGGACAACGAAACGTTCAGGCACCGGTAACCTCTTACGCGTCGTAGCAGCTGCGAACAATGCTAAGCAGGGGAGGCAACCCCACGCCGCAGGAGTGATGAGCCATGGCACTCGGCCATCACTTGCAGGTGCTCGGAAGGCGTTGTCACGGTCATGACATGTAGTATACTATGTGTAGAGTCATCCGGGCTGTTTCATTGCATCATATTGACGATATTTTAATGACAATTTTCCATTGGTGTACATGTGGGTCGCGTAATTACCACCTGACATTTCATTCGTATTACAAACATGGTTCACTCAGATGTGGAAGGCTGTCACAGTAGACAGCCAACACTGAAGGACAGTCAGATAAAGGCTAACGTGAATGAGCGTGTGGATCTGGCAGTATGGTAAGAGAATAAAATACAGATAAGTGAACGGTCAGGCCAGGTCTATATGCTGGAAGATGCAAACAAGCAACGGTGTTCAATCATATCTAACACCTTCACGAGTCGCGGATGCAAATGCGTGAACATTAACCGGTTGACAGTGTTCGCAACTTTTTTGATCGAAACTTCGCCACACAATGCGCGTAGTAAGATTTTGAGCATTGCGCAAGTAAGCGGTGCACCCTCCATTAGGAAGTTATGCCGCGATGCCGGTCGAGAAAACCCTTATGCTGCACGTATTAGGAAAAAGCTGGTTTTACCATTTTCAAATATTTTTTATCTCCACCAGACCATGAAATTAACGCCCAGGAATTCTGGGCGTCAGCACTGGCAGGCCCATCATTGCGTCCGCATCAGAGCTTTCATCAGTGGTGAAATGGGAATAGGTGGGATGACCTTGTTATTTGTGCGACTTTATCTCTGGGCAACATAACGCGTGGAGGTAAGTAACATATAGTAGTATGGATTTGACTTAGAATCTCATTCAACAATCCTACTCTCTCAGCCACATGACATTGCTCGACTCCTCTCGTCGCACGTTCTGCTTGCCCCATCCACCGACTCATCAAACTGAAGCACGGTGTCATTGACCCATTGAACCACCTGGCACAGTCCTCATCCCAGATGCCATCCAATCGTGCAGCCCTGAGCGCCGCTGGCGTCATCCAGCTCATACTCAGGAGCGGCGTTTGGGATGACAGAAGCGATTTCATGCTTGAAATAGTCAAGGTGAATGCTATCGGTGCTACAAAGCATCTATGCAGTAACAGTGGTAAACGTTCATTTTTGACCTGCTTCTGTTGCGGTCTAAAATAATTACCTCGTTGCAGTGGATAATGCCTGCAACTTTATACTGGAACCAGTGGATAGCCAAGACCCTCCTTCGGCAGGCCTGTCCCAGTTGCTTGCCCTTGTCAAGCGCTCCGACACGGTGGCAATCAAGAGCGAAGGCACACGAATCATCGTGAACCTTGTCAGGTCGCTCTGGACGAACGAGCGTAGAAATGAACTACTTAGCGAGGAAGAGCTACAAGCCAGACAACAGAAGCGCGTGAAAGCCATGGATGTTTTGGTCACTCCAGCGTGTGCAGAAGCTCTGGCTGCCCTTATCGGAAGAAGCGCCAAACATCTCATTCTCATCAACGAGGGCGTAGTGGCGTCAAGTCTGCTTAGCATGCATCGCGACGGAGGTGAGGGAGGCAAATTCTTGATGTTGACTAGAAATGACTAATATTTCTGCATAGGTGCATTGATTCTGAATGCCTTGACCGTTCCACTACCAGTAGAAGTGGGGCCGTCTTCAACGGCGTCCGCCCCGGCATCTACAATAGCTTCTACCAGCAGTGAAGCGACGGACTCTCCAATCGTCCTTTCTTCGACGGGGGCATCCAATAAGATAACATCCATTCGACATGCCCTTGATCAGCTCGTCGTCTCTTTAAAGAGCGAGTCCACTCCTGCCGAGGTCCGAACGAACATATGTGCATTCTTAGGCCAGGTCAGCAAGCGTGGAACCGGAGACGGACTTCAGAGGCTGAAAGATGCCACAAGACCAATTCTTGAAGAGTTGGTCAGCGTTCACGGACAAAGCATGCTTGGGAGTGCCGCGAAGAAGGTGTTGGATATGTGGATATCGGAGTGAACTATGGTTGAAATATGAGCGGGAACGGCAGATCCTCATCAATGTATTTTGGCGTTTTCTAGATGGTATGAGCATACGAGCTGCGTTGTGAAGGTACGATAGAAGGAAAGAAATTGAATGTTGCAGGGCCTATGAAGTGTGAGTTGAGTTGCTGCATACGAGGTCTATCTTCGTAGCACATAAATGTGATTATGATTTTACACGGCGACTCTACAGAGTAATAGATAGAGTTTTGTGGGTTGTAATGGGAGGCACAATACAAGGCATGCATGTGCGCAGGTAAAGTCCGAAAAGCAAAACAAATAGAAATAGATAAAAAAAAATACAATTCGAGAATCTTATATTTTTGCATAGCATTCAAGGCTGTGTCAGAATTCGAAGGGGAATGCTTATTGAAGTGTTGTGTTCAGGAGGTACGAGTTGCGGGTAGTAAGACGATAGCTTTCGTGCGAGAACGTTCAAGTTTGAAATGATGAATGAATTAGACACTGATCTATGAGAATACACGAGCCATATATACGGAATGATCCTGAGTGGCTCTAAGATGCCAATATCGGAGGTGTTATCGAAGTAAAGGTATAAGGATGAGAAAGAGGACAAAGGCGCGCGGTCTAAAATAAGGAAAGGTGAAGGAAACGAGAAGGGGACAAAACAGTGCGTATTATGTGAGATTTCTGAGAACGATTGAGGTAACTTATGCAAGCGAGCGTCCAGCGCCGAAGCCATAGGCTTCCTTACAGCATGTGGGGCATGTGGGATGATGATGACAAGACCCGTCACTAAAAGCTCTTGGTTCGGCTCTTGGTCCGGTTTCTGGTCCGGTTTCTGGTTCGGCCTGGGGATGGAAGAGCGATTTGTTTAACTGATCGATGGCAGAGAATCATAAAGCTGTCATATTTTCATTCAGAAGGCAAGGACGTACCGGCGCCTGTCGAGTGAGGTGACGCTATGTTGATCACGACATAATCGCCAAACGTGTTCCCATTGAACACCACACCTTCGCGACTGTACTCGACTGGAGCCAGCTGTCTCATTAACGAACGCTGTAAGGGGGTGGGCTCTGCAGGTTGAGCAGCGACGTGTTCTAGCTTGGTTACGGCTTACTCAAACCGTGAGTGTGAATGGCAAGTTGAATACGTGAAGAACTCACTGGAGCCATAACTGTTGCTCGAATGTATGCTGATGGTTACACCCTCGGCAATGTAATTCTGTTGTATGACTATGCTAGGACGGTTGTTTGCGTCTGAGGGCTGGCCTAGTCCAAGCTTGTCATCGTGACCGGACGGTGAACCTGGTGTTGCATTGGCACCTCGCGACGGAGGGAGATATGACTTTGTTTCCATGTTGAAGACGAGACAAGATGAGACAGAGCGCTTGAAGACGAGACAGAACGTTTGAAACCGAGCTGGGTGATGGTATAAGATTAACGATGGGATGAGGTTTTTATCTTATTTGCGATTGGACTACTGTATGATCATGATACATCTCATCGAGTCCGCGCATACATCGTGTAGTCGTGCGAAGTCTCCACTAACACATGTTGAACAAGTTGTTAATGCTGACCCAAAACACACAGAAGAAAATTGAACCTTAGTCTCCAAGCGCCCAACGTCACCGCATCAAGAACGCACAAGGCCCGGAATAAGCATGAGGAGACTGCAACTGATATGCGTGCCCATGCCAGCGGAGTCCCCACGACTTCCTGAATGCGTGTATTATGGGCGGATTTACGAAGGAGACGCACCTAAGTGGTCATTGAGAGCCTCTCGGTCTGCATACCTCAAGTACAAGTTACGATAATATACTCGTTCGTACACAAGCGCCTCACGACAGCTTGCTCTCAGATCGACGAGCCTATGTGTGAATCGCTGAACTGCGTCTTCACGGTCACTGTGACAAGAGTGTCACCCAACGATAAGGGTAGTCTTCGAAGATGCGGTCGCCCGATGATGTCATGCGTCTCACGACGTTCTCGTAAGTCGACAAAGGTGTTCCCCACGAGGTCCCCGCCAGTTAACGCGGAAAAGGTGTGTTCACCATGAGGTTTTCATGAATCAACACGGAGAGGGTGTTCACCATGAGGTTTTCATGAATTAACACGGGGAGGGCATTCCCCACGAGGTTCCTGTGAGTTAATACGAAAAAGGTGTTCAGCATGAGGTTCCCATGAGTCAAAGCGGAGAGGGCGTTCAGCACGAGGTTCTCGTTGGTCGGAGCTCAGCATGACGAGAATCTGCACCGCGAGGAGTTGCATGGACCATGCACGTTACTGGGAGGGTCCACCACGGAATGTGTAAGATGCCGAGGTGAGAAGTCTTGTCCATCGGGTTCAGATAGTGGTCCCAGACGTGCCGACAGGTCTGGTCGTAACATACTAAGTGTTTAAGGAGAAGGCTCTAGAGAACATGCCTTGATTTGACCTAGGCAAAGGATCTGCAACACCTGGCAGCAACCCCTTCGCCCACGGATTGTAGAGTCTGCCCGTCAGAGTGTGTGACGTGCTCAGATAATCAGGTATCGTAGTAGAGCAACTCTGGTCGCACATGGTGAGCGTTTCGAGGAAAAGTTGCGCATATAGCGAACTGACCATGGGCCCTTTGACATCATTTCCATTTCGTGGTCCAGATAGATGGTAGATTCCGGTGCGCCATGAAGGACCGATAGTGACAGCGATGAGCTCTAGTGTAGAAAATCACTACGAAAGATCAGATATGTAACGAGCGAAACTGTAAGAGACGTTAATTGCCATGGTACAAGTACTGTATTGCAGTGTGAGAGGAGGGTTCACTGTCAGTGGCAATATTTTCATCCTTTGAAGCAAGGTATCGGGGAATTGTAGTGGTAGGCGGTAGTATGACCAGTTCTTTTCTACCTCCATGACTCTATTTTGAATTCAGGCGTAAAGTGGGCAGCAATTTCGGAAGGTATTAATTAGAGAAGCGTGTGCATGCATGCACATATATTAAATCAGGCGTAAAGCCGGCACCTGGCGTAAACCGGCACAGGCGTAAAGTCGGCAACAAAGTCACGAAATTGCCGACTTTGTTGCCGACTTTACGCCTGTGCCGGTTTACGCCAGGTGCCGGCTATTAATTAGAGAAGCATGTGCATGCACTTAATATATGTGCATGCATGCACTTAATATATGTGCATGCATGCACACGCTTCTCTAATTAATACCTTCCGAAATTGCCGCCCACTTTACACCTGAATTCAAAATAGAGTCATGGAGGTAGAAAAGAACTGGTCATACTACCGCCTACCACTACAATTCCCCGATACCTTGCTTCAAAGGATGAAAATATTGCCACTGACAGTGAACCCTCCTCTCACACTGCAATACAGTACTTGTACCATGGCAATTAACGTTTCTTACAGTTTCGCTCGTTACATATCTGATCTTTCGTAGTGATTTTCTACACTAGAGCTCATCGCTGTCACTATCGGTCCTTCATGGCGCACCGGAATCTACCATCTATCTGGACCACGAAATGGAAATGATGTCAAAGGGCCCATGGTCAGTTCGCTATATGCGCAACTTTTCCTCGAAACGCTCACCATGTGCGACCAGAGTTGCTCTACTACGATACCTGATTATCTGAGCACGTCACACACTCTGACGGGCAGACTCTACAATCCGTGGGCGAAGGGGTTGCTGCCAGGTGTTGCAGATCCTTTGCCTAGGTCAAATCAAGGCATGTTCTCTAGAGCCTTCTCCTTAAACACTTAGTATGTTACGACCAGACCTGTCGGCACGTCTGGGAC
The DNA here is from genome assembly GCA_016800925.1 of Suillus spraguei. Taxonomy (NCBI): domain Eukaryota; kingdom Fungi; phylum Basidiomycota; class Agaricomycetes; order Boletales; family Suillaceae; genus Suillus; species Suillus spraguei. Next base: position 102,460 of record JABCPU010000010.1, read on the forward strand.
CACTATCTGAACCCGATGGACAAGACTTCTCACCTCGGCATCTTACACATTCCGTGGTGGACCCTCCCAGTAACGTGCATGGTCCATGCAACTCCTCGCGGTGCAGATTCTCGTCATGCTGAGCTCCGACCAACGAGAACCTCGTGCTGAACGCCCTCTCCGCTTTGACTCATGGGAACCTCATGCTGAACACCTTTTTCGTATTAACTCACAGGAACCTCGTGGGGAATGCCCTCCCCGTGTTAATTCATGAAAACCTCATGGTGAACACCCTCTCCGTGTTGATTCATGAAAACCTCATGGTGAACACACCTTTTCCGCGTTAACTGGCGGGGACCTCGTGGGGAACACCTTTGTCGACTTACGAGAACGTCGTGAGACGCATGACATCATCGGGCGACCGCATCTTCGAAGACTACCCTTATCGTTGGGTGACACTCTTGTCACAGTGACCGTGAAGACGCAGTTCAGCGATTCACACATAGGCTCCTCACTGTGAAAACAAGCTATCGTGAGATGCTTGTGTACGAACGACTATATCATCGTAACTCGTACTCGAGGTATGCAGACCGAGAGGCTCTTAACTTAGGTGCGCCTCCTTCGTAAATCCGCCCAGAATACACGCATATCAGTTGCAGTCTCTTCCGGGCCTTGTGCGTTCTTGATGCGGTGACATTGGGCGCTTGGACACTAAGGTTTAATTTTCTTCTGTGTTTTAGGTCAGCATTAACAACTTGTGTTAGTGGAGACTTCGCACGACCACACGATGTATGCGCGGACTCGAAGACGCGTTTTAGATGTATTATGATCATACAGTAGTCCAATCGCAAATAAGATAAAAACCTCATCCCATCGCCAATAGTTATACCACCACCAAGCTCACTTTCGAACCTTCTGTCGCATCTTCAATATGGAAACCAAGTCATGTCTCCCTCCGTCGCAAGGTGCTAATGCAACACCGGGTTCACCGCCCGGTCAGGACGACAAGCCCGAACCAGGTCGACCCTCAGACAGAAACAACCTCCCTGGCATAGTCATGCAACAGAATTACATTGCTGAGGGTGTAACCATCAATATACATTCGAGCAACAGTTACGGCTCCAGTGAGTTCTTCACGTATTCCGACTTGTCACTCACACTCACGGTTTGAGTAAGCCGTAACCAAGTTAGAACATGTCGCCGCCCAGCCGGCAGAGCCCACGTCCTTACAGCGTCCGTTAACTAGACAGCTGGCTCCAGTCGAGTACAGTCGCGAAGGTGTGGTGTTCAACGGGAACACATTTGGCGAGTACGTGGTGATCAATATAGCATCGCCCTACTCGACAGGCGCTGGTACGTTCTTTTCTTCTGAATGAAAATACAAGAGCTTTACGATTCTCTGCCATCGATCAGTCAAACAGACCGCTCTTCCATCCTCAGCCCGAACCAGAAACCGACACAGAAACCGGACCAAGAGCCGAGCCAACAACTTTTAGTGACGGGTCTTATCGTCATCATCCCACATGCTATGCTTTTTGCACGCTTTGCTTTTAGGACTTTATATGTTTGAACTCTTCCGCACGTCTCATCACATGCATCCCTCGTATTATGCCTCCCATTACATCTCGCAAAACTCTATCTATTACTCTGTAGAGTCGCCGTGTAAAATCACAATGACAATTATGTGCTACGAAGATAACCTTGCATGCAGCAACTCAACCCACACTTCATAGACCCTGTGACATTCGATTTCTTTCCTTCTATCGTACCTTCACAACGCAGCTCGTCTGCTCATACCATCTAGAAAACACGCAAAAATACATCGATAAGCATCTGCCGTTCCCGCTCATATTTCAAGAATAGTTCACTCCGATATCCACATATCCAACACCTTCTTCGCGGCACTCCCAAGCATGCTTTGTCCGTGAACGCTGACCAACTCTTCAAGAATTGGTCTTGTAGTGTCTTTCAGCCTCTGAAGTCCGTCTCCGGTTCCACGCTTGCTGACCTGGCCTAAGAATGCACATATGTTCGTTCGGACCTCGGCAGGAGTGGACTCGCTCTTTAAAGAGACGACGAGCTGATCAAGGGCATGTCGAATGGATGTTATCTTATTGGATGCCCCCGTCGAAGAAAGGACGATTGGAGAGTCCGTCGCTTCACTGCTGGTAGAAGCTATTGTAGACGCCGGGGCGGACGCCGTTGAAGACGGCCCCACTTCTACTGGTAGTGGAACGGTCAAGGCATTCAGAATCAATGCACCTATGCAGAAATATTAGTCATTTCTAGTCAACATCAAGAATTTGCCTCCCTCACCTCCGTCGCGATGCATGCTAAGCAAACTTGACGCCACTACGCCCTCATTGATGAGGATGAGATGTTTGGCGCTTCTTCCGATAAGGGCAGCCAGAGCTTCTGCGCACGCTGGAGTGACCAAAACATCCATGGCTTTCACGCGTTTCTGTTGTCTGGCCTGTAGCTCCTCCTCGCTAAGTAGTTCATCTCTACGCTCGTTCGTCCAGAGCGACCTGACAAGGTTCACGATGATTCGTGTGCCTTCGCTCTTGATTGCCACCGTGTCGGAGCGCTTGACAAGGGCAAGCAACTGCGACAGACCCGTCGAAGGAGGGTCTTGGCTATCCACTGGTTCCAGTATAAAGTTGCAGGCATTATCCACTGCAACGAGGTAATTATTTTAGACCGCAACAGAAGCAGGTCAAAAATGAACGCTTACCACTGTTACTGCATAGATGCTTTATAGCACCGATAGCATTCACCTGGACTATTTCAAGCATGAAATCGCTTCTGTCATCCCAAACGCCGCTCCTGAGTATGAGCTGGATGACGCCAGCGGCGCTCAGGGCTGCACGATTGGATGGCATCTGGGATGAGGATTGTGCCAGGTGCTTCAATAGGCCAATGACACCGTGCTTCAGTTTGATGTCAGTGGATGGAGCGAGAAGAACATCCGAAGAGAGGAGTCGAGCAATGTCATGTGGCTGAGAGAGTAGGATTGTTGAATGAGATTCTAAGCCAATGTCAGTTGATCATCCATATTACTATGTGTTACTTACCTCCACGTGTTATGTTGCCCAGAGATAAAGTCGCACAAATAACAAGGTCATCCCTCCCATTCCCATTTCCAGAGGTCTCACCACTGACGAAAGCTCTGATCCAGTCAACCATTCGTGACACAAACTCTCCTCCTGGTTGCGTATCGTCTGAGTCGTCCCACAGTAAATCGAGATTCCTGTCATCTCCAGAGACTTCTACGACAGCCTTGATTACAGCAGCCTTGCAATCATCAAAAGCCTTCTCTTTCTTACTGACGTCCCCGCCGTCGAGACCATTCTCAGACTGGACATACCACAATGGAGGATATTTCCCCTTCTCGACAAAATCAAGCATCGCGGAAAAACAGGGAATATTGTGATGTTCTGCGGGAAATGTAAAGCCGCGTGCCAGCGAAAGACGCACGTCTGCCACGTCAAGCGCTGAGGACTCGAGGTGAGAGCATGACTCTGAGAGAAGGTCGAAATCTGTGTTGAGGAGAGTTGTCCGTAGTTGAGAAGATTGCGCAAAGTGAGAGGGAGGGGGCGCAGCTAAGAGTGGTGGCGTGAAGGCGATGAGTGATTGGACGAGATGTGGTAACACTTCTTGGGAGAATAGAGGGTGTACTAGTAAAATAATCATAAGAATAGCCAAGAAATGACATCAGGAAATAATTGTACCATCATCTTGAAGTTCTGATATTAACCTTCCTGCCCAACTCGACAGTCCGGCCCTTATGCTCCAAGATTCGGCGATACGGTCAAAAGTAATGTCAGATGGAGATATGTCGGGAAGATGAAAGCTAGAGGTGGTTCTCATCCATGCTGCAGGAGGGTAGAGGGCTGTAGATAATCGGAAAATTGTCTTCGCAACCTCTAGCGATATGAGACGATTTCTCACTGGTTCTTGAGAACAAGTCAATATCTGTCCGTGATTATTTTAGGAATGCAACATACCATATGTCAATGTAGCATTCAGCAAGACTCCGACAGCAGTCTTCACAACCTGTAAGTGTGCGATAGACATAGGAAACGGATCCATCTGAGGTTCCTCAGGAATAGTGTCTGTGTAGCCTTCAAGCAAGGATACGACGGCCTGCGGGAAACCTGCCTCGAGCAGGTGCCCCCGGTTCTGGTCTTAACATGGCTTTAGCACACTGTCACGAGAAGAAGTGGAAACGAAGCTCACCATGCTCCACGCAAAGGTTCGCGCCAACACGAAGAATCTCAAAGACAGGTGCTGTACGGCTAGCACCCGGGATAAGTGTACCGTTCAACGCGCTGCTGAGTAACGTAGTGAGATTCTGAGGCAACAAGGTTTTTCCCAACATCGTGTGATTATCGTCTATCAGCGGAGTCAACACATCAATTTCCCCTGAGCCACGCTGTAAATATGACACTCTCACCAGGACCATCTCGAATACGAAGCCCGTTTGCTAGTTGCTGCGCGGTCAACTCGACTTCTTTCCATGTTTCTTCGATGTCATTAACAGGAAGTTGGGCTACAAGATCACCCAACTTCCGAGCGCACTGAGCGCAAGTCAGGGACATCGGAGGAGTGTCCATACGTCTGATTATAAATGACAGAAGTGGTGTGGTATATCGCGTGTTGTCGGCTTGATATAATGAGGGGATTTAAAGTTTCTGACTGCAGGTAAAATCGCCTGCTCACGTAGAAAGCTGATAGAGTGGACCGAGGGAAATCGGTTAAGGACCATATGTTGAAAGATCGAGTGTGGCAGTGCACCTGCAAGTCAGTAATTAGCACTACCCACTACAGGATTTTCATGTTCCATCGAATTCTGATTCAACGTCCGCGTCAGCTGTGATGGTTATTCTGCCTAGGCCCTATTTCTTATTCGATCCTATGTGCTTCGTTCGTGTGATAATGTTGCATCTGTGTTGCTCAAGTGTAGACTCCCTGTTGACTCGTACTACGTGGTTTGCGAGCCCAAAAGTAACAAACAGCCACTGCCTTGACTTCTTTGTTTATGATTCAAACGTGCTGTGCCAGCTTCGACCTGCCATCAAAGAAGAATTACCGGCAAAAAGCCCTCTTTCGATCATCGTGAATATCGTTCATGTCGCATCATAATCGCGGTTACTGAACTTCGATTCTGTCCTGTATGCTAGCACTGCAGCATGTGGGGCTTATTTGCAACAGCCATTGCTGCCACAGTGTACGCATGCTTTCTGGCGATGCTGCCCTTTCTACCCGTTAACTTGTTGCGGTTCTAGTCGCCCGCTGCGCTGATTACTGATACTATCATCAAGACTCATCTTCACTTCGGATTCAAGCTATCTTTTCAATGCCACCAAAATCGGCTGAGTTTCACAAAGAGAAGGCAATAAAGAAGGAATTCTCTATCCCTTCACAAGGCCATCAACCATCCCTGTCACAGCCGTCTCAGTTACAGCAATCCCTCCGTAGATCCGTTACTCCCCGCGCACAGCCTACTCCACCTACTGTGATACAGATGACAGTTCCAAGTTTGAACTGTCAAACGACGTTTCTGAATTCAAGCCTATGTCCTCTGCTATCAAAGTATGGAAGCACGATGTTATGAAGTTTGATTCGAGAAAGATTGAGACATACATCGACCCGGGATAAGGGATAAGCCGATAAATTCGGACAGGAAGAAGTTGAGAAGGGAGGAGTCTCATCCATCCTTCCAGAAGCCTGCGGGACCTATGCTGGGGCCTGACGGGATTGGTGCAGATGGAAACATCATTATGGTTGATGCGAATGGCCGGCTGATAGCGAAGGACGGTTGTGAGGCTCGGTCGAAGGACAAGAAAACAGCAAGTATTCTTGGTGTCTCAGTAAACTATCAACTACGACGTGAGGAGCGCTACCCCTGGGTGATAGAAGGCGCAAAACAGAACGAGATTCAAAAGAATAGGGATCCGAAAGCTACAGGACCGTCAGCAACGTTAGGGATGTGTAAGGCGGAGGTGTTCAGTACGTCCCGTTGGTCTTGCCGTATCAATCTCAGAATGTCTGTAATGTCGTCAATCTCCTGACAGTCTCAATGTACAGACACCGTTCTAGCTAGTAGGAGGGCCACATTTCACCATAGCTCCCGTGTATTCAGGATACCGGTCCTCTTCTGTGGATGAAATCACCCACGATGTGTTTGGAAGGCAAGTAGTGATTATCCTTCGTGCAGCTGCAACGTAGGTGTGCATTCGAGATATTATATGACTCAGAGTCATGACAGCCGAGGCTCTCGACTTTCTCTTTCTACTTTGACCGTACTCAAAAGAATGCCTCTGTCATAGAAACACCTCAAGTCTCTTACAAGATGGACCTTATAGAATCTTCGCCTCGATCACGAGTTGCATAGACATTAGAATACTATGCGTCTGATGCTCAGAGCCTCTGTTATTGAAATAATCCTGTTATAAATTTTACTAGCCGCTCGCATCTGGTTTCTAGACAATCAGGTGTCACTTGGACGATATTTCAGTCTGTCTCTTGTAGCTCCTCGGCGCGATTTCTCTCCACTTCATGGAGTTGTGTGCATCATGTTTAGTAAAGTCTGTTATTGATGAAGTGGAACCGTGAAATGGACACGGCAGGCAAATTGAAAAAAAAGACTGTAGGTGAAGTGGAGTCGGAAATTGAGTACGAGATAAGATTAGATACTTTGTCCGATCCCGCTTTTGGTCTGGCATTACATGTATGGAGCAATTGATTTCGGCGACTGAGCAGTAAGCTCCCTTCTTCTACTCCGAACAGTACCATAGATCGATGGCAGGCTCAAGAAAGAACAAAATCAAAAAGTTCGTCACCCCATCACATAACAACACGCCAGATCAGGCCCAAACCGAGGATAATAATGCACTCGTGGATGACCTACTTGCGGAGCTTGACTCCAGGGATAAGGTTGTACAACAAGAGTCAGCTACCGTGTTGGTGGAGATGCAAGAACATCAAGAAAATACACTTAGAGACAACACTCAATCGGCCAAGAAAAAGCATGATAGTAAGAGCCGACATGAGGCGCGACAGGTGAATATCAATATCCCTTCAGGACCTTTTGTCAATCACACACTGACATTTAGTAGGCAAGAAAAGCAGCAGCCTTAGCTCAGAATCATGCACCCATTGATCCGGAAGCAGACGCAAGGCTGGAGAGAGAGGCAAAGGAAGAAGAGGTATCAATCAAGGAGACATGCGATAAGCTTGGGGTCCAGATATATGAGGTAAGTCAAGATGTTCGTCAGTATCAACGAACCTCACTGAAAACTCATCAACAGATAGCACCAGATGGACATTGTCTTTTCTCCGCTGTAGCGGACCAGCTAGCCCTCCTTCACGTACTTCCTCCCAATCAAGCCAACTACGTTACCGTCCGCGCTGCTGCATCGAACTTCATCTACACTCACCCAGACGACTTCCTACCTTTCCTACCATCTGCGTTTGGTGAAGATGGTGTTGGAGCAACAAGCACAGGCTTGATGACCCCACAACAATTTGGGCAGTACTGTATGACGATCAAAGACACCGGTGCCTGGGGTGGAGAACCAGAGATCCTGGCGCTCAGTCGAGTATATAATGTTCCCATACATGTGGTACAGGGTGGTGTCCCTCGGATTGTCGAACACAATCCGGATCCACCTCGACCGTTTTCTAAGGTAATTCGGATCAGCTTCCATAGAAGAATGTATGGGCTAGGGGAGGTATGCTTCCATGTTTCATCAAGAATGTGACATGCTGACTATTGTCATCTTCCCTCAGCACTATAACTCATTACGGCCTAAAACTACCATTTCACAAATGGCTGGCAAGATTCATTCTGCGTTCTCTTGATTCACAGTGACTAGTACAGCGATCCTCCATTTATACTTTGAAGGGGTGCGGAAATACCCAATCGATCCTTGTCTACGTGTCAATACAGATATGTGTAAACGATTAAACAAAATGTAAAGCTGTTAGAATAGTAAGTCATCCAGATCACCGCCACGACTCCCGCCTACCACAGGTTGTGGCACATCCGTCACGTAACCACCAAATGCACCACCCAATGAAGCATATGGATCTGTGACTTTGGTGACTGGGCCGTCATCACCCTCCGGGTACCCCTCTCCGCTATCGCCACCCGCGCCATCATCACCGTCAACGTCTAGTAAATCCCGTTCATCACTCCGCGAAGATTCCACAATAGTTGGAAGGGGAATATTGTTTGCTGTTTCACTAGGCTGTGATGGTCGCGTAGGTTCGACAGGACCAGGCCCTGATACATTGATAATCATTGGTGGAAGTTGCGGTCGTGCTAGCGTGACGAGCACCGCCCTAGAGTTTGCATTCAACGCAGGGCTGTCAACCAGTGCTCTACCCGCTGCGTTTCGAATGAATGTCTGTGATCACACACATGTGTCAGAAGTGATGAATAAAGATGTCAGACGCTGTCACCTCTGGATTCTTGTGATATATGCTTCCGAGTGTGCCAGTATGCAGTAATAGTTGGTCAAGAGCCCCACGATCCATGCGATCTGAATCAGTCGTAATTGCAGGCTTTTCTGCAAGCACAATTTCTGCGGCCACCGCCGGATTCATCGCGAGCATACGCCAATACATGAAACCACGATCTCGCAAGTCAGGGTTATCAATATCTTCCGTTGCCCATTTTAATACTTTGTGAACAAGCGCCTTCGTAACCTCAGATTGTGACTTGTAGATGAAAAGTTTCACGACAGCTGTAAGAAGTGCGAGTTGGACCTGACAAAAGTATCTCAGAAAGTTTGGGAGTGAAACAGAAAACTATACTATACACACCTCAGCTGGTTCATCCAGGAAGTTATACACGAGGTCATCCAAAAGTTCATCGGCGTTGTCTATTTTGTCTGCGAATTGGCCCAATGTCCATACCATGGCAGCTTTCGCCTCGGGTTCATCCAATGCATCAAGGTTCTCACATAGTTTTGGAATGATGCCCTCGTACTTCCCAGGGTACCTTCGGAAAATATCCTTGGTGACGATTACGGCCTCTTGGACGACATAGGTCACTTTTGTCTCCATAAGCTTGAGTAATGATTCTATGCACTTGTCTGCAGCAGGTTCCACTTTGATGGCGAGACGACCTATTGACCGGACAGCCTTCCGGACGAAATCAACATCCACCTCAGAAGCATACCTGCGGCAGCTGCTTAGTCCACGTTGACGCAGGATAATATGCTAACGCACTCTTCTAGTTCAGCTAGAACTTCTCGGGCATTTTCTTCCCGAGCGAGGCGATACATTATCTCAAGCTTGGCAAGCTTGACATATATTGGATCGTTGTATTTGCAGAAGAAGGCCTTGACATCGTTTTTGAGAACGGCGGGTCGTCGTTGAATGATCAATAAAATATTTCGCAGGGCAACGTATTGGACTTCAGGACCAGAGGAAAGTAATGTGACTTCAAGTATCCTCTGTTAGTTCCTGCAGCCCAGGAAACTCAGAATCCTACTTACCAAGTGGAGGGCCCATCTTTTTGCAGATATAGTCTATCAATCGACGATCACCTATGTAATTCATCAAATACAACAGAACTTTGATGGTCGTCAGCACCACGGCAGAATTGGCATGCTGTAATTGCACTATTACACGTTCAGCCATCACTTCGGCGTCTGCGTGCTGCTCTGGAACATAACGCAACAAAGAATCAAGGATATAAATTTGACCCCATCTTGAAAGCCATTCATAAGTCTCTGTAGAGTAGAAGTGACTAGACACCCACTCAGAGCTCTCGCCCAATGCGCTAAGGAGTTTGTTTGCAATGGTCAAGTTAAGCTTGAATATGACGCCGTCTTGACGATCTCCGATTTCCGATAATGCCGCCACAGCGTTTGCAACCACAGTTGCGTTCTCATCAATTAACATGTCTCTCAGAAGTTCGACAAAGCCTTTACGTTCGGCTTTGCGAGGGTCAGCAGTATAGACCTTCGCTACACATATCGCAGCAGTCTTGCGAACATATGGGTCACGATCTTTGAGACAATGTCGCAGTTGATCACTGAGCGCTTCTGTGACCACTGCTATAGGAATATATGACATTGTTCGGATTGCCAGTGCTCGTATGAGAGGGTTACGATCGTTACAATCCTATAGCACATTAGAGCAACGAGGCCGGTGCAACAAATGTGGACTTAATACCTGTAGGAAACTAGGAATGACGAGGTGTATTTGATCTGGTTTCGAACGCCCATAGCTGACGAGGAAAAGGTATACCACTGTAACGATATCAGCATGGAATTAACCATGAAGATATGTCTACCCACTCTTCTTAATCTCTAATAACGGGGTTCCAATGCATTGAATTACGTCGTGAAAAAGAGGTGACACTGTGATATATGCCGCATAAGTACTGTGAGTGAGTGATATCGCGACTTTGATTACTCACTGTCGTTACCCATCGTGATGTTTGCTACAATCTTCTTCAGAACGGTCTTTCGTTTCTGAAACTTCTTATCCTTTGCCTCCGCAGCTTGCAGCTCAGCGCGGAACTCCTACATGATCCAGTTAGTCACCAAGTTACAGTCGACCCGTCTAAGTGCCGCACCTCGATCTTTCCGCGCTGGAAGAACTTGGCATCTTGACCCTGTTGCGTGGACATTACAACCCGGTCCTCAGGCCTTTGTGCAGCTGTTGTAATTACTACTCAATGGATTGAAGAATGAAAGAACCCGGAAGCTGCGCTGCTGCTAACAGGGTATATACTACTTTGTCAACTTTGCTACGTATGCGACGTACGTAATACTGTCACTCACAATTTACTTCCGACGACTACAGATGGACCTGATTTCAGAACACTCTACCAAACTATCCTAGGGTCGAAATGAGTGCACGACGCGCGCGCAGTCATGCTCCAATAACTACTTCTTTCTTAGAAAGGGCTTCCCTCGATAATTCCTTGCACTCTACTGTTGATGGCATTCTCAAAGATCTGAAAGCATGCTCACGTCGGTTGCAAGCCGCTCTGGCCAGCTACCAGGATGAAATGCAGGTGCTCGAAAGGCTTTACTACAAAAGCAAAAATCAGCATCGACCAGCTTTGTTCTTCAAGCGTATCTCGGAGATCAGACGATACGGTTGGCGGCTGCTAGAAGCAAATATGACCGAGGATGTGCACCTCCTTAGAGCATCGTTCTATGGTGCTACTGTTGTTCAGAGGTGTGATATTTCATCCGGGTTGCGAATGATACGAAGTGATCGAGCACTTGCAGCGAAAAATCGATGAGAGGGTCTTGGAATTACGTCCCAAGTCGGTCATATGTATCTTTCATTACTGAGAGGTTTAAGGCGTATTCTTGCCTGATCCTCAAAGTGAGTAAACAGGTGCTACTGGACGTCATCCTAATGATGTTTGTCTACAGACCTCTGAGCGACTTCGAGAAGCTTATTAGTAAGTCATTGACAATCTGTGCATCTCTAATTGCTTCATGCTTGGTAAAGCCATTGTTCGCTTGCAATGCAGTCTGGTGCATTCATTCAGCTAATCGTACTATTTGCTGGAATTGCTTCAAGAATGGCGACTTTGTCGGCTGAAATGGGTAGTTGTGTCCGAGGCTGTGAGGCTGCTTGTGAGCGCGTACTGAGTGTTATCGACGTAAATTGTTCTATCTTTACCAGTTGCTGTCTGATTCTAACTGTGATCTCCTAGCCGACCCACAAACCGAGTTCGTGGGTGAATTGACGTCTTCGAAGACGTCGGAACATCCATTGTCTCGTCAGACTGGCCAGCCAATTCTTCCTACGATTGATCCAGTTACTCACCTGGAGGATTTTGGTTTGGCTATTTCCAGGGAGGAGACGCCTAACCTACCATCATCCACACCAGTCGATGCTAGGGCCGTTATGGTAAAAAATGGGAGCATTTCCTTGCAAGCTGCAGTCGGTATGTTGCCATCTCCCCACGATGTGCTTGCAACATTGTATCTAATTAGTCATTAGTGGTAGAAAAGGTCGCCGTTACCACATCGTCTACTCGAAAAGATAAGATCGCTACAAAACGCAAAATATCATCTACTCCTGTCGATCAAGGACGATCAAAGAAGGTCAAGGAAAAACGAGACGAGATCGACGATATATTTGGCTTTTAGCCGGACTTCATTTATCATGGTATCCAACCGATCTCGTCCGACTCCATTAGGATTCCAGCTTCTGTATAACTACTCCACGTCTGTGTCTCTACCCAAGCTAATGCAAAGATGACAGCTAAGTATGGTTCAAAACAAAACACAGCACCTGGCTGGTGAAAAAAGCGTATAATGAACAGTATTACTCTAGTTGGCTAGGAGCGTAGCGTAAGAGGACGAACAGTCTGCAGCAAATAAAAGAGAATAGAATGATGGCCAACTTCAAGTCCAGCCACGATTGGACGTTCATAGGACGAATGCCAGGGAGGCGGCAACAACGCTGACGAGAATGCTTGATGAACCGAGGCTCCTAGCACCACCTGTCGAGGTTGGTGAGTGGCTGCTAGTACTGCTACCAGTAGCCCCTGTAGTCGGCGATCCAGAAGATGTGGAAGAATTGGTAGCAGCAGCGGTAATGTCATTTGGAACTATGAGAGGTGTAGTTCCCGCGCTAGACAGGTCCACAACGCCTTCTGCTGACAAAACTTCTGGGTTGGCGGCTAAGAAGGTTCGCGTATACCTTGTGCAAGATACGTGAGTGTCATGTCGGGCAGCACGACAGCAAATTTAGAAACTTACATTACATTTTCGAGCACATATTGGTAGGACGACAGAGGCATACCACTCATGTCGATGTTTCCACCCCAATTGCCAGCCATGGTATTGTTCGCCGTCACCATCTGTGTGTACTGGACCATCGCAGTCATGTTCGAGCTCTGGTGATAATTGAGATTAGGAATCAACAAGATATAGCCAGTGCTCACATTCGAAGCCATGACAGGCATCACACTGGAGACCCTTGCATCATCACCCATGAGAGCATTTGGAGGGTTTCTGAGATTATGAGTCAGATAACTGCCACGTCAGACAAGAAAAAAACATACATGATACCGAACATTCCTTTTTGACAGTGTCCAGGAACTCCACAGTAGTAGAATGTTGTATCGGTGTCGTTGACCTGTTGGGTGACTAGGAGGCTGGTCAGTCTCTCCATCAATTTTCTAGCCCCAGACACATACAAACGAAGCTCTTATTCTGCACCCCAGAAGCAAATGGCATGTCCGAAGTTTTATTACAAATCTAAAAAGCATATAAGATATTTATTCGAAATCGATATTCATGAACGGACTTACCGCCAGCTCGGATGACTTCGTAACAGTGTGTGTGTTGGCATTCCAGACAAATGCGACGGTGTCACCAACAGATGCATTGATGGCAAAAGGCACATAACGCAGAACGCCCTGGGTAGGAGCAACAATGATGGTGTGCGTACAACCAGAACCGCTCGCTGCAGTAGTCGTGGCGGGGGGAGCGGACCACGTATAGGAGGATGCCATCGGAGGAGCGCCATAAGAAGCAGCACACACTGAATGGAAGTATTAGTATGTTGTCGCTGACCAAATTTCGCGCAAACTCACTCTGCATGCAGTTCTGATATCCTGAACCACCGTCACCACCTCCATAGCTGCCCGAGCCGTACATGGGTGTAGAGTATGTGTTCATGGCAGTCGACGTGGTGCAGGGTGTCGAAGTTGTCATCACGCTGCCCATGTAGCCGGAGTCACTCATGCTGGACATACTGCTGCAGTCGCTCGTTGCAGAACTTGTGGGCATTGTCATGGACGTTTGCATGCCACCATAACCTTCCATATAAGACGTCGTTGCCATTGTCATGCTCGTGTCCATGTAACCACCGCCTGGCTGTGACATACTACCTTGTGAGCCTCCCGGTGAATCGCCGTATGAACCTCCTTCGGAGCGAGGGGTGATCATAGCGCCCATGGCGGGTATGGTCTTTGAGGCAGGACTGCCATTTGAGTGAGAAAAACCTCAAACAAGGGGGGGAAACACATACGCAGGTGATTCATGCCGAGGGAAGTTATCAAATTGAGGAACAGCCTCCACCAGGGTGGCGCATATCGCTGCAGCGCTTAGAAGAGGCGTAATAAAAATCATTTTAAAAACACAAAAATCCGTATTCAAAGACTACTGGCGACCTGAGCGCACGTAGTGCTCCCTCTAGGAGTAGTGAAGTCCTGCTCTATCAAAGAGAGTGATCTGCACCATAAGCCGAGGTTAGCTCAGGCTGCAAAAGAAAGTCTCGGACGAACCCCGAAGTGTACGAGCCGAGAGTCAACTCGACTAAGACAACAGAAAGGAGACAGAAGGTCGATGAAGAGGTCGAAAAAGTAAAGAGAGACTTGACAGTCAGGGGCCGAGGTTTAAGTAGGACTGTATTGCCCTTGTGTCAGAACTCACCATAGCGACTCGAACTCGGAGTGAATAATTCTCGATCGAAAGATCGGACACGTTGTCACCTATTTCCGCCCTGCAACTGGAGTCACTTGTCGGACAGATCTTACGTGCAAGATCAGACTGTAGGTTTCCTGGTTAATTCACAGCACAGTTTCCATCCACAGTAAGCTGCTCCTGGAATATTAAATCTTACTCTGAAGATAAGGAAGGTAATTAGACATTGAGAAGTAGGTCTTGTTGTCGTCGCCTGAAAAGCTGGTTAACGGGGTTGTCTCGGTCTCAGCTGGTCTCTCTGGAAACGACACGCTGTGGCACGAGCAGTAGAAGTTGAACGGTGCAGAGCTTGACTTGTGAAATCTTCATCGCAACCAAGGTCTCATTATTTTGTCAGACTTGTGAATTTCCAATGACGATGTCAGCACACTGACATTCACAGGTATTTGATTTGGAAGGAGCTTACCATTAACAGACATAAAATAAAATCTGGGTGTATTCGTACACCGCCCAGTCAACTGAGTACATTCACCAAAACACTCGTGCATACATGTATGACACCCAAGTTACATAGAGTATAAAAAAATCTTTATCCATGGCTCACAGAAACTTACGCTTTCAGACTAAGAAAGACTGGCATGCCAACTGAATCAAAATGCGCCTGGTTGTGATGGCTGCACCGACAGCAGGGGTCGTCTGTCATTATAGGGTGCATCCACGTTGGTATGAATTCGGGACGGAGAGTAGGACAAGCTTTCTGATTTGGAAGAAACGTGTCGCACACCCAAATCAGCGCGCTTTGCATCCCTGAATGCCTTCAAGCGAACTGTAGCCTTTGATGGACCTGTCTTTTCTGGGGAAGCGAGGACGTGAGATGTTCGTGGTACACGAGAGGCCGCGTCGTTGTAAACATGACGCAGCGCTGAAGGGCGCAGAGGTTGAGCATCAGATGCTCCACCTCTTGGCGACTCTGTGAAGCGAGAACTGAGAGATGGCTTCCGTTCGCGCTCGTCAAAGAGCCACTCAGGAAGTTCTGAAGGATGATGGGCCTTTGCAAGGTGATAAGCCTTCATCACGCGGATCAAATGCGAATCACGTCCAGGAGCCGTTTCTACGATGGAGAAGTGAGGAAGACAACAAAAAGTAATGATTAGCATGCACCTACCTTCCTCTTCTGAGGCTCCGATCCTTGAATACCACGCTTTATTGACATTGACTGTCAAGACACTGGCAGCCGCAGCGACACGATTCCATATGCTATCACCATTTTCCAATATTGAAAAATATCTACCATGCTGGAGGTCTGAGAGTACAGTATAAACAAAACAGTGAGATATGAGACTGTGAATAGCAAACCTTCATGTTGATCCGAATCAGTTTTGAGTGATATAACGGGTCCAGTAGATTTTTTTGGCGACTCAAAGTGCTCATCTAAACTAGTGGAAGAAGACAACCGACTATTTATTCTCCCCTGGAATGAGAGGGATGAAGCAGATGATTCGGAACCGGCCGAAGTGCTCGAGTCGCGGCTGCCTGCAGGAGTTTGGGAGCGAGAGCCAATAATGGTTCCCATAGCACGAGGCCCAGAGCGAGCGGATACCCGGGCAACAAGTACGGCACTGGCGGGACCCGATACTGAGGGTCTATGAGGACGTAACGGGCGAGTAGTGGTGAACGCAATGGGCTGGCTCTGGTTTCGCGAGTGACATTCCACAAAGGGCGCGTCTCTCTTGAGACGCGTGGATGCGGGAGAACTTGGAAGGCCAAGCTTTCCAGCCTGGAGGGGAGGACGGTTTGATTGCATGAACGACCAGCGCGTGAGCGATGTATGAAACAAAAAAACAAAGAGATTAAAAGAATATTAATGTACAGTGTCCAGTCCAGCTGGATGAGACGTAAATGAGAACAAGGAGTGTCGTTGGTGCGAAGTATCTGAGCTTGCTACCAAGAAGGCGCTTACATAATAGTAAGTAGTAAGCGTATCTGACATCGTATCCTGATTCGTTAAATTATACTCCCCGAGTTTTCAAAATCAATTCATTGAAACACCCCTGAAAGCTGTAATCCATGTGGGTGCTGTTTCAATGAAAACCTCAGATTTATCTCACCAATTATGTAATAACTTTCTTATCGACACCAGGCACCGGCGGGCGGCTGATCGATTTCAGGTTATTGCGGCATTAGTACCCTGAAGTGCTTGCACCTCGTTTCACTACCACCATGTCAAACATGTTAGCTGCGTGTCGGCGCGTAGCAGGTCCGCGTGCTATAGCTAGATATGCTAGTACGAGCACCAAGGAAAAGTTTCGAGTGCTTGTTGTCGGAGCAGGTGCACACAGTCGATGGAGTTCTTTGAATGAACGTTGATGAATCTTCAGGTTCTGGTGGGTTGGCTGTTGCCAATCAGATATATAACCGCTTCAAGGCTGCTGGAAAGCCTCTGAATGCAGGGGACGTAGTGGTCCTTGACGCAGCAGACTATCACTACTATCAAGTAAGCGCTCAGAATCAGTAACGTGCGAACTACTTTTTAATGACTCCTCCTTTCAAGCCTGGCTGGTGCGGTTTCTAATCATCAATTCTGTCATACGCAATATGACGCATCCTTCAGGACTTTGGTCGGTGCTGGTCTTGGCTCTAAAACAGATACCAGACGACCGCTCGCGTCCCTATTCCCACCACATATTGTTCACATCGCCGAGAATGTCAAGTCATTCTATCCGGAATCCTCGTCAGTCATGACAACGTCAGGTCGGAAAATTTCATATGATTCGCTTGTAGTAGCGGCAGGTATGAAGACGAACTGGGACGGTATCGCTGGCTTGCCGCAGGCTCTCGCCGATCCTTCTTCTGGTGTCTCATCAATATACTCCTATAATACCTGTGACAAAGTCTGGCATGACGTGGATTCTCTCAGGTCCGGAAATGCTATTTTTACCCAACCTGCAGGTGTCATTAAATGCGCAGGAGGTAAGTCAAATGTCTCCCCGATGGTGCTGCTTACCGTTTTCTAGCTCCGCAGAAAATCATGTGGATGGCCTGGCACAGATACCAAAAATCTGGGCGAGGAAATAACATTAAAATCGATTTCATGACTGGCACGCCATCCATGTTTGGCGTCAAGAAGTATTCAGATGCCCTGAGCGCCCTGCGCATTGAGCGGGGTATCGGAGCAGAGTTTCAACATGACTTGATTTCCATCGATGTAGCGAACAGGAAAGCAACTTTCAAGAAAGCTGACGGTTCGACTGTGGATCGTGATTTCACCCTCCTGCATGTTACACCGCCGATGGGACCGTTAGACTTTATCAAAGCATCGCCCATTGCTGACCCAGCGGGTTGGGTAGAAATCGATCAGGCAACTCTACGTCATGTCAAACCCGAATTTGGAAACATATTTGCCTTGGGTGACTGCTCTTCCCTGCCTACTAGCAAAACAATTGCCGCTATTACATCCCAAGCCCCTGTCTTGACGGAAAATCTATTTTCGGTTATGGACACCGGCAAAGTGAGTAGTGCCAAGTACGATGGCTATACCAGTTGCCCGGTCCGTCTACCTCCTTATAACATTATCTACTAGACTAAATTCCATCTTTAGCTTTTGACGGGGTATGGGGAATTGATGCTAGCGGAGTTCAAGTATGGACTTGTACCCAAAGAGACTTTTGCTAATTACCTGGGCGATCAGACAAAGCGGAGAAGGTTTGTACTTTGTGATTCCCGCTTACATCATTGCATTGAACCTGCCAAATCCCTCAGATTATTTTATCACTTAAAAAAGGTACGCAGTACAATTGGAACTGTGGCTCCTAAAAATAGGCTTATTGTTGTACCTTATGTAGGACTTTTTCCCTTGGGCTTACTGGAGCCGTATGGTGAGTCTCTTCAAACAGTTGGTACGGGCCTCTCGGAGTGTCTTATGCTGCGTCATACGCCATAGGTTGACGGAAAATGGTTCGGCCCTTCGGGACCATTCCGTCCTAAGCTTGACATTAAGGAGTTGTAAGACATAATAACACCCTCAGTTTCGTAAATGAATTGATCAGATATGGATGTGGATGACCCCCTCGCAGCTGTTGCTAGCACCGCTCTCTGCCTATATGACGACAAATTTCCGCGACATCGTAAGCACCGCCTTGAAGGTACCACAGGGACCTACATTGCTATCTCTTAATGCGAATAAGAATCCGTTAGAGATCCACTCGTCTCCGATTCGGTGGAGTTGAAAGATCCGAGCCATTCCTTTTAACGTCCTAAATAGGTGTGCGTGTATGTAAACGACTCCGGTGACTATTCACGTTTAGCATCGGCCTCGGCCTTAAACAAACTCTGTGAGTGGGTCCAGCGACCGTGACAACTATTAGAGTGTGACTAGAGCATGTGACCGTGTATGTGACGCCGCGTTTGCCGTGACAAGTCACGGCAACGGCTTCAACACACTCCACGATGTCGAGGGCCATGACCGCAGCTCAGGTCATCGGCCTGGGCGAATATCTTAATCCTGAATTTGATCCTGCTACCCTTACAGTATCTCAACTTCTTGGTGTTCTTGGGTATCACAACATTAGGTTTCCGACTCCTTACACCAAACCAAAATTGGTCCAACTTTTCCTCGATGAAGTCAAGCCGAAGGCAGCAAAGTTCAAGAGGGACAGACTGAAGAAGGAAAACAGTGCTGCCAGCGATGATGGAATAACAGATGGCATGACAGGGAAACCCCTTACTGCTGCCACTAAGGTACTTTCTTGGTATAACTGCTGTGCTTCTTCTCCTGTTAATGAAAATTAGCCAAGGCGATCTTCCAGGAGAGTCTCACGTGCACCGTCGGATGACGACGAACCACCACCTCGACCGGATCCGGTATGGACATTATTTCCTGATAGTGTCATGTCCATCCTAATGTCGTGTTCCTCAGCCCAAGCGCCGTCGTTCGTCGGCACAACCCAGCCTCGGTGGCGGACATAAAAATATCGCCCGCACAGCTGTGCAGCCCTCAGTCATTGAGGAAAGTGAACCTGAAGAAGATCCACCCTTGCGTAAGGTGGGCAGGAACAAGAAGAGTGTGAGCGAGCGCCATGTTCGATCATAAGGTCCACTAACCATTTATGTAGTCACATGCTGCTGGCTCGCAAGCGCGCAGAATATCGGTAATTGAGCGAATATTGCTGTTTGGTATTTGTCTGACCCTGTCTCAAGCTTGCAGATGACAGTGGATGGGAGGACAATAACATTTTCCAGTCTGGGGCTGAATCATCTTCGCCTGTGCGCCCTCCAAGTGTTCGGAAAAGTGGTTCTGTCAGGAAGTCACGCCACTCCATGTCAGCACCTCCTCAAGCATCTCCATCTTTATCTCCTCCGAAACCTCCTCTCTTCCCAGTAGATCTACAGCGTTCTCCTCCGCAGTCAAAGTTTGAACCAGAACTCCCTGCGATGCCACGAACGCCCCGAATCTCGACACCGTCGGAAACGGTCCGTTTCAGTCCCATCGAACATCGGTCTAGACCGTATCCAAGCAAGGTCGACGTCCGCGGTCTAGATTTTGATGACGCCACAGATGTCATTGATGAGCAGACTCCTGATGAAAGCCAAGTCGACAGTTTTGGGGAGCCTGATTCGCTAGAGGTTGCCGTATCCAATCATACAAGTGGTGGCGACCGATTGGTTTACCGGCGTCCAGCCCCTCCGCTGCAGGGCTCTAGATCTCGTTTCTTGACACTTGTCTACCTAATTGCGTTGGTCGCCGGTTCCTACTTTGTGAAGCAGTACAAAGACGAGTCATCTGTCATCGGTTACTGTGATACTGGCAGCAATACTAGTCAGGCTCTACGGGACCTTGAGGCACAGCGGGACGCAGTTCAAGCTTGTAACAAAGACAATAAGACAGTTCTATATCTGCCGTCGGTCATATCGGATACTGGGTTGTTCAAGGATGGAATTCCGTGTCCATTTCGACCATTTGTTCCAGCCTTACATCCTTCAACATGTGCTCATTGTCCAGAATTTGCAACTTGTACGCAACATTCAGTAGTTTGTAACCCTGGTTATGTATCGCGTCCGCACCCTCTTCTTGGCATCATATCACCTTTCGGCACCGCAACCCCTCTAGCGGAAACCATATGGAACTTGATTGGTAACGTTACGAATGGTTTACCAGGTTTAGGACCTGTTGCGTTTCCCCCACGTTGCAGTGAAGATCCGAAACGAAAAAGGAATATAGGCGCCTTGGGTAAAGCGATAGAAGCACTTCTCGGTCAGGAACGAGGGAGACGCGTGTGCATCGGGGAAAAGCAAGGTCGAGAGATCGTCAATGATAGTGAAGGGGGCGAGGCCATGAAATGGGGTCTAGAGATCGAGACTCTGAAGAATACAATGAAGCACAAAACAGCTGTAAGTTTCCCAAAGCATTTCTGTAAATGAATGAGCCTATGACACCCGGCAGCCGCATCTTCTCGCGAATTTTGATGACACATTCAATGAAGCCATACAACAGCTGGTCCAATGGGGTTCAGTGATATTTGGAGAGGACAGCACGTGAGTTGATTCATTATGGGTGCGCATCTTTAACATTCTAAATGAGAAGCAGAGGGAACCGTTATTTGGCTCACAAGACGCCACGCTTGACCTGGAAATGCCAACTTACTGTTAAGTCTAGGGAGTTTTGGGAAGAGTGGCGAGCGTCTGTGTATGGTAAGGCTCACTAATTCATTTCGATGTTCCGAAGTTTCATGACACTTTGTTTCAGGATCTATTGCATGTGCGTGCACATTGTATTTCGTAAAGCGGTCCCGGGCACTTCGCCAAATGGAGGGGAGACGTGTGGCAGAATTAGTGCAAATCGCACTTGATACCTTGCGTAATCAAGAACTTGCGCACCACACGGATCCAGTGACGGCACCGCAGCCGTATTTGTCTTCTCTTCAACTTCGTGATCTCATGTTGCAGGATGAACATTCAATTTCAGCTCGAAGAAGAGTATGGGATCAGGTGGAGCGTGTGGTGGAAGGGAATGCTAACGTGAGAGCAAACCTTGAAGAAGTACAAGGCGGGGACGAACTACGGGTCTGGCGATGGGTGGGATCTAGTGGTGGACCAGAATTTCGGAAGGTTCAATTTCAGACGCAAAAGGATGAAGTGAAACAGTAGCAGCTGATCGAATTATTGTTGTTTGTGTCGGGTTCCACCTTGTCAGGCACAGACCCGGATGTTACGAATAAGGCAAATACACTATCGAGCCATCCTTATCAACTTCTACGACCCTGATTGTAATTAGCTGTAGAATCACGTTAGAATGCCCTGTTGAATCTTTTCCATCAGTGCCCTCTTTGTGAATTGCTCTTCTGCGAGTACACGCGTACTCTAAGATAGAACCCCCCTCAGTCTAGGTGATATGAAACCTTGAAAGACTCACCCTCAAAAAACGTTCTAGATCAATACGCCCGGTGTTTAAAGCCCTATGGAGATGATAGATTGTATCTTCTATGGCATTATCTTCAGCAACCAAGTTGATCAGCCTGTCAAATTCACACCGGTCAGTACTACCCGGTCACATTCATCAACAAAAAAAAAGTATCCCATACTGGTTATGTACAATGCTCGTGGAACAAATCAACTCATCGACTTCAGGATCTCCCTTCCTTCGCAATTCAGCTATGTTGCGCTCCCCTTGATCAACAGTATTCCGCAGTCTGCTAGAAACATTACTACAAACGTCTCGAACAGCTTCTAGACGGCCCATCTCATCCCGGATTGCGGGTTCTCCGGCAAGAAGGTCCGTTTGCTGCGCGCCCAGACGTTCACCATCCAGAAGCATCACCTGAGACAGAGAAGCAAGTTCCGAGGCGATCTTTTCATGTACTTGGGCGTGCAAGCGGAGCAACTCTGGGTTTGGTGGCCGTGGCGGTGCTACTGTGGGAAGCTGCGGCACAGGAGGTGACGAATCGGCAGTCTCCTCATCCAGGAGGTTCGGAGTCGGCTTGTTCGGGGCGTGTGGCAGGGGCCCCTGTGAAGTTACCGGTGATGGCGTATTCGGGGCGCGTGATTGATTGAAATGACCTGATATGGCTGGGCCAGCGAGTGGTGCGGAGCGACCATCATGATCCGGTGGCAGACCGGCATCTCGTGGTACTACAGGTGGTTGCAGCACGATGCCGTCACCATGGTGTCTGAACGTGTGCTGATAGTTGGAAGGGCGGCTGTAAATTGGAGGTCCTGTGGTTTGAGGTGATTGAGTGGAAGGTAGAGCCGGTGGTGGCCGATTGAGCAATTTCGCCTATGAACATCCATTTCATTAATGTCGTTCATGAAGAACATGTGGGTTCTTACTGTAGAAGAGTATTGAGGAGAAGCAATCGGAGCTGGTATCGCAGCTTTCGGTGCCAATACAGAAAGTGGTGATGAACTGGGTTTTGGTGGGAGCGCTGGTCGATCATTGGCCAGGGTAATGCGGCCAGGTGATGAAGGTGACGCTAAAGTAGAGCCCTGTAAAGGCGACGGGGAAGGCGGAGGAACTGTAGTTGTTTTTGGTTTGGCGTAGACTGGCGGACCACGGGAGAACTCTTGTTGTAATGCTTCGAGTAAAGCTGATAGATGACACGCCTTTGCTCGGGGATGAATTTGTTCTGATCGGTAGTTATATCGCTAGTGAACTTACCTCGCTCTTTTTTTCCCAGTGTTGGATATATTCAACTTTACATCTGCCACTCACATCAACGTGTTTACTCGGTCTAACGAGCATGTCTTGGGTTGGAACAACATATACTATTGGGGGCTGGCGAGGGTATTCTCTTGTGACCCATACAGCGATTGGGATATTATATGAAGCGCCTCGAAAGGATATTGGCAAGACGCCATGTAGACATAGTAGAAGTTGAGTTCGACCATCATCGTAGGCTGGAGTGGGAAGATCAACTGGTGGGTTTCAAGTATAGAATCTAGTAACCACTGAACTGTATACATCTGACTTTGGACGTAAAGTTGTGAAACGAGTAAGCGCAGTATCAAAGTCAAGAAGGACTCTGTCCTTCTGAGCATATGAGGTGACGTTCTGTCGTAGCCATCTCTGGGTCAATGATTCGGTACTCATTGCTTACCAGTAAAGGGTGGCTGTGTCGTGACAATTGCAATCGGAGTTTTTTTTATTCTATTCTCCGCTTAAACTCGGACCGAGAGCACCTTGACAACAAGTCCTCGTCAAAGGCCTCGACCGTGAAGCAATAGATGCCCCAAAACTTTGCTTCTACTAGTTGTTCAGCGCTTAGATCTCGTACAGATGTACTGCTTCCTCTGACTCCACTTAGATGGCCGTAAATTTCCATTTTTGTAATAAACAATCTTAATTGTTAGTATGAAAGAGAAATGGTCTCCAAAAGTGGTCCTATTTTCACACCACCAGTTCCTCGATCCGTTATCTGAATTAGATGTTAACCGAAATAGCGGCCCCTCATGCCACTTCCGGATCTTTAACCTTGGTCGTCAATAATCTCAACGCTATGCTGATTTCGTTCTCATTTGAGAAACCCTGCCGAAACCGGGTCTCAGATATATAAAGCTTCCTTCAAGCCCTCCTTTTCCTTCGTTATCACGACCTCCCTTACGCTGCATACACTCAGCAGCACTGCCCTGTGCAGCTTATTTTGACATGCGCTCTTCAAGACTATCCGTCTCTCGTGAGCGTGATGGAACGACCCTTACTCCTCAGAGGAAACACCGCAAATTACTTAAAGATGGCTCCAGTGAGGTGTGGCCAGAAGAGATTGAGAGAATATTTGTTCAAGGTTGGTTCTGCACTATTATTCCTTCCTCATCGTCTCAACCCGTCACTCAGGTCTTCGAGAATACTGGGAATCACCTTGGGCAACTTACTCTCGCGGCAGAAGTCGTTGGAGGAACCAATTCTTGGTCGAATACTTACAGCGCGCTGGAATAGACCGTTCCAAAAAGCAGGTTGCAAGTCACATACAAGTACTTCGCAATATGTGGAAAGGCGAACAAGGTCAGAGAAATTCGTTGAGCGTCTAATAATATCCCGTTAACCATTTGTCGTCGTAGAATACCACTTGGTAGCTGGCGGCGAGGAACTGTCCCTTGATACTGGTCTCCCTACGTCGGTCAAAGCAGAGGAGTCACCCGACTCCCATCTGTTGGCATCGATGGTCCTTGATGATGATCACTCGTCAGCATCAGACCGTTCCGGTCGTTCGGTATCTCGTACGTCCCGCTCTAATCTCCTTCGTGCAAGTCCCGCCATAATGGGTTCAAAGACCGAACCCCCAATGCCGCTATATCCGAGTACCCGGATACCAACGGCCGATGACGGATGTCGTCGTGTGAGGTCGATGTCCATTTCTGCTGGCGCTGACAAACGGCGACTCTCGCCGCTGGCATCTTCACTCTGGACTCCTGATGTACCCGTCCGGTCAACAGCATCGCAATCGTGCCCAAGTGTACCTTATACAGCCACACGCACGGGCCCCGACTTCAATCGTGGCTATGAACGGCTAACTCAACCCATGCTCACCGCCGACCAAATATCACCGGACCTCCTTCTCTCGCATTCTCCCCGGACTCAGAATTCATCAACACTCTTCTCCTGTGCACTCCGTCCGCCGATATTGACAGAATTGTCGCTTTGGGCGGAGGGGATGCAGCCCGCCACGGTGCCGGTGGATGCTCTTTCCTTGCAAACACAGCCAGCGGACCCGAATGCATCGGTTGTAGCGCTGCGTATCAAGCTCCGTCTCCCTCCCATAGAGGCTCCATACTCTCCGGCCCTCCACGGCTTTCAAGGATCGATAACATGTGATGCTTCACGTTCCTCCAGTATTAGGTGCTCCACAGCTGTTTTCGTCAGAAACCAGTGTGTCTCTCGGGAAAGTAGTTATTGTTCCGTAATAGCTGCGGATGCTGCCGGACCTGAAGTATTGGATCATATCGCCTTACTCTTACCCGATTCCCAGCTAAGTCGTAGTCGGTGGATGGATTCTAGTGAGTCCATATGTTTTCAGTTCGGCTGCCTCATGTTAACAACGTGACAACAGATATGCAAACATGCATCATACAGAAAATTGTGGTTGATGAACAAGTCATAGCAGTCATTTACTACGATCTCGACAGAAGGCAGTGTGAAAATATGCCGTCTGTGGAGCTCACCGGATTCCAAAAATACACCAGTCACGCGGACACCGCTCAGGTGCCAACCACCGCTAGTGCCTTCATACCAAACTATACTTATGCACCTGGGCACAGCATACCTCGTACCATCCATGCCGCTCCAACGTCTTTGTCTCATGCACTCATTCCTAGTACGGATTTTTCTCCTCGAGCTATTCCATTTCATGAATAGCCTTATGCGATGTCTTCATGAAACTAACGAACTCGTTTTTAATTATCACCGTTCGCTTTTTGTTTGAACTTTTTGTTGTATCAAACTTGCGGCGGAAGCCATTCACGGACCCTGTTGATTCGGACGCACAATCAGCTCTTAACCTGCTTTGCTTAACTTTAAACATGTATCTTCCATTGTCTGTTTGCATGCTAATGTAGATACTGTGTACGACTTAACTGCGCACCATAATATGTATGAAATTTTACGGGTTTTTACGATCTTGTATAATTGGACAAACTGCGGGCGGCGTCTCGCACTCGACTATCGTAATGGTGCTGTTGCAGAAGGGACAGTTCCCAGAAGCACGTTCCAAACGGATGACACAACTGAGGGTCATCAACTTCAGGGAGGTATATGCCATCAACTCGCCTATCTTCAGTCGATAACAGAGCTTCAAGTTTCGGATCCTTCGCGATCAAACTTTCCACAAGTTCCAGGGCGCGGAGGGCGGAATTCGGTGGCCAATTAAGTGACGCAATCAGCAGGCGTTTGGCGAACGCTGCCGATCTCCAATGCATGGCCATGTTATTTCCGGAACTTCGCGGAGAAAATACGATGTCCAGCGCTCGAAAGAGCATATCCGCGATTGATGACGATTTTGAGTTGCCGAATTTTGAGACAAAAGCACTCGGTGAAGACGCGTCAACTTGCATGGAAGTACTGACTGGCAGAATGACGGCATATAGATGGTTGACGAAATCGGTAAGGTCGATATTGAGTGCTTCACCTGAAGTACGGCATTGAGAACGTTAGAGCCATTGTTTGCGATGCACAACGAACCTTGTCCTGAAAGCAGCTCAAACGCGGTTACGATACACAGCAAGCGGTGTTGAATGTCAGTAGTGGCATCAATACCGAATGCTTCTGAGTCATCGCTGGGGTATCCCCCTGGGGTAGCGCGGAGAATGAGATCCTTTAGAACTTGCATTAGATCTTTGAAGAAGTCGATATTGATGAGGTGAGCAAATTTGGAAATGCCTCGCAACGCCGCCGGCAGAAGGGGCGTTGGATGGGGATGTTTGAGTATCCGGAAATACAAGACGAATAGAAGTTTCAGGGTCTCAGTGTGCTATACCGGAACCGTCGGTTATGTTCTTATATCGATGAGTTACGAAACTCACTGTATTTGCTCGTTCCTCTTTGTCAACTTCTGCTTCTGCGTCCCGCATTTCCCGTGCGATTTCTTTCCGTTCTTTCAGGACTTTCTGCGCTTTCTTGCTAAGATGGGGTTGTTCGGTTGGTTTTCCTTTGGCGCGGCGGGCCGCTGCCTTGCTCTTTGACTGGATGTTTTTGTCTACCTTGGAATCCGATGCGCGGACATTGAGTTCTGTCTTGAGGCGCAAATGCAGAAGACACGTAAGTACTTCAGGGTGTACATTAAAGTGTCTTTCTTTGATCATGCGATTCAGGAGCTGCACAGCTTCTAGAGAAGGGGTGCCGATTTGATCCTCGCGGAAGATGCTGATCAATGTGTTCATACAGAGATCAGAAGCCTGACATGACAATTACCAATGATCAAGTGGGGAACATACTGAATATATTAGTTAACTTACCTCATCCCACGACTTCTTGCTCAGGCGCGCCACTATACACGTTATCAAGTTGGTTCTAAAGTTGAAGTGGGTTACCTCAGTGGCCAGGGTACACATACACTTAAGTGCGACCTCTGCTAGTTCGCTCTTGGCTATATGAAACTTCCATCAGTGAACCACTATCAGAGCGAGAATGCATGCGTCACCTTTGAGTTCAGCCTCAAGCGAGCGGAGGTAATTCTGATATACAAGCACGAAGCCCTGCTCCCATTCTCGGGTACGGGCCACCATTTGGCTGACTTTCTCAGACTTTTCTTTTTCGGTCAATGCTCGTATCCGGTAGCCGGGTATTATGTCTTTGAAAACAGCAAGCTGTGAAAGAGTAGCTAACTTCCGGATAACGATGTTGTTTAGAACCGGTTCTGGGTGGGAAGGAGACGTAATTTTCTCCTGAGAGAAGGTATGAAGTCGGCGAAGTAGGCCTAACTGTCAAATGTGTCAAGCAGACCGGCTGGCGTGAGGGTGAAGTACGTACGCTATTTTCTGGCTCTGCAATTATTTCCTGGCAGATGCTAGCAATCTGGTCTTTAGCACCCTGTATCCGGGCTGTTCGCGATTTGTTGCCAACGATGTCGATGACGGCGGGACGGCCAAAACGTGCACCGGTCGCGACATCATCTATTTTATTTACTTCAATGGGCATTTCTTGCTCTTCCGCGGATTCATCCATGTCATCGCCCTCTTCGTCCGACGATGGAGGAGCTGCAATTTTCTTGCCTGTTGAATGTATTCGCCCATCTGCTGACTTGATTGGCAACCCTTGAATGTGACGGTCTGGCTTTGCCTCGCGTGAATCTTGAACCTTCCGAGGAACACGTTCATAAGACATCTCGGCGTCGGAATCCAGACTATTTTCACTGGATAAATCTTGATCACTATCATTGACAGAAGACTGGGAAATTGTGTCTGCGTCATCGTCAATACCAGAGCTCCAAGCTTCTTCGTCCTCATCATGAGAGTCGATTGAGGGCAAGTCATCGGCCACTTTTGATTTGCGGATTGGCTTGTTCAATTGTTTTAGACGTTCAGTCTCCTTCTTGCTCCTGTGAAAGGTGTCATGAGAATTTAATCACCGCGTTAGAGAGAACATACGTTGATATACCCTTGCGATCAAGCGTATTTAAGAATCCAGCACCATCTCCGAACTCCTCGAGGAGACCAGCATCCTCCTCGGAGAGATCACTATCTTCGGTATCCGCGCCACCGTGGTTTCCAGGCACTTCAATGTAGCCTCTGTCTGCAGCTCGCTCCTTCCCTTTCCTTGATTGTGTTAGACCCGCCTTTGGTTTGCTGTTTGCCTGAAGCTTTCGCTTTTTTGAGGGTGCCTGTGCCGCAACAATCAGCTGTAATTTATGTAGCAAAATTTGTAAAGACGTACTGGGGTCACAGGAGCCGTCCTCTTTTTGCCCTTTAGTGCCATGAAATTCTGCTTGGTCTCTGGAGGTATTCGGTCAAGCAGCTGCAGCCCTAATCGAAAATATGTCCGCCCCAGAAAGGAAACAGACTTGGTGAACGCGACACTGCCACTGACGCGTTCTTCAGCAGCCTCATTCCGACGTACGGTAGCTTCAAGAACTTGACTATTGATTTTCCTAAAGTACTACGGTACCATATTGCGCGATGGATGGCAGAGCCACCCCACCACCTGTTCACCATGTCCTTAGGCCACATCACATTGATCTCATAGCAATGTTATTGTTGATCTTCAAGGAATACGAACTTCAGAAGACTTTACCAAAAGACTTTCTGCTTTACATGTATCGAGTTCTCCTGATGGAAACGTCTGAGGTGGGTTTAGGTCCTGAGGGGGAGTTTGTGATTAATAATGTCTGCCTCAGGTGATTGAACATAGGTCCCATCAACATATGTTGGCGATGGTCAAAGTCGCGCCGAATGCAGATACGCCCGTTGTCCAGGGACTTATAGGCGCTCTGGAGAATGTGGTCGGTTCATAAGTGATAATGCTCCTGGCCCTCTCTCATTGGATATGTAATCATAGGCAACCCAGCTACGAGCGCTGGATCAACTAACTAACTTCTTCCTCAGTACGTTTTTGTGCTGATTTACCTTTCATTTATGAACACTTCCCAGGTACACCTTCAATATTTGTTGAAAAAAGCGATGACCAAGTGAGCCAAAGTTATTCCTTGGTGGAGGGCGATAGGCAACTGATGGTCTCCAGCCGGCCGTTCTGGTACGCAGTTGGCCACTCCTATAGCGTTATAGCTTAGAAAGTCGGTCATAGCGTCGAACATCCTTGTTCGGTTTCTTTGTGCGCAGATGCTTCGTCAGTTTCATCAAGCTATCATTCTATGGCGTCGTGCAACTTCAAAAAGACTACCAGGCGTGGGTTAATGGATCCAGCACCGCAGGTTATGGGTCAATAGAGAAGGACCCACTTACTTCTGATATCTGGCTATTCAAGACGTCGAGTGACTTGAAATCTTGGGCGCGACCTGAACCATTCGAAGCGTAGGCAATCCCTCTTTTTTCTAGCAGACTAGGGTCATGCAGTAATCATTGGATAATAGGTGGGAAAAAGGTCTGGCAACGGGAGATGACATCATTGGTCCCGAGAACTTGCGTAGATATTTTGAACAGCATTTTCATGAACACAACGATTCGTGCGTCGTATGTGCTTAGCTCTCTGCGCCCTACCTCACGGGTACCTTGCAGGGGTGTTCGACAGCATGCGTTGCTGAATCTGGTACGCATGCACTATACTCGAAAGGAATATCCTGCTGCCAGCCAGGTACCCTCGATATTGTTCCTTATCCTTCACAGTTTTCACAGTGTCCATATGCAGTTACTTCGTGAAGCTATTGCAGTCGCTAGGACAAGCGGAGATCGTATAACGCTCCAGCATTGTATCAGGTAATTTATCTCCCCGTTCAATTGTGGATTGTTAATTTCCGGTATAGTATGCTTCATCGCTTGCCATCCCTGAACGAAACTCCAGTCTTAAATGAGATCCAGCCTAACCTCCATCCGCTGGAAGTGTTATTCGATGTAACAAAACTACTTGATCCACAATACGTGAATGACACCCCATAACACTACACGATTCTATCACTGATACCTCGCGTAGGGACAACCGCTAACTTTGTGCTTTGAGAAATTAACTGAGGCTGTCGCCCTACATAATCACTGGGTAGACACCAAGCAAGCAATGCCTCGTGACGCAGACATTTGCAGTCACAATGCAATGCAAGCTGTATTATGGCAAACGTTGGGTGAGGCTATCTAGAACTAGCATGACCGAAAGGCTGACATGCATTTGCAGGATGCTACGATCTTGCTGATGTCGAGGAATCGTTCGTGTTGTTGATTACAAGGGCTGGCAAAGATGATCCAAACCGTCTAAACACGCTCATCAATCGCTCTTATAGGGTATGCCTCCGATTGCGAATCGTTGAGTAAGATATTGATGTTGATCTTTTCTCTTCAAGCGCGCCAGAAATGGACTGTACTCAGAGGCGTTGGCGCTGCTACTGCATCCGGAGACATGGCGCGGCCTTTCATTGGACGCGTATCACCAGTGGGCGGAAGCTGTCTGGCATATACTGGCCCTGAGGACAAGTCGTCGGTTCGTAGGCTTCTCTTATACTTTATTTGCCCCAATTGACGGTAATTGATGGTAGTGGACAACGACGTTTCTTTGACGACTTTCTCTTACCCCGAAGGCCTTCATCATCAACCTTCGTCCCAAAGGAATATTTCTTCGATGAAAGTTCGACATCGCTTCCTGCCCTAAACATGGAATTACATGAAGTGATAAATGCTCGAGTAAGCTGGTTCCTTCACATTCTCAGGCTCTTGCTGATCGAGTACCAGCGGCGCGGACAAGCAGTGGCTGCGATCCGACCACTTCTGCAAGCCCTTTGGCAAACAGAATTTCAGGGCAGGTTTCCACTGTATAGATTAGGCATGACATTCCTTGCCGATGTTGGCTTGGAGTTCGGAATGTCAGATCATTGTCAGCAATTGATTCTAGGGATTATGCCACAGGCGAGTCATGTCGCAGTGTGAGTCATAGGGAATACTAAGAAACCTTTGACAATAGATATTGTCCGGACAGGAAATGGAACACCGTGCTTTTGCAAACCACACACTTGCAAGGTGCATGATTGCATCCATGGATTCATCAAGTATGACAGTTTCAAATGTGTTTGTGCCTGGCACTTACGTCCTCGCAGAAGCAGGCCTTCGAGATGCATTGCCATGTTTGCTTATGGCAGAAGCTGACTATATGTCATTGTCTATGCTAGAAGCTACTTCAGAAGTGCAGCAGCTACTCATAGTTGCGTATCATAATCTCGGTATGACAGCTGAAGAGGAAGGGACGTTTGAACGGTATATGCAGTCGACAAAGCTAGCTCAAGCTTTCGAAGAAAATCCTGCTGATCCGGAGGCTACGAGGATATGGGACACAGTTACAGAGATCGGGAAATCATTGGCCTCTAGATAGAGATAGACTAATACTGATCGATTACTTATCATATGCGCGTTTTTGTTACGTGCATGTGAATTGTCACGCCACCTGTCACATTTCGTGACTCAACGGAGGCGCGTTTCGGCACTGGTTGGACCAACCATATTACTCTCCTCTTGTTGACTTTCAAGCTGGCATGGACGGGCCTCCACCCCAGGAGGAAGATTTCTCTTCCCTTCCAATATCAGAGAGGCTTAATCACAAAAACTGGAAAGCCCGTGTAAGCGGATATGAATCTTTGATCAAGACTTTCCAAACCACCGCATCCGATACCGACCCCGCATTTAAGCCTTACATCAACAGTCCTGATCTTCTTAAGAAGATTGCCACAGATTCCAATGCTGTGGCACAAGAGAAAGGTGTAGAGTGTCTCGTGGCACTGGTCAAATTTGCTGGAGAGTCTGCCGCAAAGACCAGGGAAGCTGTCGTGCCGGCCTTGGTTGACAAGTGTCTCGGGTCTGCGAGGGCCGGTACAAAGAACCAAGCAATAGAGCTTATTCTTCAATATGTGGAAGTTGAGAATTCTGCTGCTGGTGTTGTAGTGCGTGCAGTGTCTGCCTTCTCTTGATACCACATGATCTTACAGCATCTCATTTACTTAGACGGATATAATACCCGGTCTTTCTGCAAAACAGCCAAAGACCGTCGCTGGAAGTGTATTTGCTTTGAAGGAAGTTGTTCGGTAAGCTGTCTGCCACTACACCATAGCACCTCATCCTACACTCTTAACCTCTGTTTCCGAGCGATCTGACTGTTATTTCTGTACAGTACTTTTGGAACTCAAGTGACTCCTCCAGCCCCTGTTTTAAAAACATTGCCCAAGATATTCGCGCATGCCGACAAGAATGTCCGTGCAGAAGGCACACAACTCACTCATACATTATATCAGTACATCGGTCCAGCAATAGAACCTTGGTTGTCGGAGCTTAAGCCAGTGCAGGTCAAGGAATTACAAGAGGCATTCGAGGGGATGGAAAATTCGGGAAAGGGAAAAGGAACCTTGAAGTCCGCAAGGCTCACACGAGAGCACCAGCGCGAGGCGGAAATGGCAGGTGATGCGGTTGATGATGGCGAAGTTGAAGCAGGCGGGCCATCAGAAGGTCAGAATATCATCAATCATTATAGATGCGACGTTTATCTCTCACTTTCCAGAACTGGATCTTCCCGATCCTCGCACTCTGGCAGAGCCAGTTGACATTATTCCAAAACTTCCCTCCAACATGCAAGCTAACCTCACGTCTTCAAAATGGAAAGAAAGAAAGGAGGTGTTGGACGAGCTGCTTACACTTGTGAATGCCACTCCTCGCATCCAGGACGCTCCTGAGCTGGGAGAACTAGCGAAGTCACTAGCTGCATGCATCTCGAAAGATGCAAACATCAATTGTGTCATGACTGCCGCTCATGTTATGGAGAGTCTAGCGAAGGCCATGATGTCTCCGTTCGGTAGGCTCAGAGAGATGGTCATTCCTTTGATGCTAGAGCGCTTGAAAGAACGGAAGGCAAATGTTACGGACGCAATCGGAGCTGCATTAGATGCTGTTTTCGCGACGGTATGTGAATTAAATGGATTTCCCATTTGTGGTTGATGAGTTCTGCAGACGACTTTACCCGATATGATACCCGATCTGATACCAGCTTTGGGAAATAAGAACCCACAAATAAAGGAAGGAACTCTTAAGTTCCTCGCTCGCTCGCTATCGACTTCAACGACGCCGGTGCAAACTAGCCAAATAAAGACGCTGACCGATCCACTTGCTGTTTTGCTCGAGGACGGTTTCGAGGGAGCACGCAATGAAGCTGCTGCCTGCCTAGGTATTCTTATGAAGATGGTTGGCGAGCGCCCTCTCAATGCGCTGATGGATGGGCTCGCCGATATTCGCAAGGCGAAAGTGAAAGAAGCATACGAGAAGGCTGTGGTAAAATGTAAAACTGGCGCTCCAAAGGCTCCCGCTGCTGCAAAAGAACCTCCAAAGAAAAAAGTCTTACCGTCTCAGAAAGCAAGAGGCATTGCTCCCCAAGCAGAGGTGACTGATGTACTAATGATAGACGAAGAACCTTCAAAGAAGCCGGTTGGGAAACCGCCTGCTAGGCTGATGGTTCGCATTTTCTTCATCTTGAAGATATTCTTAACATTTACCATCACATCAGAAGAAAGCCCCACCGACTTCTGAGGCACCGGAAGCAAGCTCCTCTGCAGGGGGTCCTCCAGTCAAGGCTGTTCCTGCTGTCAAGAAGCTTGCTCCTGCCGCTGTCGCGAAACCTTCGAAGCCTGCCGTTCCTGCTGCGCCTGGTGCTATTGACACCTTCAAATATAAACATACTCCTGAGGATGCTGAGGGTCTTGCGGCCGAGTTAATACCAGCGGCTATCATGGAAGGCTTGGGAGATGCCAACTGGAAAGCCAGGCTTGCTGCATGCGAAGAAATGCAGACTTGGATAGAAGGCGTTGTTGAAGATGTTGATGCTGAGGTCGTCGTCCGGGCTATAGCGAAGAAGGGATGGTCCGAAAAGAATTTTCAGGTTCGTCGATCTGGCCTGAGAAGCAGTTTCCCAGCATGTAAATATTTTTCAGGTATCAGCAAAACTGTACGGTATTCTGACCATCCTTGCGGAGGGTTGTCCATCATTCGGAAGGTCGTGTGTTGCTCTGTCGACAGGTCATCTTTCTGAGAAGTTGGGCGATATGAAGCTTAAGAAATCAGCCGGTGATGCACTGACGGCTTTTGCGGAGAAAACATCTCTACAGTTTGTCCTCAACCAAGGCATGTCGATGCTCCTTTTGCGGACTTGCCTTGTGATGACCTTCGAGTATAGCATACGATCCACTTGGAAAGCAAAAGGCTCCAAAAGTCCTTGCAGACGCACTTGGATGGATCGATACCTCCATTGTTGAATTTGGCATTGCTGGTGTTTCCCTTCGTCCTCTCATTGACTTCTTGAAGACTGCTTTGAAGAACTCTAATGCAGCTGTAAGGACAAGTGCTACAAAAACCCTTGTCTCTGTCAAGTTATTCGCAGGATCTAGTAAGAGTACTATCATCTTCGAAATTGAATCCTCCAACACGACCCTTAGGTATCAAGGACTTCCTGGAGGATCTGAATCCTCAGCTTTTAGTGACCATTCAAGGCGAGTTCGACAAGGTCGAGGGTACACCAGCGCCAGAGCCAAGTCGTTCTTCTGCCGACGTTGGAACCTTGGCATCTGTAACTGGTGGAGGAACCGCTAAGGGGCTTGATCCTTTAGACGACCTATTTCCGAGAGTGGAGATTGACGGGCTACTTAAAGGCACCACCATCCTTGCTGATACCAAGAGTGACGCTTGGAAAGCCAGAAAGGAGGCTCTGGAGACGCTCCAAGCACTTCTGGACCAAGGAGCAAACAAGCGCCTGAAACCAACTATAGGCAAGGATCTCCTTATCAAAATTAATGGTACTCATACTCACTCCCCTTTCAGGCGAAATTGCACAAGTTCTTAAGGCCCGAGTGCTGGATACCAATAAAGCTGTGCAAAGTCTTGCACTCGACATTGTCGCTCGTATTGCAACTGGCATGGGCAAACCCTTTGAAAAGCAAAACAAGCTTTTCGTAGTACCAGTGGCGACGGTTCTTTCTGATCAAAAGGCACCTATTCGCGCGGCGGCAATCCAGACTTTGACCGCAATGGCAACCGCAAGTGAAGGACTGGATTCCATGGTTCATTTTTTGGGAACGGCTCTAGAAGCGGTCAACCCAACACAACGAGCCTCTCTACTTGGGTGGATAGCCGACTTCCTCAAAGACCATCCTCCTACCTCGTCGTTGGACCTAAGTAGTTGGGCTGCCACCGTGGTCTCATGCCTCGATGATCGGAGCGCTGATGTTAGGAAGGGTGCGCAAGCCCTTCTACCCCATCTGATCACCTTCGTCGGCTTCGACAAAGTCATGCAACACACCAATTCATTAAAGCCAGCGTCGAGGAAGACTGCTGTCCCAATTATTCAAGCAGCTCGAGATAGTGCGACTTCATCACTCATCACTGCAACTGCAGCAACACCAGCAAAAGCTTCTGCTTCAAAGGTTACCTCCTCAGCGTCCGCAAATCTGTCACCGAGTCCTCCCCCGGTATCTCCAATTCCTTCCACAGCAGCTAGTAAGCTCACGGGTGTCCGACGGAAGTTGCCACAAGGGACAAATTCCCGACCGGATTCTCGAGCGGATTCAGTGGATGAACCTGCCACGTCTCGCCTTCCGGGGAAGCCGGGAGTCGGTGGCCTCAAGCGCGCAGGAGCGTCAAGTATTACCACAAAGGGTTCCGTTGTACCTCCAGCGATGGCTTCTGCTCTTCCATTCTCCAGTATGAACATGGAGGCTAAGCGTGCGAGATTAGCCAAGGATGCTCAGCGGTGGATTAACGAAGGTGGCACTACCAGGAAGGATCTGGCCGATCTTCTGCAGCTCCAAATGGAGCCACATGCGTCCAAGGATCTCGTTGCTCAGTTATTCAGTCACGACCACAACGCCGTTAACGATCATGTCTCAGGACTGACTACAATGCATGATTTCTTCTCTGCCGCGGAGTCTGGAGACGACAAATTTGGAGTCCCTCCGGACGATCTCAGAGCCGTTGCTTTAGCCTGCAGCGATCTCGCGCTGAAATACGTTTCTATCAAAGCCCACGAACCTCAGTCCAACTTAAGTGCTAAAGGACTTGAAGTGGCCGAAGCTGTTCTTGCATTCCTACGCAGTGTCGACGCTCAGATAGACGACTCGGAGGCTTTGTGCTTCCTCCCGACATTGATCAACAAGGTACGGAACTGATGATCATAGTACACTTGACTCTAACGCACACTTCCGCTAGCTCGGTGACGCTCGCGAACCAGTGCGCGTCCGTGTGCAACAAATCGTTCAAATGATGCCAAAGGTGTACGCATTCAGCCGAGTGTTTGACCTGCTGCTGGAGCATGGCTTGAAGTCTAAGGTGGCAAAGACCCGCCAGGGCGCTCTGGATGAAATAAGCAGTCTCCTGAAGCGTAACGGTATGTCTGCCTGCAATCAGCCCAGCAAGGCCTTCCCTGTTTTGGGTTCTATGATCGCAGACAAAGACTCCGCTGTGCGGAAATCTGCTCTTTCTGCTTTGAGGTAAAGTTTGTTTATTGTCATTATCTTGAACATTGATAGACGAGATGTAGTGAGGTATACTCCTTGATTGGAGAGAAAGTCTGGTCGCTTGTGGGACCATTGTCGTCAAAAGATAAGACACAGCTTGAAGAGCGTCTACGCCGCGTCGCAGGGCCCAGTAGTCCAGGCAAGCCGGTGCCGCAGACACCCGCACATCCTGCACAGATATCTCGTCTGACAGGCATTGGTATACGTTCAGATTCGCCGACCTCACCACGGCCAGCAAGTCCAGCTGTCTCAGGTGTCTCCCGATTTGCTAGACCTGGTTCCCCTGCCAAGACACCGCGGTCTGCCTCACCAGCTCCTTCCCAACTTGCCAGACCTTCTTCTCCAATGCGACCCAAACTCCCAGGCATTGCCGTTCCATCAGCTATGGCAGGCACTTCAAATCATGCCGCGCCATCCTCTCCTTTGGGCCCGCGCCCGAAGAGCAATTTACCATCGCGTCTCGGACCTCCTAAGCCTCGTCCGAACTTTGGATTATCTTCGAATGTGGCTACGCGTTCAGAAGAGCCTTCAGAGCTGCCGTATGCCAGCAATGCTAATGGCCACTCACACAACAATGCTCCATCTATGCCCTCTACGGAGTCTGTGGAGACTCTGGTAGATAGCGCCCACACATATGACAATGCCCCTGCGTTCGATACTCCCGATGACATCACAATTACAATTTCCAGCATACTAAGCAGCGATCCGGCTCGCAGTGTAGATGCTCTCAAGACAATCCAAAGGATCCTAGTCACAAAGCCAGAAGATGGGCACGCATCTCCGGAGTATCGTGAATTGGCGGAACATACCGAAGGTCTTATAGAAACTATTACACTTCAAATGGCGCATGTTTTCGAACGTCCCGATGATCTCGTGTCCGATGAAAACTTCAGATTGGCGAAGCACCTCATTCAGACACTCAACACGTTCTGTGACCACATCTTCCTGGCTGAGTCGCTAACTGTTGACATTCTCACCCCTCTATTAGAGGAGCTTACACTGAGATTATTGGAGACTGATGAGAGTCATGTCACCAAGGTCAAGGATCTATCGCGATTTATCAACATGATCATATTGAGGCTGTTTGCCACAGGACGTAGGATGTCCATATTCCGGTGTGTCCTTACCACCTGTGATGTTGCTTTTCTGATTCCTGACACTACGTTAGTTCCCTGTTTTCCCTGCTTTTGCAGATCGTGAAGCCGTTCCCGAGCAATGGAACACTCTCAGACTCCAAAGAGGCTCGCGTCGCGGAGCTTGTTTTGAAATGTGTTTGGAAGCTAGCTCGAAACATTCCTCAAGATCTGAAGGAGCAAAAACTCGATCCGGTTGAGCTCTTACCTGCAGTCGAGCACTTCTTACAGTCGGTACCTCCAAATGAGTGGAGGGCCAGAGCCACGAACAAGGTCCCGTGCGGGGATATGCCGTTGAGAACCATCAAAGTTATCATTCAGCATGTAGTTGGTATGTGAAGTCTCACGGAAGTAAGGTCTTAACTGACCAGGTCTTAGCGCATTATGGCGACGAAGTTTACGACTTCCTTTCCGCATCCTTTGACGACCCATCAGCAACTATAGTGTACCCCTACGTCTACCGCATTCTCAACTCCTCCTCTCGGGCTGCAGCAGATATCCCAGTACGGTCGAATCACAGTCCGCCAGAGCCCATCGGACGCCCATACTCAGCAGCTTCCAGCCGGCCGATATCGCCTACAGGCTCTTCTGCCCATCAGCAACAGTCTTCTCCCAGTCACCGAACAAGCCCGAGTGTCTCGTCGCACAATGGTTTCTCACCACCCGTGGAAGAGCCAGATCCGGAAGCACAATTGATCACTATCATAAATCATATCTCCAGCGAGACCACAGGA
The DNA here is from genome assembly GCA_016800925.1 of Suillus spraguei. Lineage (NCBI taxonomy): Eukaryota > Fungi > Basidiomycota > Agaricomycetes > Boletales > Suillaceae > Suillus > Suillus spraguei. Next base: position 141,342 of record JABCPU010000010.1, read on the forward strand.
GCGATGCACAAAGAAGGCATCACTGAGCTGCACCAGTTCTTGAAGAATTACCCACACAAACGTCCTCGCGTTGAGAAGCTGCTAGAGACGACTGGCCCTGCATTTCGCAAGTACATCAACCGTGCACTCGCGAGTAGGGCGGCCGAGGATATGGAACGAACTGCGGCGGTCGCAAGTACACTGTCAAGTATGTTTCCTTAATTCAGTTTTCTGATTCACTCTTACAAAGTTCATTAGAACTGGAATCGAATGGCCATGAATCACCCGTTCCCAGTTCTCCTGCTCCAAGTCGAGTGGAAATATCACCTCAACCTGCACACCATACATCCGATCCACCAGGAGAGGATCGGTTGCATCAGCTGCACGGCATATTCCATTATAGTCGTGCAAGCATAACGAGCAATGGATCCTCGCAGAGTGCTGCAAGACCCAGGATATCGGAGAGCTGACTTGAGCCAGACTGATTGATGAATTCTTTCGACATCTCACTCTTTCCACCTGCTTTGTTTTCGCAATTTGATCATTTACGACCTTTCAAATACTCTTTTAATCAGGATGCACAATTTTGTGGAATGTTAAGTATGTTTATTTCGAGTCGTGCCTCGGAAAATGTATCATCATTCGGCAGGTCTTTCTGGCGATAAGGCTGTAAACCTGTCTACCTTACTTGCACTTGCTCGTCGTGTCTACTTTCGCGTGTTTATCGTCAGCATTAAAACCGCAGACTATGCTAGTATCTGCTATTGGGGAGGTCAGGACTTGCACATATAACGTGGAGGTGACACGTTGGTTTCAGAATTCGGGAACAGGCGCATCAGGGTCCTGTCTGACCCGACTGCGGATTGTGATCCAGATGTGAATGATCTGGCCCAGGCCGGGCCCATCTGTTCTCGTTTGTCACCGCAGATCTTCCCAAAGACGACCTAGGCTACCAGCGGTGCAATCGGATTTTATGTAAGGCGCAGATTACCAAGGATCGATCCCAGAAGTCGGCACCTTCACAAAGCTTGTATTTCTAGTTACTTCAACACAGAATAGATATTATTCTCTCTCTAATACAACTCATTACAAGTTTAATAAAGAGGAATGTTAAGTGCCGAAGTCACGCACCTGCATGTGCCGTGACGGAGTTTCAAACTGCATATGCTCACTTTGGAAGTGCCGGTGCGGCGTTCTCAAATCACTACAAATTCACCTCAACTTTCCCAACTACAACACAAATAATCGTCATCCTGACACTTAGATATATCTACTAGTAAATATTCTGCTTGCTTGCTCAAACGTACACGCCGAATACTGACTGACCTTGCACTCTTGCTTGACTGCCGAACTGACTTTGAAATCAGCTTATGCGTGACTTGCAGTGACATTTGCGTGACTACAGAACTTACGTGTAAGAGTTTATTTGGACGTGTTGTGACACCCCAAAAATTGAGCACTGAGCAATATTAATCCCCTAAAGCACGACAGACGTCAAGCCTACGCCTCTCTCTTTATACCGTCATATGTCGCACCACTAGCTACTAACTAACATTAAAGCGTTTATAATGTCTCCAGCAATCACATATGAAGCTGCGCTACTATTCTGGCGTATAGTCACGCAGATATTCTTCAGAGAGATACGACCACGGGGTGCCTTTAACATTCCTCATAATGGCCCCGTCATTTTTGTTGGTGCTCCTCATAGCAATCAAGTCAATTGTCATTCTGCGTCTCTGTCAAGTTCCGCTGACCGTTTCTCTATCTAGTTCCTTGATCCCCTCCTTCTCACCTTAGAGGTTTACCGCGAGACACACCGTCACGTCCAGTTTTTAACTGCTGCTAAGAGTCTGGAGCGAAAGGCAGTAGGTTTTTTTGCCCGCCTCATGGACAGTAGTACGTTTCATTGCGTTATATTTCCCCCTCCCTGCTGACTTTTGTTCAGTCCCAGTTTCTCGAGCTTCAGACGAAGCCAAACCAGGAACTGGTTAGTATACCTCTCTATGGATGACCCGTGTCTAGTCCTCGGGGAAGGTACCAAGTTCAAAACTGAGTTTGCCCCGAAAACGCAAATCATGCTTCCAAAGTCAGTCAACTCAGCCGTTGCCGAGGTTGTCGAAGTCATTTCAGATACGGAGTTGCGCATCAAGAAAGAATTCGGAGGCGAAAGTGGCAAAGGAACAACTCGTATCCGGGAGAAAATTGATGAGGGTCGACAAGATGGGAAGAATGGCTTAGCATTCAAGGTTCTGCCGTTCATCAACCAACAAGAAATGTATCGTGGTGTATATCAGAAATTGAAGGAAGGAGGGTGCATTGGCATATTCCCCGAAGGCAAGCCCACCACTTATCATTTTCACTGTGGTGTTTCATTACATCGTCGGTCTCTTAGGTGGAAGTCATGACAGAACAGATCTTCTCCCTCTCAAAGCTGGTGTCTCCATCATGGCGTTAGGTGCCATGGCCAACGATCCAACCGTACAAGTCAAGATCGTACCAGTTGGTCTATCATATTTCCATGCCCACCGCTTCCGCTCTCGCGCTGTTGTGGAATTCGGAACTGCTCTTGATGTGCCTGCTGAACTAGTTGAGATGTTTAAAGAAGGTGGTAACAAAAAGCGTGAAGCCGTGGCCAAGTTCTTGGACCTCATCTATGACGGGCTGAAAACCGTGACAATTCGTGCTCCAGATTATGACACACTTATGGTGCGTCTCTGTCGTCATTTATCCCACGTAGGCGGGAACTAGATGTTATACAGCTTATTCAAGCCGTCCGCCGATTATACAAAACACCGGGACAATATCTTACTTTGGGTCAAGTAGTCGAACTGAATAGGCGCTTCTTGGAAGGCTATACACATTTCAAAGACGAGCCCCGGGTACAGAAACTTCGGACCGATGTTTTGAAATACAATCGTTTGATTCGTGATCTGGGAATTCGTGATCACCAAGTGCGTCAAACGGGCGACCCCCAATTTGTGTACCAACTGACGTTTTTCACAAGGTCCCACGAGCCCAGAAGGCGAGCTGGAAAACGCTTGGTTTACTCGTCTATCGTCTCGTGCTCCTGATGATCTGGACGTCATTGGCTTTGCCAGGAGTCATACTTAATGGGCCCATGTTTATCTTGGCATCAATTATTTCCCGTCAAAAAGCTAAAGGTATACATTCACGGTTTTATATTTGATTAATTATTCAAACCACCAAACTTTCCTTCAGAGGCGCTGGCTGCATCAGTAGTCAAAGTGGCCGGTCGCGATGTGCTCGCCACGTGGAAGATTCTCATTTCTCTTGGTATCGCTCCAGTCCTGTATGCTTTCTATGCTGTACTTGCGACAATAGTCGCCGTGAAAGCCAACACTTCTTTAGCCACGAGGATATGGACTCCCTTTCTGGTGATTTTAGCCTTGCCGTTCATGAATTACGCTGCCCTGAAGTTCGGCGAGGCTGGCATGGACGTATTGAAGTGAGGTTTTGGAAGACCTGCTCCTAAATTATGTACTAACGTGGTTCGATTTCCTTAGATCTTTGCGACCCTTGATAGTGGCGTTGATCCCCGGTCAACAGCGGTCCTTTGACAAAGTGAAAGCCATGAGAGTTCGACTTTCTAATGAAGTTGCCGATGTTATCAATGAGTTTGGTCCAAAGATTTACGATGATTTCGATCAGGCGAGTGCACAGCAACATGATTGATGCCTGGTGTTAACCATCAAACCAGTTCCGTATTTTGGTCCCTGCAAGCGCACCTCCGTCAACGGGCAATCCCGGGGTTTGGCGGCGGAAGAGCAGCGTGGGGCAAGTCGATGCTCAAGGAAATTTGTTGATTCATCCCATGGTGAGTATTTACAGGTTTCTCTGGTCGTGCCCTCATGACCGCTGTACAGACATGGATCGATGAGCGCCTCTTCGGATGGAGCCGTAGCGCTAAAGGTGGAACAAGCGCGTGGGGAGGAAGCACGCCAACTCAGGACAGCAGCAGACCGGTGACACCTGACCTCTCAGATGACGAAGACCATGGAGATTACGACCATGCCGTGAACTATATATCCGCGTATGAGGATGCTTCGAGGCACGTTCGGAGTCGACAGGGTTCATACGCAGATCTCCAGCGACTACGAATGACCGCTACCACTCAATTAAACGTTTCTTCGAACTCGAATGGTCTCCACCCGAACGACTCGCAGGCTCTGCATATGCGACATGGCTCACGGCAACGAAAGCATAGCTTATCAGACCTTATTCCGGTAGAGCGCATTGGGTCCGTAGACCGGCGAGAGACATTTGATGATGTGACCACGAGCTTGAACGAAGAAGCAAGCAGACAATCCTCGAATGCTTAACTTCTGGACAATGTGACTATGGTAGAGGAGTGTACAAATTGCATGTGATGTATGAAGTATTACATTGCGAGTGGGGGTCTATTCCAGGTATAGCTGTTTATCTCTGTTCCACAGACTCGGAGCAACGAGGATAGCGATCATAACGGATGAGAAGAATGATCGGACGTTGAAGGGGTTAGGAAGGGAGGCCTTTGATCTCAATGTAGGCATTCTGGCGAAGCATCACTTTGGAAAACTCCATGCCACACCCAGTGCAGCTGTGGCAAATATATTGAGCTTCGTCAGTGTTTGCAACGGAAAGACACACTTGAGATATTCCGGCTGATTGAAAAACTAGGACGTGTAATGATAGAAGTTAAGATAAACTTGCCACAGCTGTCAACGTCACCCACCTGTATGTGCGTACAGCCCCCTTGGCGAGCCTTGTAAGAACCGAGAGCCTCACCACCTAAATCCATACATCTGATTTCCCTCTAGAGATGGCATATTAGAGTAGCGTCGCTAGCACAAAGAAATGAAGTACACACCGTCCTACTCGAATAGCCGTTCATAGCGCTGAGATCTCAATTAGCCCTTTCCGCACTTTTATTTCATTCGAGTACGCCAACTGACGGTATGTACTTGGTGATCACATAGATTGGATTCCCTCGGGTCGAGCCACATTTCTCGACGAATAGATAGGGTTCAGTGTCAGTGTCATTGCTCGACATATGGACAGCAAAAGAGGCGCTCAGTGGATTGACAAGGGAGATCTTGAAGGTTGAGGTGGGAAAGTAAGGAATGCGAGGGAATGCCCAAACCGTTCCCTGCCCTTTCCACTATTACCAACTTGAAGGGTCAATGTCAGCGGGTGTAATTGCAGGGATATTGAAAGACGAAACACCCGTAAGGGGAAACGAGGAAAGATAAGGGTACACATGTCACATCCATAAATGTCCGAATTCATTCAGTCGATCTCGAAATGCTTCGCCGTGCCTCGCCGCTGAAGGGAATATTTGGAGCGGAGTGCGACGGAAGAAAATTGTCCACAACATGCAAGTACATCTTAGAATCCCTGAATGCACGCTTGGCAATGATAATGACAAGTTGTTGCTACAGATCCGTGCTCCCCGCGGTTAAAACTTCTACACCAGTCTCTGTGATACTGAAACATTGATGAATGATGTTTCAGATAAGTTCGCTTCAGATAGCGCTCACAGTAAGGTTTCCTCAAATTGAGCACTTCGTTTCCCATCTACTGTGGTAGCAGTCCAATTGTCGGGCCAGTGGTACGTGTCCCAATTAGAACCCAAGTTGATCATCTGATTGCGACCGTGCATGAGGCTCGGCTCCGGGGAGCAGGCATGATATAATGTAAACATGAGGCGGCTTACCGGCTCTATTGTAAAGCACTAGATTCAATAAGGTTAGTAATCCAGAAAAAAATTATCGCTAGCTTCCTCACCATTCCCGGTTTCATGGTACCGACAGCCTTGTTTTTTGCATAGTGTGGAATATTAGGGGCTGTGTGGAATAAGTCGTTAATGCCGTGACCTGTGTACGTCCGTACGACAGCACATCCGTTGGCACGCGCAATTGGCTCGCTACAGCTAACGTAAACTTGAGTTAACGGTACCGAAGGGAAAGTACTAACATAACTTTGCCGATGTCACGGAACAATGCACCCGGTTTGCATATCTTGATCGCTTCATCAAGACATTGTCGAGTGGTTCGAATCAGTTTCTTAGAGTCTTCGTCTATTTCGCCGACGGGGTATGTGGCATTCAAGTCGGCATGAAAACCTGACCTTTGCCTTCAAACGTGGTATAAAATGAAGACACAACGTTCCCACTTACCATCATAGTAGAGTGATATATCTATCAAAACGTCAGACCATACTCGACAAATAGAGTAGTGGAACACACCGAGGTTGATGATGTCACCTTCTTGCAATTTCCTGCGATCAGGGATGCCATGACATATGGTTTCATTCACGGAGCTGATGCAATATCAAGGACAAATTAGAAGACAAGCTTGAGATAACCTTACGTGCAAACGGATTTCGGGAAATTACGATAGTTCAAGGGTGACGGGTATGCGTTGCGGTCGATCGTAGCTTGATGAACAACAGCATCTATTTCGTCAGTGGTCACACCCGGTCGTACCATTGCAGCTGCAATATCCAGCACTTCTCGACCAAGCTTGAGAAAATGAGTATGGTGTCAAGTTCGTCGTAGCCGAAGCCTGGCTTACCCTGCAAGCAAATTTCATCTTCTCAATCTCCTCCGGGTTCAATAAACGGGGAGGTTGACCCGATCGTTTCATCTCTGTAGTGGGTACTCCTGTAGGTGGGAGTGGAAATTGGTCATGATGTGTGTATTCAAATTGTGTGATAGGCTGTTGAGAAGGCGCAAGATCCTACCATCTTCGTGCGTTGCGTAGTCAGGACGTGGAATATGATCTGGAACTTCACGCTTTGGAGAGAGGGGGTATGTGGGTCTTAGAGTGCCCGCGTAATTGAAGTTGGCGAAAGGTTGGAAAGTGCCGTCTGTACTACATCAGCTGACTCGCGATCGGCAAGTATCTCCATTGACGTACCTTGTGATGGGTTAGCCGCAGTAGCTGGGGAACGTGCAAGATCGTGGATGATTTTATGGGTTTTCTGGTAGGTGTGGAGGGAATGAAATGTACATGAGGTGCGAGTGGTGCCTAGGTTTACATCGTACTTACCCCTGTCAAAAGTGTGACGGTTTCAATGCTTCCACAGAGATCGATATCGTGATCTACTCACAGTTGCTTTTGAAGCACTCCTGTCCGCAGAAAAAGGAACCGCGGATACCCAGCCTATCGTGAGTGGACTTGAGCGCTGACAGCAGGATGCAACATGGTGTGTGACATACTTATTGCACGTGGGGCATTCGAGCCGTGATGGTGGGTTTCCATGTGTACAATTAGAGCTCTGACAGAGCACCGTGGCCGAGCTCATCTTCCCTGCCAAGCAGAAAAGTAGATAAAATTTCCGGGAGTGGTTGCTGAAGGCGGTGAACACACCAATCATGTAACTTGACTGCACGTGACGCGGAATTCTCCGACGCGACGCGGGTGCTGACCTGTCATACAACATTTTACTTATGCCGCGACATTCTCAAATTAGCATATCATACGTTTCACAAGGACATAACTCGGACGGACTGTCTAAAGTCCCGTCTGCCTCACGCTCTCAACGTGCCTCTGATCTTGCGGTTGGTGCGACCCTTCAACGTGTTTTATGAAGGCGCTAAACCTTGAAAGGTCTCTCCTATCATCACGCGCAGCATGATTACTAATGTCCGCCTCAGCTCGCGAGATTATCCTCAAGTGAACGTTGGAATGACCTTCTGACACTAGTAACGCTGGCGCAATCGGCGCAGCACCATTCGCATCAGATCGCTAACCGCCACGGACTACTAATAGCATACAACACGCATCAGCTAGTCATGTACTATAGTAGTAACTCGAATCACTCTTGTCCCTGGATGACAATTCACTGAGCCATGCCCATCACGGGCCACTATAGCTGGGTCAAGGGGAACACCACACTGGGTCTCACTTGTCAGCATGGAGACAAAACATTGATCGAGTTGAGTATTCGCGTTGTAACATATTAGGCGGACAGTGGTGTGATGCTAAGTATTCGATTGTATCGATATGACGGCGGATATTAAATCTGATCGATGATAGGTATGTATAAGATGATTCAGAATAAAGCGAATTAACGATATGCGAGTGGTCTATGTGGAGATATAAAAATTATGCCGTGGAACGCGTAAAGAAAGCAGTATAACGCAACAATGCGGCGAAAAGCACAAGCACAAATCAGGTAGCGAAGCGGATCACAAGTGGGGAAATGAAATGATGGGGATGGCGCTCAAGAGAATAATGATGGCGCTTGCTGCACGCGAGCCTTGGCCCCCAGGGTAAGGGCTTTTGTGCCACTCCACGATCAACGGCGCCGAGGTTCAAAGTCAACTTTGAACGACGTCGTTCTATCATTGGCAGCTTTCCAGAGCTGTTTGAAATGGGCATGCCCAAAGATTTCAAGTAGGGCGGCCTGGTTGTTGGTTATCCACTGCACTGAGGGGAGACCCCGAGTGGTAGTATAGGTGCCCTGAGGTAGTTGCTCCTCGTACACAAGGGTCACAACACCAGTGAGTAGGCATTGGATGAGATTCAAGATGTCGGTGATGGGTTGGACGATAAGACGCTGAGTGGCAAAGATGTCGCTGTGGAACACCATTTGCCACTGAACGCGCCGCTCTGGAGAAAAAAAGGAAGATGCGTATGTGGGGAGTTGCAGTCGCAACTTGGGACTCAAAGGGAGCCCATTGGGGGAACGCCATGGAGAAGGCGCTTCGACGGTGAAGAGCATACGAGTATCGGTGGCAGCTTCGGCGTCTTGCCACCCATGGTGCTGAATTAGTTGGGCTTTGAGCGACATCAACCATTTATGAGCACGAGCATAAGTAGTGCCTAAAGCTTCCGCTGTGGTCAACGGAATGCCTGTACGGCGAGCCCAGTTATCCATGTTGCGGACGTCACTGGAAAAATGGACTTGAGCAGTCGATGATGGAGGCGTCTGCATGGTGGGGGTACTGGGTAGATTGAGTTGAATGAGCCTCTGAACAAAAATTTATAGTTAAAAAAAACGTACTTGTCCATTGTGAGACAAGTCAAATTGTTCGGCCTGCCCTTTACCAGGAGCAAGGTTATGTATTGATAAAGAGAAAACAAGGAAGATGCAGGGCAAGATATGTGACCTCGAGGAGCAATGATAATGGACTTGGCTTTTGAGGGCACAAGGGCACTGCTACATAAACGCATAGTGTTGCCGGCCTTTTGAAGGGTGCGCTGGCGGGCGTGGGTCCCGCCACTATAATTGGCCTTCCGTAGCGATTGCGACCCGACATGTCCAGAGAACGAAACACGTTTTTTCGTCTCCAGCTAACTCACTTTTATGACCAAATCCGGTCTTAATTGATTTAATTGATTTATAATTCTTTCTTAAATGGAATAATTTAATACAAAAAATAACAAGTGATATTGAAGTGATATATTGATTACGTTCATGACCGTCACTTCTAAAACACTTTCCCCGACGTGATGTTCAACGAGCGAACTTGAATCCTAGCAGAATGTTAACTATTTAATGTTGTGACAGCTACCCACATAGCAACGGAGACAAAGCTAGAAGGGACAAAGGCTACCTAAAGCTAGTGACAAAGAAGTACCAAATGTGTTACCCAGTGTTCCCGCACTAGTGTGACCATAATTTGGGCTAACGGGCGCGGGAGCCAAATGTCATATTGTCAGTCATTCCGTCCGCAGGCTGTCCACGACAGGGTCAGGTATCTCACCTGTCATATCTACTTTGTTAACCACACATTATTCTTGCCAGTGTGTGACAGGAACACTTTTAGTGATAATAACGCATTGCATAGATGTTAACTTGATCTTTAAATAAAACCTCTGAGAGTTCTCCAAACATATCGGCACATGTACAGTAACCCCTCGTACAAGTATCTCCTAGATATTAGTATACTTGTGGTTACAAGCGCCCATCTCCTCAATCTCACGTGACCTTGGAGTCATCGGAGCTTTGGAAGGAACATAGTAGTAATACCTCCACCAGTACCTTCAAATTACTCCCTTTGTCATGCCAGGCCTTGCAACTACAGAGGCAAATACTACATCAACCTCTGCATCCCCTGTGGTTTCTTTTGATATCTGCCAAACTTATACTTCATTCCTGAAGAATCAGGAGGTACTACTTACTTGCTTCTATTACCATCTCTCTGCAATACTCATGTAAAGTATAGCTTTCACCTCCCCTTGCTGCGATACTAGCCTTAAGCAAGCTGATTGAGACATCCGATGGTACTATGCCTTGTCCTTTCCAACAGTGCCACGTTGACCCGGAAGACAATAGCCGGAACCATGCTTGAGCTAGTTAAAGCTTTAAACGACGGTGCGGGAGCTTTGAAAGCTTCAACTTCCAATCCGATCAGTTTGAATGCTGGGTGCGAATTATTCATCGCGTTTGTCACACTGCTTCCGCATGACTCGGCAGTGAGTACCGTCCGTCAGTCTTCTTTCTCAAACTGATAATTACAAAAGTGCTTCTCTGATTTAAAACTGGAGCTTGTTAGACAAGGCCAAAAATATGCTGCTGAGGCTCTCACTTATCGCGATAAAATTGCCAGCCTTGCGCTCGGATTCATCAAAGATGATTCGGTGGTATGTTTTGCACGTGCTTCCTCGTTGTATGATCCCTCATGTCAACGGGAAGATCCTGACTCATTCCTATTCGAGAGTAGTGATGAAGACCCTACTCCGTGCCCATGAGAGAAAGAGAATATCGGTCTACGTGACAGAAGCACGGCCTCGCGGCTTAGGGTTCGCATCTATGTTTTATAACTTTGGTATCTCCAAAGAAGACTGATGTTCTCATTGAAAGGCTACGAACGTATGAAGAACTTACCGCCGCAGGTATACCTTGTACGGTGGTGCTAGATTCGGCTGTATCATATGTCATGGACAAGGTAGACTTTGTCCTAGTGGGATCAGAAGCTGTCGTAGAAAGTGGCGGCCTGATCAATGCCGTCGGCAGTAACCAGATCGCAATCATTGCACAAGCCGCGAATATCCCTTTCTATGCTCTCGCTGAGAGGTAATTTCAGTATCACAATGCACTTCTCCGGAACTTATGGATATTAAATTTACAGCTACAAGTTCCATCGTCTATTCCCGCTATCGCAGTATGACCTGCCAACGCACACAGCCAATATTCTGTCTTTTCCCTTGTCCTCGGCAAACACCATTGCATCCCCTCCGACTGCGGGCGCGATCAAACCAGTACATGAAAGGTTCAGTAATGTCGACTATGTACGACAGATGATGCCTGAACAAATTGCTTGCAACCCTGGAGTGGACTATACCAGGTGTGAGAATTGGTGATGTCATGACACGTTCTGATGGATGAATACTAATAGGCCGGACCTGATTACACTGGTATTCTCCGATGTTGGCAGCTTGACTCCCGAAGGGGTCAGCCAATATGTTGTGGGGATGTTCGCAGGATAACAAAATTGTCCGTTTATCCCTCATCACCAAACTTACGGGGATAGGCATGATAGAGTTTACAATTAGCCTGTGTCACTTTCAAGATCAGTTGCAGATCATATGTGTATGCGGAGCCTTTCTGTGGTGCAAGCTCAATCAAGTGGACGTCGTATTCTTCTGGCGTTCAACCGCATTTGCGGCCGCCCTTGAGATGAAACATGCGTAATCCTGCGGGAGAGACCCAGGCCAATACTTCGGAGCCATCAGTCTGATTGTGGATGATAAAGGTGAGTATTTTCGGGAATTATAATGTGACAGGTCGCGATATGAGCGCGAGACTGGTGTAAAATATTCGGGAGCAGCTGCCCAAACCTTCCAGAGGGGATTCCGAAGACTGCCCAAACCATTTTGAAAAATTTTAGGAGGGTGGAGTAAAGCGGACAATCTCAACCAACAAGGTCTTCCAATCGCGTCGCGACTCAAAAATACAATAAAAGATTCTAATGCTTCCCGGACGGTGATGTAAGATATCCGGGATGCCGTCCCGACAACGAGTGAGTGTACGCATGGTGCAACTTGTGGTGTTTGATCCTCGAGCTTGGCAGAAACACTCCTTCGTTAGATGAAGTTCGGCTGTCGCCGTTGTGGAGACTCATTTGGGTTTTTAGCTTTTTAGCAAAGCCATTCGCTAGATAAACGGGACCAATTTCTCTACTGGCTACCCCCGATATGTATATTCCAGAATGAGTGGTGGAGCCAGTTCTGTTCCGAGGAGCATCGGGTGGTTCCTCCGTGCCACAAGTTGGCGCTGCAACTGGCTGGCTACAGATCTGTTCAAACGGTCCGATGGCTAATCAGCGACCACCGACGAGATCTGCATCATCTGTTCTCGAATTTTCGCATGAGTTTTATTTGTCCTGGAGCTTATAAGAGGCAGCCATTTTGTCCAACAACCCCAGGTCCACACTCCGTTCTCCAACTTTCCACCATGTGCCACTGGCGAAGGCAGGTCACTTCCCGACCTATGATCTATGGGTCGTCGCTTACTGTCGTCCCTGTCTTCTATTCAGAGTTCGTAATACGTACAACCAATGCGGCCATGTCTTCGACTTGGTGAGCATATTCATATTCGGCTCGATAGTCTCTGCTGTGACTGACGCCATTCAGGCCGACGAAATGGTCAGCTACGCACCTGAACATTGAAAACATACTGCTCACACGCCTTTAGATCCGATGTGATGATCGTTATTGCAAATTTAGCTCCTCTCATCCAAGTACTTGCGTGCCGCCTGCGTGCACGACAACATGCTGGCAATAGTGGGTACCTCGTGGCGATTGTTAGCAAGGGTCGCGAAGCTGACTAGATCTTTTGACACGTCACAGTCGCCAGTTCCCCCAACAATTTAGTGAGGCTTGAACGCTACGAGGGCATGTCCGATTCAAAGCTGATGACTATGTTGCAGACCGGTTCATCGACTCGGTTTGTCCTGGCTGTCCGCACCCAGGCCATGGCAGATAAAGTTTGACAGTAGAAGCTGTACAGTAGATAGGACCGGAGAGGTGCTAGAGAGGTGTTGGCGGTATATATATCGGTACCTTTGGGCGATGGCGATGAAGATACATCGATGATCGGTGCGGTGCGGACAGATCGATGGATATGATATTTCCTTGCAATTTCCACTATATGTTTTTCCAGATCTTGAGTATTGTTGTAGTGATTTATGAAGAAATATTCTGTTGGTGATCTTGAGAGGTGGCTAGTGTCTGCCATTGTATGGGATTAAGATGTAAAGTTAGCCAAGGCGACCAGGGGAAAAGAGGGAGCGAGTTCGGGCACTGTTGTAATTATTTCGTAACACTTGGCTCATGAAGGCGGTAATGACAAGCTAAGACGACGGAATCTATCCTTAGTACCAATACCAATACCAATTGATGGGGGTTGTGTGGAGGAGGAAATACAAGTTTTAGTTTCAATAAAAGAGCAATCTAGCGTGCGACAGACGGTACTGAATTCGCGTTAAAGCAATAAATGGTTCTAGTGAGTCCGAATCTGCATGTCTGACAAAAATAATCAGAGTCAAAGTACACTTGGCGGCAAAGCAAGCGGAAATAAAGAAAATTAATGGCAAGCAAGGGTGGGTTCCCTTATTTCAGATGGGGGAACTGCTGAATATCCAAGCCAATATTGAAAGAAGGCACGAGGCACACCTCACCGCGCAGCAATAGTATGAAGGAGATGAATATCCGCGGCTGTAACCTTCGGAAAGAACTCATCTGACTTCAGAATTCACTTGTGCTCGTAATTCTGATTGTCCCCGAACGCGGGATTTGTTAACCTGTGCCACGGACACAGAATAAAATCAGAATTGAAAATACAATAAGGCTCAAATCGAAATGAAAGGGTTTTTTTACTTCTTGAATGAGCAGCGTGCTCTCGCATCATCCACGCGAAATTTAAGAATCATTCCAAAGGCTCGAGGCGGTCTGGGCTAACGAAGCAAAGCGCTAGGGGGCGGCTTTGAAGAATTTGCACAGCTTTACGTGATATTTAGGCAATCGTGGCGTTACTTCTTCCTAGCCTCGGGACAACATCATTATCATGCAATCTCAGTGGATATTTCCGATATCAGCGCTCCAGCTGACCCCGAGTGTTGTCACATCATCCTATACCGTCGCGAAGGAGTTGTATGATCGATCTAGGGGTGTCGAATTTTTATTCCGTCTCGGTTCTTCCCTTGGACTGTAAGCCCTTTGTCAATTGCTACCTCTTGTTCTTCTTTTCACGCGTCTTTCGTTCCGCAGGCCCACTTCCGCCATGTTCACAGCCGCGACGTGGTTTCATCGCTTTTTCATGAGATATTCCATGGAAGATTATCACAGACAGGTATTCTTATCTCACAACTCCTACATCATCCGGACGACGTTCCTTTTAGGACGTTGCAGCTTCTTGCATATTCCTTGCAACAAAGACGGAGGAGTGTGGACGCAAGCTTCGCGACGTCGCAAGAGTGTGCCAAGCTAAGATTGCAGGGAAAGATGTCACCCTCATACACAGCGAGAGCCCAGCATGTATCGTATTTCTGTTGCTCCAACTGAACTCATTCATCTCCAGGAAGTTGATCAACTACAAAACGTTATTCTCCTTACGGAAGAAGTCCTCCTCGAGGCACTTTGCTTTGATTTTGTGGCCCCGAGCCCTCACGCCGAATTAATCGATCTTTTTGATGCATACCAGGAAGACTCTCAGTTCACGATTACGCGTGGAGTATTGCTCATGATTCGTGAGTTAGTCGTCCCAGACTTGCAGAGTCGAATCGTTGTCTCAATTCATGTACCAGTTATCGGACCCCATTATGCGTCTTATTCCCTCCTCGCATCATCGCAAGTGCTTGCTACGTTCTGGCGCAGCGAGCTGTTGATGGACCTCATTCGGCGTCTCTGGATGCCCGAATCTCCGCATCTCCGCCTTCAGCATCCCTTCCGACACCTCCTTCTCATAAACCTGCTTCACCTGATGCTTCTCGCTTCGCAGTTGAATATTACGGGTTCACGGAAGATGACATAGCCAAGGTTTCAGGTAGGTTGATCGGAGCTAGTTACTAATTATAACTGAGAAGTTTTTTAGATGCCTTGAGTATATTGCTCGAATACTATTCAGCCCAAGACATGCAGAACGCGCCTCACGCGGCACCTTTAACTATGGTTTGATGACTCAATATAGTTTCGACCCTGCAAGGTCTGAATAGGGTTCACAGATTTCCCCTCCCACAAGTTCTCTGCGCCCAACACTGTATGAACCTTTCTCTCAGGTCCCACAGTTATTATCGCAATCGGCATCTGTCCCCCCGCAGGCACCAGTAACAGGACACCAATTTCATCATACGGGGGTAATACGCCCGCCAAAACACCATTGCACGTTGCTGAGCAGCCGGAAAGGGCCATCCCAGAACCGGGAAAGAAAGTGATAGGCCGCTTGGATCTTAGCTAGTTCACGGCCTCGCAAAAGAATTTCTGGCGTAACGTTTACACGAAGTCTTTTTGTAGGACATACTCATCGGGAATTCTGGCTGATAGTGATTTGCTGTCCATCTATTTTTGGGACGCGTTACATTGAATTACAATTATCAGATCTCTGAAAATCCTTGGCTGTTTTTAACTGATCGGAGGTACTAGAGGATAGTTATCATGGTGGGGCTGAGATGAAAACGAAGCACTCGGCGTAACCTTCTCAAACTGGAATGGAAACAACAGAACATTGATAGACCAACAATAATAGCAAGCGCACATACGCAGCCTGCTTCAATCAAATAGAATCGAATGACGCGGATCTAGTCATCTCCAGCGCAGAGGGAAGATATCGACTTATCAGTAACGGCGAGATCGAAGACTGAGGCTGTGAGATGATGACTAGGATAAGCTGGTTCAATACGAACTTCTGGGACCACCCAACCTCCAGGAAGTCCCATCGCTGAACAAAGCCAGAATAGCAGGAGTTGTAAAACAGATGGGTCGTGAGAGTCATGGCTATACACTGGGGAAACAAACGCTGCAGTCCACCCTGAATGCCGAGGCTCAGCGGAAACTATTGGTGAGCGACTAAATCCAGCTCACCGTTCGAGAACACTCCAAAGACCCAATGCGTATAAGTGCTTACGACAAACCACGGGCAACTTCTAGTAATACAGCAGTCCCATAGCTGGTGGGTGGCGTGAGTATATGACTCTTTAATAAGTAAGAACGACGGCGTCTTACTTTGCACCATAACCTTTCATGGGGTGTAATAGGACGTTCATGCCAGGATGTCGAGGATGACCCAAAGAACTGGTGATACACGTTAGCAGCGAATGCTTCGATATTGTTAGCCGTCCATACTGATTGACGTTTGCAAAATAGTTCAAGATCGCGGACGGAGAGGACCCAAGGGGGCTGAATGAAGATGCACATGGCATTCCGAAAATGCCGCTCATCATCATGATCCACTAGTTGGGACCACGTTATACATTTGAAGATGGTATGATCCGAATCATCTGCATCAGAAGCAAAAGACCAAGCTTTTGTCTCAGGGTGGAGGAGATGTACAGTTCGTCGCACGGTTTCCAGCGGAAGAAGATCTATCCACGTGAACAATCTTCAAGTACGATTAGCTAATGACGGGGAGTCGAGTTCATGATCATTACCGCTTGAGGCTATCAGCCCGGGCCAGACTGATAGACGGGACTTGATAGAAAGGTGGGCAAGGCACTGTGAAGCGTTCACCCGTCTCTTTATCCTCGTCCTCTTGACCAAGCGACACGCACGGAACGAAATCCTCTGTCCCTAAAATCATCTTCAGACCCGAAAAAGTCGTAACATGAGAATTCGTACAGTCTTGACAATACTCGTTGAAAAGCGCGAGCCGAAGTGGATGGATTGCTCTCAGTTTCCTGTATCGGCGGGGAAGAGCATGTAGAGCGGCGTCAACGCTGGGCTGAGATGAGCTCAAATTGATGGACACGAGGCGTGCTTCCTGTATGTAGAATCTGAGATTATCGGGAGCTCTCCAAGCCATAAGCGTAAAGTTTTAACTGTGAACGAGTCACAGAACGCATATAGTATACAGGACGAGAGATGGGAAAGGACGAGCGGGAAGTCGTGCAAAGGCAGCATCAAACTATATAGCTGGCCTGGAACTTCCTGCGTGCCTCATATAGACGTTTGATGGTCGTTGTGCGGCCAGACTTCGACCAGACATAAAATATAAGGAGTAGTACTTAGTCCGTGATAGGCAGACCGAGAACAACAATGTCAATTGTGACGAGTTTGGCATTACTGGCGTTATCGTGAGATACGTAGCTATCATAATATTGTTTTGGGAGTCCAAAGCATGACAAGTAAGCAGAATACACTATCGCAAAATATTAGCCTTCCAGAAATTAGTAAGTTATTCGTGGGCTGCGTCCCCAGTACCATCAGCATTAAAACAGCAGTCGTATGGTATATCTATGTCGGGGCCTAACTTGTAACCCGCTATCGCATTCCTACTCGGACCATTGGCGTTACTTCATCTCTTGTCTTTAAGACACAGTCACAGCATTTTGAAGGACTTATGCGAATAGGATTCTTAGTGGGTAGAGCCATCAACCGTATGCAAGATTGCGACTTGCATGCTTTAAATAAGTCAGTATATTGCAAACAAGAAATCGCCGAGACACACCTGTAGGATGGATATGTCTTGTACTGAAGAGACAATTTTGTCGCAGACAGTCCTGAAACTTCGTCGACATGGCAATGAAGTGACCACATTCGGTGTGATATCGACCATCGATGATCTACAGAAAGAAGCAGGTTAATCCGGGGGACCGGGTCAACATCAGAGCACCGACGAACATTGTGACACATCTCTAGCGTGGAATGTTGGGAATGGGTAAGAGCTTTTTAGTAGTAGTCGTGTTAGAGGAATGTGCGATTAACTTGACATCTGGTCATCAGGTGTGGGCTTCTTATGTAGAGGAAATTCGTACATTATCCTATGTCGCATGGGGATCGCGTTCCTTCCTCCGGCAACATGCGTCGTGAAATCTACGAGAGCATCGAGAGGCCGCTAGGAGGGTGTGTAATTTAGTAACCTTTTTACCTTTCAAAGTGAGTGAGCAACCGCCGGTCGTAGGGTCGCCGAACATTCCGATCACCCCTACACGCATTGTATTGCATTTCCTCCACGGAAGTTCCAATTCACAACAGCGATGCAATGATGCCACATATCTAGCCCCAGTAACCGGGAGATTTGTATTGAACGGTACCGAACCGATCCGCAATGAAGTACGAAGGCGTGCTAGTCGTGTCTCGATTCAAGATATCAGCACACGGCACGAGGGGCAATAAATTCTGATTTAATCGTTCGTCGTGGCAGCCATGAGGTCGGAAGGGGCGGCCTCGTGTCCAGCGACGGGACTAGTCGGACAAGAATGCATCCCCGCGAGTATTTCCCCTAGATAGAGGAGCTGGAAAGGGCTGGTACTAGGCTCGTCACTCGGACTATCAGATTGATTATACCTGTTCCCAGATTAGTTATATAGAGGGCAAAACGAGGTCAAAAATTAGTCTAGGCCAAGAAAACCAAGGGCGAGAAAAAGGCGAGAATTTGGTACTTCACAAATCGCCACGCACCGAACGTCGGCTTCGGCCTTTGTTTATGGAAGAAGAATTATTATAATACCAAAAACAGGTTGGCAAGGTATGTAATTTTGCACGCCAACGTCCCGTGGGGAAAGAATCCGTCAGAGAAATGTATGAAGACACAGGGACACTGATTGCAAGGATAAGAGGAAGCACTGATGGGCCTCCTAGTAGGCTCCACGACGACGTATAGTGCTAACAAGTTGCACTTTCTTCCGCACCTGCGCAAGGATGAGCGTAACCCTGAGAGTGCAAGGCCAAAAAAATGAATACCTCGTTGGCGAACATTCTTCTCCACCTTTCACTGCTTAAGCGTCTCCGCTTTACGCCCTTCTTTTCATGTCGTCTTTGCCGCGACACCTCCTGAATTACACGATTCCGTCTGAGACGCGCTTGCAACCTCCTAAATATTTCACCTAAGTCTCCGTTCACAGGAACTCCGAGTCTTCTGCCTGAACAAGTCGAGATCAGACGTAAGTACGACCTAGAGTGCTAGGGAACAAACCCGTGTATGGATCAGCTGGAGGGTTGAAACTCGCATTCCGACTCCGTTCGGCCCATAATTCATCTGGGGTTGGTGGGTTCTTTTTTTGAGCTGTTCCTGCTGTGCGCTCTATGGTATCTTGGATAGCCTCTGCCCATATGCGGTTCTGATTTTTGGTTCTGTCGAGCAGAGCGGGTGGATGACGGACGTTGGAGAGCATTCGAGCCGGCAACTTATGTCCTTGAGAAAACACTCCTTTTGCAGTGCTGCTCAATGCTGCAGATGTTATTGCTCGTAGCCAGGACATAGTAACCGCTGCAAAAGGTCGGGTCCCACAAAATGTTTGAAAGCTTGACGCTTTTCGGACGCTTTTCGGACATGTTGTCCATATTTGGTCAAAACCGTATGATCGGTAATCGGATTGTTTCCTGAACACAACGATGTCCGCAGAGGTTCTTACTGAGGAGTTTGAGGTTTATTCCTCTTGTTGCAGAGCTTCGTGTTGTGCTCAATGCATGTTTAGGTACTCGAATCCATATACCCAACAGAACTTTCCAGTTTGTCCTTACCGATCTTTACCACAAATCAATTCACTAAGACCCTTACCAAGTTGTTTCGGACAGGGAGATCCAGATCGATGTCGAGCCTGATGAAACGATAGATGGTGATCACCCCTGTGAGATTTGTCGTCAAACCTCACCATTACACAGTCCTGAAATCTTATGAACAGTCAAACTACAGCTATCCGTCCATTACCCCGATAATTACCCTGACAGCCTGCCTCACCTGACGTTGGGAGCGATCGAGGGTGAACTCGAAGACACTGAGCATGAAACGCTGCTGGAGAGTCTTACGGAAGTCGTGGGTGACGTCTTTAGGATGCTATGACGCATCTCATGGCGATCGATAGGGCGAAGAAAATCTCGGCATGGCTATGACATTCACCCTTGTCTCTTATCTAAGAGAACAGATGGCATCCCTCGTTCGTAAAAGGGCAGATCAACTCATGGCTGAGGAAGCAGAGAAGGAACGCCTGATAATTGAGGTAAAATCAGGTGTGCTACTTGGACTACAATGAATTCACATTACCAGGCGGAAGAAGCGAGGACTCGCGGAACCCCAGTTACAGTGGAGTCGTTTAAGGCATGGAAGATTAAGTTTACCCGCGAGATGGTGCAAAGGAAGGCAAAAGACGAAGAGGAAAGGCTACGCGCACTCTCGCCGAAAGACAGGGAAGAATGGAAACGTGCAGCGACGCGACCTACTGGTAACTCGGAGTCTGGTATGTTTTGACATCTTTCTGATTTTTTATCAGGTCGTCAATTATTTGAGAAAAACAAGAACTTGGAGCACGATGATGACAGTTTTGTGGAAGAAGGCACCGTTTCCGTTGATATTAGCCAGTACGACAGGAGCCAGCTGCGCGCACATGAAGATGACGATGATGATGGAGTGCATTTTAGTGATAGTGATTAGAATAAAATAAGAAATCTGACAGTATATCTGCTTCCTCAGATTACAACCCGGCCAGCAACCCTGCCTCTCCCTCTGTACCAATAACAATATCGCTTCCATCTAATTCTTTGCACCCCAGCCTCTCAACACCAACCTCTTTCAGAAAACCGCCCTCCTCATGCAATGGTCGCCAATGTGGAGGCGAACGAACAAAGTCTTCTCCGGTTGCACGCAGCCATTCAAACACCGGACGCTTGATCCATCGTCTGACCTGCCCCCACCCCTCGTCTAGTTCGAACCATCCCAGATGCCCACCGCAAGGTGTCAGGGCCATGATTACCCATCCACTACATTCCGCGTCCATTGGCACATCCTGAACCACAGGGTCATCTGCAGCGTTGATGGCTAGGAGTGGGATTTTGATGTCGTGAAGCACCTTGTGGCTTGATGAATATTCATAATAATCATTTGCTGATGCGAAGGGCCAGGGAGGCGAAGAACCGCCACCAATTCTCGTGAAGTGTTCGTCAAATGCGCCGATCGTGGGTTTAGTGAGGGCGATAGTCACAGCGGCAGCTTTAGCGACATCGTGATCGGAGGCAAACGTGCTAACATGCCGCTTCAGAAGATTAACCAAATTTCGGCCCATGCCTTTCGAGTAAAGATGACGTCCTATATACGTGCCCAAGAGCCTGGCCGGCGTCAGGAAACGGATCCGTAAGAAAAATACTGGACTTACTTAGAAGCATTCGCCGCCAAATTCCAGGGCTTCCTTGATAAATGAAATTGTCACCGTTCAAGCTTAAACCTGCGAAGAACGTACACATCCGAGAACACATGCTGATTTCAAACGGCTACGTTCTCCTTCCTCCGCGACATACCGTGTCATAACGTTCGCTCCAAGAGAAAAAGAAAGTCCCAATAAAGGCGCCTCTGGGTATCGGTGAGATATGTAGAATAAAGCTTGACGGAGATCATCTGTATGGCCAGCGGAGTAAAGCTGTGGGCTCGTGACTGGGACTCCTGCGCCTGCGGGACGATCAACGTCAATGACAATGTTTGTGGGTCCATTGAGAATAGGGACTAACATCCGCGGAAATTAACCACGACTGCACGATATCCAAGTCCGCCCTGGTGGACCGGCATGCACGCGGGAGAGAGAATAGCTCTCACGTACGATTCATATGAACCTTGAGAAGGTTTACATGATTAGATTCTAGCTGTTTGTCACGTAGAAGTCTTCATACCCCCTGTGAGCCCATGCAAGACAACGATGATTGGAGTGTCGGGCGACAAATGACCATCATCCACTGGTGTGAAGTCCAAACCCCTAGTTGATATGAAGTATATCATCGAAAACAAATACCCGAAATGAACTTACACGGTTCCGCCATCGAGCAGGCGAAGCAGGGTTCTAAGTTATCGTATTAGAGTGCATTGTCGAACGTTTATGTGAATATCATCACCGTTTATACACCACTTTATCTCTAACTGAAAAGTCTCCACAGACGCAATAGAGAGTCTGCATGTGGCCGCTGACTTCGCATGAACAACCTGTAAACTTAATAATAATAATGATATTTTGGCGTACTTGGGTAACCACCATGCGGGACGGAACTCCGAATAGAGTGAGGGGCATCGTCGCTCCACGAAATCACGTAGAAAAATACTTGTTGTGTTCGAGTGGTGTTCTTTTGTGGCTACCTGAGCAGATGATTGTTTCGGATATCGTATTTCTGTGGTATAGCGTGTATTCCACCAGTTGAAAAATGAACTCATAGAAAGTAAGAATTTATGACAATGCGGTGGATTATAGCAAGTCGAAGAAAGTGAGCGTTGTTTGCAGAAAATTCTGGCAAGGACAGACAAGAGCAAGTTGACGAGTGGTATAGTAGGGTACGTAGAATGAAACCGGAACCAGTCGGTTGTGAGAAGCCGGTGCTTTTACGAGTGCGGCAGCGCGCTATTGTATTGGACATAATATCTTTGCGATATCGATTATGATTTCCCAACAGCATGAATGCAAGCTGGACTAACTTGAACAAAAATTGGTCGGATGGCAAGATGACTGATCTAAGCATTAGCTATACGCATCAGGCAGGGAATGTTAAACACGATAACACGGAGTCGCCAGTTCAACAGATCCTCATGTCGTGGATAACATTGGAGATCGGGTGTCTATCTGACGGTGAGGTGCAACGGAGCATCGAAGAAGCTCGCAAAGCTTGAGCTTCGGACAAGTCACGCGCTCCGTCACGCCCCTGGACGAGGCCCCAGTATCACACTATAAAGCTCACTTCCCCGCCCTTCTTTCTACCATTTTGCGCCTACTCTCAACCTCAACGACACTTTTCTCTTGCTGCCAATAGGCATATTTGGACCAATATCATGTCGCTCTACAAGACAATGCGCTGTCGTGTACGTACCTCTTCCAAGCTCTATCTTGATCGATCTTCCGCTGACGCGTTAAACGCGTCCGCTGGGTCGCCCGCCGTGTTCACAGTATTTCGACGAGTATGGTAAAGGTGTAAAGCCATTCTGCAACCAAGGGAGTCGTTGTCGGTACGCGTCATGCTCTCTCAGCATGTACACGTCCTAAGTTGGCGATCTGCAGGTTTATTCATCCATCTGATCTCCAATGGGATAAAGGCCGCACCAACCCCGAAAAGTCAGCTTATAATGATATGAAATGCGAGAAATCCAAGGCCAAACCGAAACACAAACCAAAGGCATCGTCGACAAGTCCTTTACAACGAGGCCCTCGTTCATCACCGCTCGTGCCGCAGTCTGACTTGTTCAGGCGAAATCATGGGGAGCTTGATAGGGAGCGCGGCCGCGAAGTAAAACCTATTCAACGTGACCGCCGTGATAGGGATTTCGATTCTTGGGAGCGTTATGTGCGTGAACGCGATCGCTCCAGGGATGTCCGCAGGTCTTCCCGGGAGAGGGCTGACGAAGAAAGAGGATCATATCCTTCAAAGCGATCTAAGAAAACTGAGGGGGTCAGTATTCTATGGCAGCTCTACGGATGATAAGATCTGATCTGACAGATATCAGCATACAATCCGGTCTTCGGTTATGGACTCGGGTGATAATTTCGAGAGCAGTACTTACCACGGCAAAGACCGTCTAGATGCTTCTCAGATGACTCCAGGAAATCCGTCTTTTCAATCGAGAGACGACAAAAAGAGGTCCATCGACATCGTTGGCGAGTTCTCTGGTCGTCTTGCAAAGTGAGGGATCTTCTGCAATTCATGCATATGGGAAGACTAAGAAGCAACAGGTTGTGCAGCCAGTTGGTCCAAGATTCATGTCAGCTTGACAGGGAAGAAGATAAACTGAAGGCATTTACGGAGTTGTCTACCGAGCTTTCTAAAGCCGCGCCGTCGACTGCGATGGCGGTGACTCCTGCTTTGGCAGCCGTTATAACAAGTCACGCAAAATCCAAAGAGCGTGTGGCAGCGTGCGTTAAAGAACTGGATTCCCTGTGGGAGAGCCTGCTCTCAAATGTTATGACGACCATTGTCAAAACGACAAATATCAACTTGGAGCGCGCTATCACATTGTTGCATAGAGAAAAAGACGCGACTCTGCAGTCATATTTTCGATCTGAGAGCCCGCTCCTGCTCAAACGGAAGGCACAGGATCAATCATGGAGAGAGCTGGATGAGCTATTGGAGTTGAAGAATACTTCAGTCGGCGACGATAGAGAGAATGCAGCAGCAGCTGAATATGGGTCCAATGCACTGTCGCGATCGCCAGATTTGAAACGTCGGCGGGTGGAGTCATCTACGTCGACAGCAGTTCCTGTAAAGGAGGAAAACGTTGATTATAGAGGTCTGCTGGAGACGATGAAGTCGTCCTTGGCTATGCAAGCGCGAACATTGGAACTGCTTGCCAAGGAAAAACAATCGGTAGGTGGCACCATCGGTCTGGACAGGGAATTTTTAATACAGGCGTAACTGTAACAGACTTCTCAGGATAACGATAACTCACATGAGGCAGATTATCATGCGGCATCGATCACATCCACCCGTCGAAATTCTTCTATTGAACGACGGACCACCGCGATGGAATTGGAGGCACCGTTTTGACCACCGGCCTAGACGAAGGATTCCTATCATACATGTAATGCAAGACGCCCATTTGCATCCTTTCGCATAGATCTGTGGATTGTAAGTCCAGTATGCAGCATCGTTTCGTGATCCCGCCTGCAGCAACGTTTTAGTGGCATGGCCCATGTACCCTGTATTATTTTTGCTCGACTTGGCGTTTGTCTTGTCTTGTGTCCTTAGAATTTGAAGGCACCATATTATGCATGTCATGTTTTTAGATGAAAAACGCCTTTGAGTAGCTTTGTGTGCAACCTTTGAAAGTGAAAATGATGGTAATATGTTGCACGAGTCACGTGTGACGCGTGCACAACGTTTGTGTTGGTTGTGCATGTCGTGAACAGGCAACAGCCTGGCAGCTTTGGTCGATTATCACTCAACTATATATCCAAGGCCTTGAACGACTTTTACTCTTCCGCCGTACTGAATGTCTCACGGCTCTCCGTTTAACGTCCACAGATATTGCAACAATCGTGGACAATTTGATGAATACCGACAACATCAACTCCCCTGCTTCCACTGACAGTGATGCTGTCAATTGCTCAACTGCGAGAGTCTACTTCGGTCCAGTGCAATCACCGGAGAAGAGACTTCTCGCTAGCGAGGCCACGCAAAGACGTGCACTCGATATTGGCACCATCGACACTTTCCTTAGTCCATCCGGACTGCCTGCTCTCTACACACCTCCATCGCCACAAGAAATCACGCGCGTACCGGATGAAGGTGATGAACGAAGCGATGAAGATGCGGAAGAGATCTTTGACGTGGCTGCTCATCTATCTCGTGAAGACACACCTGAGAACGATTCCTTGGGCCAGAATGGTAAGCTCTGCTCGTCTGCTCTTCGCAGCTAAATTACAAACATGGACTTTCAGAACCGTCCTCCGTTCTTGCAAGTCGGATTATGCGAGCTTGCGATAATCCTTCCCCTCCTCCGCGGGCTCATCCCACCATTTACTTTGGTCTTGCGATGAGGGATGGACGCACACCATTCCCAGATATATCTGCACCCCCAAGCCCGTTTCGCCCCATAAATTTGCGTGAGAGACTGAGTCCGTTCTCTGCGACAGAACGTGCTTTGTCGCCTGAACCCCCTCAGCCTCAGGCTTCCAATGATCAGAATTCGCCTCCACGGGATTCTGCTAGTAACATCTCTCAGCCCGATCTCATCTCATTTGAATCCTGCTCTACCCTAGTCAAGACGGTGGAATATTCTGCAGAAGCAAGTCCCTGTGGCTCTCCAATTCAAACTTTATCTTCCGGTGTAGATGATCTCCCTTTGAAAATCCCAGAGCATCCTTCTGTCATACCTACCCCTCGTGTAGACGGCGTAGAACAGCCTAGTTCCTCGGATAGCCCAGATAAGCTTCCTCAGGGACGTGTACCGGCTGACGCGGAATCTAGACCACCACACCCCAGTTTTCCTTCGCCGTTAGTCACCACTCCCGGTGCACCAGATATCACTAAGGAGCATGCAAGAACACCTGTGCGACGATCAGCACGCCTTAGTGGGACTCCATGCCCCACTCACGCACAACAACCTTTGGAAACGCCGAAAATCAAAGAAAAATCGAATATAACAACACTTGTGCCCGAGGAGGAGACGCGGGATGAGCAAACCGCTGATCACGGCGATGCAGATCCTTACCCTGATATTCAAGGATTGGTAGAAGAGAAAGAGAGACGACGATTACGAAGACGGGGATTAAATGGGAAACACGACACCCCCAATTTGCAAAGAGAATTGGGGTCCCTGTCTCCTCAGTCCGCGGATGTCTTAACGCGTTTGTTGCCGTCCGAGCGATCTACGCCACTCCCAGAGGGACAGTATTCGCTACCACAGCGTGAACTTTCTTTCGTATCTTTGGACCCTCCACTGTTGACACCACAGAGGCCAAAGTCAAATTCTAGGCAACCAAATTCTCCCTTAGCCACCGTACAGCGGCCACTTGTTGCTCCGACGCCTATTCGTCCGAATGGGGGCATCGGTTCTTCCTCTCAGCTCAAGTTTTCCTTGACCGTTGACGATGCGTCTCGCACACCAGCGAGGAGGGTGCCCATTCAGGATGCCTTCGTGCAAGGTTCTGCATCCTCACAAAACACAATGCTATTGTCTGCGAAACGCGATGCGGCGACACGGTCGGTGGGCATGCGTGGGCCCGTCTTTTCGCGCCCTGCGTTAGACGATCCATCCCGTAGCCCCGCTAAGCGCGTTCTAATCACAGATTTCAACAGTCCTGTACGCTCACCAAATCGACCGGCAGGTGCGAGGGCCCGGAGTGTCTCAGCGGAACCGAAACCCATCGTCTTTCAGCCTCTCCGAAGTCATTCTGTTGACCCATCACCCCGCGCCACTGATAGCAAAGGCAAAGAGCCTATGTTCCCTAAATTCTCTTCCAAGCCGAAATCTGGCGCTAAATTGCCGTTCCCTCTTCTGGCTGGGCAGAAGGCAGGGTCGGATCTCCCGCACTCTATCCCTGAAGAGACGGAAGGATCTGAGACTGATTTAATTGCTAATCAGGCCACATCGTCATCCAGTCCTGTGAAGTCTGGCTTGAAACAGCCCTCTATTGGTAGTCGCATACCACGAATTGGCGCCAAGCCTTACGCTAGACCACAGCCAAAGAAATCGGTTCCATCTACAGCTACGAAGTTGCCTGCCTTTGGTACTGGACCGGTAAGCCCCTCTGCAGACTTACTGTTGGATTGCACTGACGTAAATTATGCTCTTCAGCGTGCCCCGCTGTTCAAATCAGCTCCCGCTGGCAATGGCAGTAGCAGCTCCGAAGAATCGTCTGTCATTGCCCCGCCACCAAACCGAAAATTCGATGGGAAATTCATAGCAGAGTCATCAGTGCTCTCGACACTGAAGCGAAAGCGTGGCACAGAAGAGACTGCCATATCTCCCCCTACTTACCCTGTGATGGTCCGCCAAGTTATTCCCGGAATGCTTGGGGGCAAGTATACCCCCAAAGCAGCACCTGAGCTCCTACCAACAGCTCCTTCTCTACCAGAGTTAAGTCCTCGGAAGCCGCCTGGTCCTATGAAGTTCCGCAAGGTTGAACCCGGAGTCATATCAGCACGCTATGCAGCACCCTCCAAACCGACTGCATCTGACCCTCCAGTCACCGATGACCGTAGCAGCAGCCCGCAGGTCCTGGCCATGTCTGAGGCATCAATCACTAGACCATCTTCACCTCCCAATTCCACCTCTCCGCCTATTCTACCAGAACCTGAACTGGTAAAGCCATCACATGATGTTGTTGAGCCTAAAGCAACAGCGGAAGCATCTTCACATCGACCAGAGAATCGAGGTCGAGGCCGTCGAATGTCTCGACGCAAGAATGCGGTGCAGCATGCCAACGACGTTTTTGGTTCCTCCACATCAACGCAACCTCTCCAGCTTCGACGTTCACGACGCTCTGAGGGCGACGGCTTCATGGGGATGAGCGCGGTTGCTCTCCAAGCCCTCACCACTTCCAACACCACAAAGAACCAGGAAATTTTCGCGAAGCTGGAAAGAGAGGTAATCCGCAAGGAGGGCATAAGGCCAGAGAGCCCCGCAATCAAGGTTCGGACGATATCACAAAAGCAGAGAGAGATGAGGGATCGACAACGACTTGAACGAGCTGAGCGGAGGGCGAGGCGGAGTGAAGATGGGCCTGGACTGAGTGATGGTGAAGGCGCTAGCGAAGTGGGTGATCAATCCATCCTTGGATTTGATAGTGAACATGATGAAAATGATGGGGTGGTCTGGACGAGGCACCGTAGAGGGCCGGGAGAAGTGGAGGATTACGAGACGCCAGTTAGGTCTGACCGGCCGGTCAAACGTTTGCGATTTGGGGAAGGCCCTCAGCAAGATGAAGAAAGAGATCGCAAACGGGTGAAGTGGCACCATGGGTTATCCACGGAAATTTATCTGGATGAGCTACATCCTCGATCTCATTCGTGGACCAAGGACTTTGTCATCGAGAAAGGCTGCCTAGCCCCGACGTCCAAGGTAAGTGGCTTGCAGGAACTTTTGTACTACGTTCTTACTCGTCTACCTTCAGAATCTTCGCTTAGACATGCTGGGCAATGTTTTGGATGCCGAGCAGCATCCACTCATTGACCTTCACCCGGAAAATATCGTGGTGAAGAAGTTTGTGTACGACAACGACAATGAAGTGGTGGTGAAGGAGGTTATGCCCCCGAAAATCACCAGATCGAAGAGTAAGAAATTGAAGAGTTAGTCTAGCTGCATATTCTATCCACACTCTAATGCACACTTGTTGATACTGTCGTTACTGTATCCTTATTGTCTCTGACATATTGTGTCTTTTGCTTCCATCGATGTATAGGGAATGTCGATGATACGGCGACTTCTAGTATCAAATCAGATTTGAGATATTACAGCTTCGGCGCCCTGTAGTTGATTGTGGCACTAGCTTGGTTCACTGGAAGCACGAAAACTTCAGCCAGATTGACATGTGGGGGGCGCGACGCGGCCCAGACAATTTCTTCCGCAATGTCCTCAGCCACCACTTTGTGACATGTGAGTTTATGCGGATCACAGGGATATTAAACCACTCACAAGGCTGAAGTCCCTCATAGACTTTATCTGCTGCAGACTTGTCGCCTTTGAAACGGATGACCGAGAACTCGGTCTCACCATACCTGCCAACAGCATGAGTTTAGCCCCAGTTGCGATAGCGGTTGATTTACCTGGTTGAATTTCAGTGACACGAATAGGAGTATCTACAAGCTCCTTCATAAGAGAGCCCGTAAATGCATTGACGGCATGTTTGGTTGCACAGTAGATGCTGCCCCCAGCGTAAGCTTCTCTGCCGGCGATCGAGCCAAGGTTAATAACATGTCCATTCTTCCTTTTCTTGAATTCTACGACGCTGAGTGAAAGTTATGACCGATGACTGAAATACGCACCCTTGATGAACAACTGGGTTAGGCCGATCAAGCCAAATACATTGGTTGCGAACATGCCCTCTACGTTATCCAGAGACAGGTCGCCAACTTTGTCCACACCCACAACATATCCAGCATTATTGACTGCAATCGAATTCATGTGTAAGAAAATGAGCACGACAATGGATGCATCTGCTCACCGAGGATATCTATTTCGCGAAGATCAACGGGTATCCTCTCCAGAAAGCCATCGATTTGACTTTTGTCAGAAACGTCGAGTTGTATGGTGACAAATTTGCCGCCACGTTGCAGGCCAGCTTCTTTGTGTGCAGCGGTACATTCATCTGCAACTTTCTGTAGTGCATCCACTCGTCGAGCGGTAAGTATAACGTTGGAACCTCCCTAGGAGATATGAGTGATTAGAAATATGGCATGTTGTGGCGGACTAGTACCTTGGCAAACAAGATGGCGGTGGCCTGTGAGCCGATCAGATCAGTACTTGTGCCTCTTTCTTCAGAGTATGGTTTATACACACCGCTCCGATACCAGAGCTTGCTCCCGTGATAAGGACTGTCTTGCCAAGAAGGCGAGATGCGTTGAAGACGGTCATGTTTCGAGTAAGAAATTACAAAAAGGCTGGGTGAACGAGTACAAGAGATACACGAAGAACCAATAAATCTGCAGGATATGTTGTCGCGGGGCCGAAATTTCCATCGTGGACGGTCCGAAGATAGACGCGGCGGCGGAGGGCCGCCTACATACATATTTTCTTCAGTCAGTCCCATGACCTTGCATGGCACATGCTGGGAATAACATCAACGTTGCCACGATGGCGAGCATCTCAAACACACAGTCGTCGCTGAACTCTCGATGGGCCAAACTGTTGGCATGGTTGAGGACTCAAGGAATGAAAACAGGAGCAGACGACTTGCTTGTTGAGTGCAAAGAAACGCCCAGTTGAGTCGCCAGCCAATTTACATCATTCGTCGGACGGCGGCCATCACTCGATCTAACATCCGTCTGGACACACAGCTGCTGGGAATGGTCTTTTTGCTCGGACGTTGTGTACCGTAAGCTTCCATGTGGATGGAATGGATCAAACTTTGCCCTGATAAACGGGACAGCCATCTTCCTTGCTATTTGCAGTGCCGCCTCGGGCACTAATGAATGTCAGGACACTAAAATCCCTCTATCCAACGTCCGGACCTACGCCACTGACCGCTATGCAAATGATATCTCTGCATCTGTATATCAACCGTCCGCATGGAAACGAGGATTCGCTAGACCCTCACTATGGACCTTACATTTCGACACTGCCTAGGGAATTTGACAGTCATCCTTTGACCTGGATTGTGCGATCAAAAAGTGGCACGGACTCGGAGTTCGTAGGGATCCCACTGCTTGGGTACCTCCCGCCGAGCGTGCATGCATCCTTGGATAAGCTACATGACCGATTTTGCCAAGACCGCGCTGCAGTCCGAGCGTACATGGTAGGAGATGCTTGATACTGCACCCAGTCTCATCTAAAACGATAGCAGGCTGCTAATTCGTACATCTCTTCAAAATATGATGCCTATCTGACCAATATCGATGACTCCACCAGTGATTACATATGGGCTTGGTTGAACGGCACGTATTTTCTGTATGCATGAAACTCCCTCATCTACCTCGCCTCCAGTCAACACGCGCTGTATATATTACCGCCTCAAAGCATCGAAGGAAGACCCCGATAATCTAACTTTATGTCCCATCCTTGACTTTGCCAATCATACCCCGAATGGACTGCATATGACTCCAGCTCCCTCGGAGGCCGACATTTGGGACACCGCACCGGTAAAGCCGATCGGAAAAGGATTTAGATTTCTTTCGCCAGCGGATGCATCTATTCAAGAGGGCAAAGAAATCTTTTTGGCTTACGGGGCCCATCCCAACCGCACGCTGTTCGTCGAATATGGTTTTGTCAACAACTCATTAGGTGAAGTTGAATATACGGACGGTGAAGTCGATGTGCAAGATGTTGTGGAATCGTTA
Organism: Suillus spraguei; assembly: GCA_016800925.1. Taxonomy (NCBI): domain Eukaryota; kingdom Fungi; phylum Basidiomycota; class Agaricomycetes; order Boletales; family Suillaceae; genus Suillus; species Suillus spraguei. The sequence continues at coordinate 172,877 of JABCPU010000010.1, forward strand.
ATACTCGACCACAAATCCGGTGTTTTCGTCAAGAGTGTACTCGAAGATGAAGGTTATTGGGGGTATGTACACCTTAAACTCTTGGTCAGTCGCCTGATCAAGTTACGATAGAGATTGGACCCTATATTGCTCAGGGGAATCAGCGCAACCGTCGTGGCGCTTGATCACGGCATTAAGACTTCATTGTTTCTTTGTCTCAAATAACACGATTCACCATAAGGCCATTCAACCATGGCGCGATGTCATAGCAGGCAAACGAGAGATGATATCTGATGGAAATGAAATCGCCTGGAAGGAGTCGTTGATCACGATTTGCGATGCAATTATCACCAAAGCCCAAGCCAGTCTGGACAGTCTCAAGAGTGACGAGGAGTATGGTCACGGGTGGCTTCCCTGGATGCGCGAGAATATATGGACGCTTTGGAGGGAAGAATTATTGGTAGCTGTGGCTGTCAGACAGCGTATACTTAGAGGGGACGATTTTTGACTTGATCATAACACTTGTTTTCTCTTATGATGTACTTTCGGGAACTATTCATATGCACTCAGATATGCTATCTCATTGAACGTTTGAACAGCCAACCCGACCACAGAGCATAATATTGTATGTCATGCACTACTACGAAGTTGGATCATCAAAGCTAGTGGATCAGAGAAAATGGAATATTAACTTACTTTTCCGTAGCACTGATTGTTGATTGAGCGGTAACTGATGGTATACAGTGACCGCGTAGTGGTACAAAAGACAAAATTTGCTGCCTGATAGTACTCTTTATTTGCCGATAACAAGGCTCGTGGATTCACTGATGTAGCGAGGGAGGTACACATATGGTCACAGTGGTGATATTGACTTCCAAGACTGAGGATATCCCGTGAACTTCGGGCGAGAATTTTGTTTAGTACGCGGTGCAGCACTGCAGCACCGAGCAACTGTGTCGGGGCGGGAGAATGGAGATGAACAACTTGACATCTGGAAAATATTGCCAACTCTGTCGCTGCGCTTTATGGTCAGTGGGGCCACCAACGTGGTGTCGAACTTCCGAGTCGATCATGAAGACTACAGACATCGTTCTATTAGCACAACTCAGACTCGGGTACGCTGAATCCTGATCAATCACAGCTAACCGGACATATCAGATTGCGCTCGGTGAATACTTGTGCATACAAAGTCGAGCTAGTGACTGACAAGGCAATGACAAGGCAGTAAATTTAGGTGACACAGGAAGGAAAACACAGCCACATCGGGAACTTGACCTCAGAGTCAGAGCCACAGCCGAACAACTTAACGTCGTTCGGAATCGGTGCTCACCAACCTCTTATTTTCCCGGCCCAAAGCTTACGGGTCTGCTTTACCATGGCTGTTGAACCGTTATTTTCGACGCGAGCCCAAAAGGCTTTCATCATCACAAGTATGTTTTCTTCCCACTATTCCGTGATGTTATCACTCAAGAACCTTTATTACAGTCGCAGTCCGTTAGTCGTTTTGTTGAAGCTTCATGATCCAAGTTTGACCCAAGTGCTCATAGAGGCCATTGTGGTAATAACTATGGTCGCATTGACATTCGGAATGGTGAGTTTGTGTAGTGCCGGCAGTCGAATTGACATGTGTACTAATCAGTCGACGTCAAGGTTGAAGCCGACGTAGGGGCAGCCTTCAGCCAACTTGGGTACAAGGTACTTTTCTACATGCATCAACAACAAACTAGACCGCTCACGTCATGAAGACATTGCCATGTTACTTGGCTCTTTTTATTCTAGCAGAGTATGCATTTACCCTCACAACCACCCCAAGTAATTGATAATAGTACAGGATGTTCGAATTAATAATGGCATTCGATGCTCTACGGTTACGGAACGTCATCCAGCTCATGGGGATCATTAGTGAGTATCGGTTTATCTGAAGATGTTTCCTCCTTTCTGAAGACTTCGTAGTCTTCCATGCAGCTCTCATCGTTTTTTCTGCCCTTCAAGTTCATGAAACCAACGTCGCTATATTCAATTGCGAGCCTTCTTGTGTTTCGGATCCCAATCATCTATGGGATAAGGTCGAACGGTTCCTAATTGTGGCTCCCTGCATAATTGCTGCATCGTGGTTCTTTTTGATGTTCTGGATCAGGCAGCTGTATGCTGAGTTCGGGTACGATCTCACAGCTTATTGCACGTCCTGCATATCACTGAGATTTTCCAGATGGGTTATCTTCCATGTCGTGGGGGCAAACCCGAAATTCAAGTGTGAGCTATGTGTTCAGTTTTCTTGATGATGTGGTGCTGACTTGAAATAGCGATGTATCAATACTATCAAATCTTCATCTGCTTACTTAAATTCGACTTCTTCTGTTTCGTGGGGGTGACTATGCAGGTGAAAATCGTGGTTCTTGAAGATCGTGCAGGGACTGAAAATCTGCAGCTTCTCATCGTCGTTCTCAACAGGGATTCCGCTGAATTTGGTGTCACCATCGCTGCAATTCCTGTCGTTTTGTTACTTTTGGCTGGTTGCGCAAGTGCTGTCAAGCATGAAATCAAGTGGTATGGTTCCAGCGTCCACTTCACGTAATTATCTGAATTGTCTGCCAGGCTGATGGCTATTTCCCTTGCATTGATGATAGCTGCGATGTCCTATTGTGAGGCGTTTCCTCTTAATGCATTGATCATCAACTAACAGCATGATTTAGTCTGTATGTGTATGACACGTGTTACTTGTCTCGCGAGTTGACACAGCCCTTAGTGTACAAACTCGATCGTTTCTATGCGCCTTCCACTGAGGAGGAGTATGTTTCAACTCGCGCCACATTGACCGTCTTCAGTAAGTCACGTGCATCGTGGTCTATTTCATGTCGCTAAACCACATGTGGCGGCTATATTTAGCCGTTGTCGCCTTCCTTCTCCTTTTAACTACGTTCGCCATCGGAATCAAGTGCTTCCGTGACTTTGATAAGGGGCTAGACGAGTCCAAGGCGCACGGTCAGTCTTACACCCTGTCAAAATACAGAATGATTAACTTTTTTTTTATTAGACCTCGGCAGGAACTCTCAGTACTTACCTACCCCTAAAACTCCAGGGGACATGTCAGAGCGCCCGTATTCGCCTGGCGGTGTTCCACTTCAGCCACAGATATCCATTGAGTAATACACGTTTCATGATTCTCACGATGACTCGGGGGCTGGGGTATGGATAGGCCCGGGGTGCATATGTAAAGATCTCTGTCGGAGGTGAAGAGGATCTCTTTTGTCTTATTTAACATTCTGGACTACGGCTTGCGTGATCCCTAGCAGTTATAGTACGCTTCACATTATATGATACCATCCAAGCATGACGCGGGACAGACAAATGGAACTTCAAACACTACACCAAGGTTATCAAAGAAATAAATTTAGACCTTCTTCAGTGCTTCGATGACAACGGGAGCTTTGAGGCGTAGCCTTGGATCATGATGCCAACATCCTTCAATAAGTCTTGTAATGGGTACTCTCAATCCGTGGAGCGAGGGTCTCTTTTGTGCCCTTAGGCAGTTGATTATATTCTCTACGGAATGCCTCCGGTATAGATGTGAAGCAGTGAGTAATGACTTGAACAGGACAAACCACTTGCCTCGCAAGCAAATGCATACATGTCGGTTTCCAGCGCCATACGCATAGTTTCCGAATTTCCAAAAAAGATAAGCTCTGGAGCAATCCAATTGAGCGTTTCTCGGCGGCCGACATTGGTAGAATCCAATCCTAATCAGATCTCGAGATTCCGAAGTCAGCATTCCCTCGAGACATTACACTAAGCCTGCGAAGCTTTCTGACATGAACTCCCTTGATATCACCGTGGATGATAGAGGGCATGCAGATAGCAAAGACCTTCCTTCTGCCTGTATAGAGAACCGAGTGTTCCTGATAACGTACCAGACGACGAAAATCGCAGTTCTCTCTGCCCGTATACTCGATGTACGCTCTCACATTACCACTGTACGAGCCACAATCTATGGTCTTTGTCTATGACTCCTATGAACGGCACAATATTCTCGTGTTTCAAGTGACTCAAAATTACTGCCTCGCTCACAAAGTCCTAAATATGTAAACAGGATAGAATGACAAATGATGAACTACTTACTTTGCGACTTTGGGATATGGATGGCAGTGCGATCGCTTGATAGCAATAGCTTGATGGTTAAAAGACACTGTAAAGATAGTTGCGGATGCGCCCTGCCCAACAATACGCATCGGGGTTGGCTCTAGTTCGTCCAACTGTAACTGACATGGCAAACGACCAGATTTTTGTGATAGTCAAATGATACATCTCAAAAGCCGTGCGTGTGTGACATGATCAGTGGAAGGTTCTCGCAAGGTCTGAGTGTCTAAAGTCAACCACATAAATAGGCCAGATATACGAGCCTACCTCTTCAAACAGATCATGTGCTTGGATGTGTGCGAGGCCATAAACTCATTCCCATAATCTCTTCTGCACAGGACCAGAAGCACGCGAAGGACTGCCACATCATCACAGTGTCTTGGTATAAATTTGACTGATACATGCATGGTGCACGGATCCTTTTCCTATCGGGCCGATAGGAAAGGAATCCATGCACCATTCACGTCTGCCCGGGGCAGACGTGAGAACGAATGATCAAGAACCGAAATTCGAGGCTTACACTGCGATCCAATCGAAGAAGTATCAGGCAAAAACTGACAAACATCACGTGAGGTGACAGAGTGTGACGCTGTGCAGAATAGTTGAGCGGAGTATGTATTGGTTATACTATGATGGAGATAGTGCTGTATATAAAATTGAGAATTGTATCAAACACTTAAGCTAGCTACTAGTGAGCATCAAATTCCTGCATGATAGTAGGAGGAAGGACACGATGCCCTCTGTACTTTTTGATAGCCCACGCAGCTCTTGTACCATTTAATCTCACAAATAGTCTTGTAGCGCAGTTTATCATGTCCCCCAAGGGGACCTGTACTTGCGTAGTCGATTCTGGTGCGTGTGTGAAATCTTTTGCAATAAAAATCGGCGCTGACGCAGTATTTTCGAACTGTATAGATATATCAATGAGTGTTTTCAGTGAAACTTGCCGAAACTACTCACATTTTCGTTATTCTGATTTTGACCTTTTGCTTTTTTAGATGCTCGCCACGCAGCAAGGCTATCAGCACGCCATTTTCTCCAGGTCTTGTTGTTGCCCATGCCGTGCTCTCAGTCTGCGAGTCGAGAATGCCACGGCTTTGCGGCACGATGTGTCGGACTTTCAGTTTTACACTCTGCCGGCAGTTGACTTTAAAAAACATCGATTACCTCACTCGCTAGCTCACTTCTTGTAGTTCTGAAATGATAATTTTGTGCATAGAATAACTCTCATCAATGCCATCTTTTCAATCGTTCTGACATCAAGCTCTATAGTATGTTAATCGCTACTTTCTGTTTGTCACGATTTTGTAACGTTTTATCACGTGATGTTTATCGGGATCATTGCTCCTCCACTCTTCAGTTTTTTTGTTTTAGTTCGCTCAGAAGCCTAGATTATGTCAATTGTATGAATTGGACATCACTAGTTACCCTACCATCTATTGTTCGTGCAGTGTTTCAGGTATGCGTAAGTGTATACCATCAGATTCTGAAACACGATGGTGAGCTTCTTCAGTATTTATACAAAAGAATAGAAGCACTTGGTAGACTTTGATGTATTCGCAACATATTCACCTGTCTTCCGTTGCGAGCTCGCTGGATTTCTCGATTTTCCAAAGAAGCTTGTCATGCAATCGCCCGAGCTCTCGTCGCCATGGGTCCGAGTCCGATGGATCACTTAGAGGGACGGCTGGATATGAAACCGGCTGCGGAAGACGGTATTAGGGCATATAGCGATCGAGTCATCCTGTGCACTGACTGGGGATGATAGTTCTGCAGTTGTGACATATGAGCATTATGCGAGTACGGTTGATGAGATGGATGCGTATGAAGATTGAGCGGAGGTGTTGTCGTCCTGTTTCGGCATTGGATTTCATGAACTGTCTTCAGCTCCTGTGGAACACGAGCCTTGCACCGAGGACATTCAATTGTGGCCTTAATGGCAGAGGCGTGGAATGAAAGTGAACATTCCACGAGTTGGCCTGTTATACGTGAAGTACCATGAATTAGGGACAAGCGTTGATACGAGGAGCCCTGACAGCCTTGTCAATGACTATAGATTCTTCGAGGTTCTTCGCAACCAAATGAATTCAATTGTCCACTGGTGACAAGGTCGCTGCGCCCAATATATGAGCACCTGCTGTAGTGATAGTATAAGGTGAGACTGCTGTCAGTAAGAACGAAGATAACGAATCCGCAATCAACAGAACGAGCTGGTTCGTGTGTGACGGAATACATCGGTGGAATGTTAAGTACAGTAAAGTGGCCATGAACTAAATAGAATGGCCGTGAGCTACCTACAGTGACCGGTACCATGACCGTGAAAAGTGGAAATTTTGGCCTGTCAGTGGATTTGATATTTTGCGTTGGCTGTTCGCCGCGTGTGGTATCTGGAAGAAGGGGGTGGGGACTTGTGGGTGCTACGCCGGGGGAATTATTTGCAACTGGATGTTTGGACGGGGGATGGTGCATGGATGGCTCAGTGTGGGAAGGCCAGAGGAGATATGATCTTGGGATGCGGGGCAAGCTTGGGAAGTGGACACCGGACATTATGAGAGTCACTGAGAAGAGTGGAAAAAGGCAAAGGCGGAGAATTTAATGGAAGTATTGGACGATCATTGCGAGCTTAAAGAGATGTATGCGGTGACGCTATTAAGAGATTGTCGATGAGCCGTCACTGAATTGTTTCCGAAATCTCCACAATGGATATATTGCTGCAGTGCATGTCGGCACTAAGGTCTACAGGTGTTGATTTGAGTAAGTACGAGGAACAGAAAGGGCATTGAGACTCACCCCTCTCGGCGGCACCTTTGCCAGTGTTGCCCATGTGCCATACGGCTCAAATCAACCTCGAGACCTCTTGGTATCACTAACACACACCCAGGGCACCACAATAAGTGTCGAGAACCGGGTGATACCCAAAACAACAGCCGATGTTTGGACCCTACCCATCCACTGTCAACATTCAGAGAAAATGGTGTCAAACTGCGATCATCACGGCATACTCCCTCCATTAACTGGGAAGTGTCGCACAACGCATGGATGGAGTGAGACGAGAAGGAAACGAAGTGGTTGTTCCAAGTGTTCAATGTCATGGTGCGATGTTCATCTGAGAATGGTGAAGAATCTGACACGGCACACTGCTGCGATGGTTGGCTCATCGCTGCATCCCACAGCCGGACAGTCTTATCCCGAGAACTAGTGACAATGCGAGTGCCGTCCGGCGAGAACGAGACTGAGTTAACTTCTTCAGTGTGCCCCCGCAAGGGCTCACCAACTGGCTGCCCCGTCGCAACATCCCACAGCCGAACAGTCTTGTCCTCCGAACCAGTAACGATGCGAGTGCCGTCCGGAGAGAATGAGACCGACAAAACTGAACTAGTGTGTCCCCACAAGGGCTCACCGACTGGCTGCCCCGTGGTAGCATCCCACAGCCGGACTGTCTGATCCGAAGAACCAGTGACAATGCGAGTGCCGTCCGGCGAGAATGAGACCGACAAAACTGAATGAGTGTGCTCCCGCAAGGGCTCACCGACTGGCTGCCCGGTTGCAGCATCCCACAGTTGAACAGTGTTATCCCTTGAACCGGTGACGATGCGAGTGCCGTCCGGCGAGAACGAGACCGAGAAAACTGAATCAGTGTGCCCCCGCAAGGGTTTACCGACTGGCTGCCCGGTTGCAGCATCCCACAGTCGAACAGTCTTGTCCGAAGAACCAGTGACAATGCGAGTACCGTCCGGCGAGAACGAGACCGACCAAACTTCTTTAGTGTGCCCCCGCAAGGGCTCACCGACTGGCTGCCCCGTCGCAACATCCCACAGCCGAACAGTCTTGTCCTCCGAACCAGTGACAATGCGAGTGCCGTCCGGCGAGAATGAGACAGACAAAACTGTACTAGTGTGTCCCCACAAGGGCTCACCGACTGGCTGCCCCGTGGTAGCATCCCACAGCCGGACTGTCTGATCGAAAGAACCAGTGACAATGCGAGTGCCGTCCGGTGAGAATGAGACCGACGAAACTGAACTTGTGTGCCCCCGCAAGGGCTCACCGACTGGCTGCCCCATCACGGCATCCCACAGCCGAACAGTCTTATCATTTGAACCAGTGATAATGCGAGTACCGTCCGGCGAGAATGAGACTGAGAAAACTGAATCAGTGTGCCCCCACAAGGGCTCACCGACTGGCTGCCCAGTTGCAGCATCCCACAGTCGAACAGTGTTATCCAAAGAACCAGTGACGATGCGAGTGCCGTCCGGCGAGAACGAGACCGACAAAACTGAACTAGTGTGCCCTCGCAAGGGTTCACCGACTGGCTGCCCGGTCGCAGCATCCCACAGCCGAACAGTCTTGTCCGAAGAACCAGTGACGATGCGAGTGCCGTTCGGGGAAAATGAGACCGACCAAACTTCTTTAGTGTGCCCCCGCAAGGGCTCACCGAATTGCTGTCCCGTCGCAGCATCCCACAGTCGGACAGTATTATCCTTTGAACCAGTGACGATGCGAGTGCCGTCCGGCGAGAATGAGACCGAGAAAACTGAATCGGTGTGCCCCCGCAAGGGTTCACCGACTGGCTGCCCGGTTGCAGCATCCCACAGTCGAACAGTCTTGTCCGAAGAACCAGTGACAATGCGAGTACCGTCCGGCGAGAACGAGACCGACCAAACTTCTTCAGCGTGCCCCCGCAAGGGCTCACCGACTGGCTGCCCGGTTGCAGCATCCCACAGTTGAACAGTGTTATCCCTTGAACCGGTGACGATGCGACTGCCGTCCGGCGAGAACGAGACCGACAAAACTGAACTAGTGTGCCCCCGCAAGGGTTCACCAACTGGCTGCCCCGTCGCAGCATCCCACAGCCGAACAGTCTTGTCCTCTGAACCAGTGACGATGCGAGTGCCGTTCGGGGAGAATGAGACCGACCAAACTTCTTCAGTGTGCCCGCTGAGCACGGTCTGAACAGCCGGCCAGTTCATATCACGTCCAGATGCAACACAAAGAGTATTCGGAAACTTTGCAGAAAACGTTCTCGATAGCGGACAGTTGGAAGGGGAGAATGGGAGTGCTGAGACATATAGATGCGGTGTGCTGTGTAAAATCATGCCCCCGAAGACTTGAATAAACCTCTTTACATCCATTGCAGTCGACGAGACATCTTTAAACTCGGAATCACCCTGTGGTTGCCCATGAGCACTTTATCTGGAACCTAGTAGCAGTATGCTCACCTTCAGCCACTGGGCAATGGGCGGAAGGGCAGGAACTGCACCGCTGAGCGCTTTGATCAAGGCGAGTAACTCGAGCCAGAAGAACACCCGTTCGTGGTCGAAGAATAATTTCACTTCTTTCGCGAGCTCCTTGTCGAAGACTGTGCTTCGTACATGCGACGTCCAGAAGCGAGAGGAATATGATAGATGTGGCGAGATACATTTTTCGACTCGTTCTTGCAGTCCAGAATCTTCGTTGTTAGGCAGATACGACGACTTTAAATCACAGATATTGAAGCGAAGACTGTCTTCCATCACTCGAAGTGACGCGAATGCAAGGTCGTGTTGCGCCTTTTGCAGGTCGATGAAAAATTCTCCACTGGATTGTTCGTTCGTCAAGAAATCATGAAAGGATACGTGAAGGGGACGGATTAGGGAATCTGAGTTAGTGGTGCCGCTGAGGAGGGAGCCCATGCGTTTGACCACATCCTTTACGTTGAAATGGTCTTCTTGCGTTGGAAAATGGCGCCTCAAGGCGTTCAGGGAAGCTAAAGAAAGGGGTTCTGCTGTGCCCAGTATTTGTCCCATCACTGAACGAAATCTCGCTAGCGCGGTGGAACGTAGCTTCTGCTCGTGCGGAGAAGTATCCTTAGGTATCATATCTGTTAAGATGAGGTTATACATGCTGTGCAACAGCTCAGCAGAGTCGCGTGACACCACAGTATCGTAGCATTCGGTTGGAGATAGCCAAAAAGGACATGCTTTGATGTATCCGCAGGCGAGACGTGCCCACTCGAAAAGTCCATCAGCTTTCTTAGCGAGGACTCCAAACGCTGTGTCTTGAAAATCTAACCCTTCCAACTCCTCGGATACGTAAGTACGGATGTCGCGCTCTGTGAATGCTGGTGGAATATCGTCCATCGAGATCCGTCGAATATGCTGAACACCGTCAAACTCATTTTTGATGTCATCTAGCGGGCGGGAGGTGACGATGAACCGGAAATTGCATGGGAAGTCTGTGATTTTGGGAATTTTATGGTTTGGATGCTTGCCAGCTAGAATGCGGAGGATATCTCTACGTGTCTGTAAACTACCGCTCTCGTCCAGTGCATCGATCACAATCGTGATGGGTTCCCCAGCTGACTTCTTCAGTGGTTCGAATAGAAGTTCCTGCCATTGCTGGATGATATCCGCCTCCCTGAGCGTATTATCATTCTTAACTTTATCTGTTAATTTCCTCCTCATCTCCGGATCACGGCTAGCCAAGTCGCGTGCAATTGTGGAAAAGATTTTTTCATGGCGACGGTCTGCTTCTCGCTGGCGATCAAAGCAGTAACACGAACCGAGCCCTCCCACATCTTTGCGCCACTGAGCAATGGTGTGGGCGATGGCCGATTTGCCCTTGCCTGCAGGGCCAGATAGCCACAGCACGCGTGGAACGTTGTCTCCAGTGCTGTTGACCCAGTCTGTGATCTCGGATAGGATTTCCATGCGCGTCCCTTCAAGACATTCTTTTCTGGTATCTAGTCCCGCGCCCCGCGCATAAGTCATACCGTCAAGGACCAATATTTCTTCTAAAAAGGTATAAATATAGATCAAATCACAGGGATGTCCAAACCCTTACCCATATCATGGACGTCTGTAGCTATGTTGTAGACGCCTATGACAACGTCGCGAGCAGTCTGGTCCCGGAAGTTTTGCATGAGTCCATCGAACACGTTATTGTACTGTTTGATCGTATCGTCGGTTTCCGAGACGAGATTCTTTGCGAGTCTGGTCCCTGTGATGATAATAGAAGCTTGAGACGGTAGAGTACGCAACAGCTTGTTAAGACTCACCAAAGTTCTTGGTCTCAGCATATTTTTTGATGAAATTGGCGCATTCACGGGTCTGCTCGGAAATCTTTGCAAGGATATCGCGCATCGACGAGAGTTGGTTAAGCATGTCGTCTTGTGTGATGAAGCTGTATACTTCAGCTATTTTCTTGAGAAGTTCGAGTACCGCTTCATCCCGAACCACTTGAGCTAGAATAATCTGTACAAATGATTGCTGAGCAACAGTAGGAGATAGGAAGAAAAACAAAACGTACTTTGGCTGCGCAAGACAACACACCCAGTGCCATCTTTGCATACGGATGCACCTGTGGAATAATATTAGTTTGGTCTTGATCAAGAGGAAGGCCTACATACGTTCGCAATCCCTGCGATAACGGTGTCGAATATCTTGAGGGGTTGGAGATATGTATCCTGGAAGTTGTCGAGAGCGTCGAGACCCTGTTGTGCGCCTTGGACATCAGAAACTACGGCTGTTGCAGGTTCGGGAAGTGAATGCATGTGGTTTGCAACCTCTTGAACATCCTGAAGTACTGATGGAATAGCCTCCACTCCCACAGCGGACGGCGCTACCCGAACCTGCATAACACCAGAAATTAGAGAGGGCGCAGAGACTGGAGAACAAGTATAAAGGCCGACGTACCGCGAGATTGGAGGTCGATGAAGCACGTTCACGATTGAGATTTGGATTTGGGGGAACAGGGCTGCGGTTGAGGGAATCCTTCGAGCGCTTATGTGAATCTTAGTCGCATTCCAGGACACTTATTACGCAAACTCGTGGACTCACCGATCCGCTTAACTTGTTCGCACTGTCTTTAACCTTCTCCAGAAACCGACGGACTTTGCCACGGGGTCGGTGCTAGGCAATGGATCATCAATGTCAGTATTTGAAATGGAGTTAACTGGGTGATCCTCGTAAGCCACGTACCGAGCTTCCAGGAGCTGTTGCTTCACCTGTTGCGTGGTGGTCTTGAGCGGAATCCCTCTGAGTCGACGATTCGCCTTTTTTCATTGCAAATAGCAGATGGGGATCAGAATCAGTAGTAGGCAGAGACCCACTTGTATAAAATGGAGGTTATTGTTAGTACGAGCCTCGAGGCAGCATTATTCAGCAGAGTAATCGTCCAATGATTGATGCCAAGTAATATCATGTGCTTCAGGTTTTATTATAAGATTCTTTCGAAACCCTTGTCTGGGGTCTTCACACATCGGGGTTTACAATGAGAATCGACATAGAGCCGCGACGAACCCTATATGTTGATCCAAGAACAGGAAGTGGGTCCTATTCTCTACATAACCACGGAAGCTGGTTCGGCGCTACAAACTGAAATAAACACTAAGCCCAATTATAATTCCCGACTCCCACGGAGTGGGAAGGGTTTTGTCAGCGCACTGACACAAGAAGTACGCGACAAAGTCAAAGTGGCGGCGATAGCTAAGTTGATTTAGCTGGCCTCGGCGCGCCTTATCGGGTGAGGTCACTCACGTGACGTGCGACCTCGTCCCGTTTTGGGCCCAGACCGGGTGATCCCGGTATGATGCCTTGGGGGCGTGGCCTCGATTAGGTAGTCGGTAGACACTCTCGGTACCATAGATTAGTATTGATTTATTCGATTTTGATGGCCTTGTGCCTTCTTTCCTTCTCTTCTTTCGTTCGTTCGTTGCCGTTCTCTTCTCTTCTTTCCCTTCCTTCCTTTGTTCTCTTGCGCTCTCCCTTGTCCTCTCTTGACTCTCTAAAAACTGGTGTCTGGTGTCCTCAAGGGGGGAAAATGCCTGTGTTTTCCCCCCTTCCCTCTCTCTCTAAAAACTTGCATCTTCCATGTGTTTTGCCCCATTGTACTCTCTCCCTCTCAAACTCACCTTAGCATGGGACTTACTGCATGTACCTTTTGTCTTGTGGAATCAAAGTTCAAATGGTCAAGACCATTTGAACTTTAAAAGGTATGTCTCCATTCAAAATTGAACTAAACTAATTCATGAATTAGTATGTACTATATGGTCTGCTACTTGTGGGGTATAATCTCTCCGCAGTCCTTCTTGGCGTGTTTGACAGTGGTGAGGAGAGCTGTGTGACCTTCTTTGTACTCTGGATATGTGGCAAGGAATGCCGACTCGTTTCCTTGGTACCTTCAAATGGTGAGTAACTTTGTGTGCTATTTTGGAGGCAGGTCACTCACTTTTTAAGGAACTCTAGTGTGATCAGAGCATGTTGGTGGTACTTCGAGCCAAAGATGGCCTTGTTCTTTCCCTTGAGCCATCTGGCTGGCCAGTCTCTGAGGGCTACATGCAGGCCACATCCAGGATCAGCTTCTGTCCAGTGCTGGATGATATATCTCCAGGAGTCCTTCTTGGGAGCATAGCTCCCATCAGCGCACCATACAGGAAGGTTTGGAATGTCCAGACCCCTCTCAGGGAGTGGATGAGAGCCAAGGTTTGTGTTGCCGGCGCTGAAGTTTGTGTTGCTGGTGCTGAAGTTTGTGTTGCCAGCACTGAAGTTCATGTTGCTGGCGCTGAAGTTCATGTTGCAACTTGGAGCAGGGGCTGTCTGCTGTGGGATAAGTGTTGGGGACTTGCAACAAAGGAAGGTACTGCTGAGTGGGTTGGAGATGAGCGTGTTCATGAGGAAGCGGACGTCACTTCGCAAATCTGCAACATCGGCCATGATAAATTGTTGCATGAGCTGCAGCTCCTGTGAGCATGCAGGCTTGACAAGCTGGCACTTGCCAAGCAAGGAACCATCGGCCTCATTCTGCGTGAGACACAGGGTGTCGCTGTGGTCATTTTCATAAGTCGAGAGCTCATCAATTAGGTACCAGATGAGTGTATCATGCTGATTTATTTTCAGGAAGTCCGTCAATCTAATATTGAGGGATTCTGGACTCACATTTTCATTTTCTGCCCACGATCCCCACCACTGTACCCTAGCCAATGTCCAGCACTCACCAACAGGTGCAAACATCCAGCGCCACTGCGCTCCGCCACGACGGTAGGTGTGGGTGGTGAAACTGTCACCTGCACCTCATGGGATTCCTGCACCGGTGGTTGCTTCATCGATCCAAGCCTGCACGGCGTCGTGTGAGATATGTTTACCACAATGGCAATGCCATTGGAGCCAATTGCTGGGAAGACAAAGTCGTCAGGCTTGAGCTCACCATTGTAGTGAATATGCTTGAGAAGGGCAAGCCACAGCAGCATCCAGAAGAAACAATCACAGCCAGGCATGTCTGGCTGTGGATAAATTTGTAATGGTTACCTAGTGTGAGTGGGGCAAGGGGTCAGTGATTACACTGGCCACATGACACGTTTACTCACAGTGTAAGTCTGCCTCCTTTAGCCCTTTATCCACCTTCCGTTGCCATCCTTTGCGGTTCGACAAGAACACTTTGAAGCAAGTGTGTGAGTCCTTGATTGACAGTGTCTTGCTGTACAGATACTTCCTGAAGGCCGTATTGACTTCGGACAGATCAATTGTAAGGTCTTTCCTTTTGAGTTTAATCAATTCAAAACACCTTGTCCATAGATTCCAGGTGGTGGTGCTAAACGCTTGGTACATCACAAGGTGTGTGATTAATGTATGCAACTCTAAGGTGAGGTTGTCGGTAGCCGTTTTATCCCCTTCTAGCAACATTCTGATGAGGGCTATATAGGTCTCACTTGGGCAGCATCTGTGGACCCACATTAGGATCCTATCCATAAAGCCTTTGGACATTGCGATCGAGTGAGTTCTGTCGGTGCCCTCGCTATTTGTCTTATGTTGGACTGACTTGATGACATCCTGCACTTCAGCCGAGCATGCAGGATTCCCTTCCCATTGTTTGCGTGTCTCATTGAAATGCCATTTTCCATGATATGTATTGCTGGCTCTGTCATATGGAGTAAGTGTTAAACGGGTTGCTGCAGAGGTGCTATGCTAGTACTCATGCTTCCTCCCAGTACTTTTTGAACGCTGCGTGAATACCATTGCATGTACTTTGACCATTGTTTTCATGAAAATATTTGTATAAAATAAATAGTGCAAGTGCTTTATCTGTTACAGTCGTATGTGCCCCTATTCATTTCTCCTTTACTTTGGACATTATGTAACATGACTCTGACTCATATGCTCAATGCATCTGTACTATAGTTGCCTTCCTTCTTTGGATATGCACTTATGTTCTCACGTCTCTCTTGGTCCATGCGCACATATTGACCTATTTAAGCACATTGTATTATGTTGTATACTTTACTTTAATCTTACTGGGTTTTACCTGGAATATCCTTTGCTTAGGTCTCCAGCCTAAGTCATCTTGAATCGTCTCTAAGACTAAGCACTCCTTAGCCTTAGCCTCTATTCTCGAAGAACCTCTTAGATCTATCTTTGAGGCTGAACCCTTGATCGTACTCGGAACGCGTTCCTTGTACTCTTACCTTGTCCTCTTTTGGACATTGTAGAACTTCCCAGCAGACCGTCTGTGTCTTTTCACTGTCGCTGGTGATGCCATCCCAGTTCGTAACATTATCTGAATGTTGGTTAGGTGTCTCCTCGAGTACATCTCTGAATGTCGGATCCTCGTAAGCATCATCGCTGTGTGATTCTTCATCCTGACAGCTGGTAACAGAGGCATGCACCTTCAGCCATTTCTGTCCATGATCGATGTATGAGCTGTAATTCTTCTGCATGCTATTTGCATGCTTATGCTGCTGCTTTGCCCTTTCCTTTATCTTGTCTATGACTGGTAAGGTAGTGTTTCCCGTGGGCTGTGCTCCTTTCCTCTGTTTCTTGGGGCTCGCTTCACTGGGGTGGACTAGGACTTTATTGCAAGTGTTTTTTGGTCCTTCCCATGACCAAGGTGATGGTAGTGTTGTCAAGAGAGTGCAGAGGGGTCCATTCCTCAATTTAACTTCAGCCACGCCACACTTATCTGACATTTACTGCAGAATTTTCATGTCATTAATTGCTCTGTCTGTCAATGGGACAAGAGTCATGTATATTAAAGTGTCTCAGAACAAAGTCAATCTACAGTAAGATCAATAACTTCCCGCCCTTCCTCATCAGTGCACACTTTCATTCCCCCACTCAGCTCTGGATCCCCAACCTTGCTACTCATATCCTCAACCTTGGGCCATAGCATATCTGCCACAGCGGCATACTGTGCTGATAGATGGGGGTGCCAGTCAGGCAACAGATCTCCTGAGGAAGGTCCTGCAGAAGTGGCGTGTTCATCTGAGTAGCCAATGACATCTTGAGGCGAGGTGAGCTCCATAATGCGAGCCGGTGTAAAGATACAACCTAACCTGGGCTGTAGATAAACTACCTCCTAAGTTAGTATGTGTGGTCTTGTGCTCCATCTAGTCTGCTTCACTTGCAAGGCAAGAGTGTTCAACCCTAAAGGGGGATGCCTGTTAGTATAGTTAAATCCAAGTCAAACCAGTGAGCTAAAGTAGCGTCATAGTCAGCGGTAAGTTGCCGCAGTCAGCGATGATGCCACCAGAACTAGCATCGTATGTAGCGGTGCTACTGTAGTTGAGTTTAAGTCAGTAACAGTAATGTTGAGCGAACAATAATATCAGCAGTAGCGGTAAGGTTGCGAGCGGTGCAAAGAAACAGCAAATAAGGCTGCGGTACTTTCAGCGGTAAAGTAGTGGTGCGTGAGAAGTTCAATAAAAATAGCAATTAAGAGTCCAGTGGTATGCCAGCAGTAATGGTGAAAGAGCAAGATCGATTAACGAGCGGTAACAAACTTTAAAGACTAAGTCTACTACTGGGTGGTTCCAGAGCTAGACACTAATCCTGATCTATAGTACATGCAATGGGGTAAAATCAGGTACTGTATCGTGCGGGGTACATGGTGGCTCAAAAAACTGTCCGCATGTTTTGGCATTTTTCACTATCTATAATATTGTGTGAGACCAAACAAATGCCTCAAAAACATGCTTATACCACATTGTAGTATGGCTTCAGGGCTTTCATTTGAGCCCTACACCGTGGGAATCGGTGGAGATATGGTGGAGATACAAGGCTTACAAAATGGTGACTCATGGGACAGTTTTTTGACTCAAGTATTTTACAGTAATAACCAGGTATTCTAGTATTTTGTATGACCTCCCTTGGCTTTAATTACTGCCTCTATCCTTCTAGGCATACTCTCAATTAATTTCTGGCAATCCTCAGCTGTGATCTTCCCCCATTCCACTGCTACTCTCTCCCAAAGCTCCCATACTCCTTTAGGGGGGTTTTCATAGGCTTGAAGCTTTTTCTTGAGTGTTCCCCAGAGATGTTCAATGACATTGACATCAGGAGACTGTGCTGGCCAGTCAAGAACATTGATGTTATGTTCTTCAAACCATTCCCTAGCTCTTCTGGATGTGTGCTTGGGATCATTATCCTGTTGGAAAATGATATCTTCTTCATCAATCCCTGATTCTGCCAAGCTAGGCAGCAAGTGGTCATTTAAAATGTCCACATACTGCTTAGCATTCATCTTCCCCTCAACCTCAGCAAGCATTCCCACACCATTCCATCCCATACAGCCCCATACCATTAAAGAACCTCCTCCAAACTTGACAGTCCCATTAACCTCTCTGTCTGTTAGGCCATCTCCCTTCTTTTTCCATACATACACCTTCCCATCTGACCCAATCCTATTGATTTTGGTCTCATCTGACCATATAACATGCTTCCAGTCCTCTACAGTCCAGTGTTGATGAGCTAAGGCAAAGGCTAGTCTTCTCTGCCTATGTTTGATGGAGAGAAGAGGCTTTTTCTTCTTTGTTACTGCCTTGAGATGAGCTGCCTTGAGAACATTCCTCACAGTTTGTGAAGAGACAGGGGTAGTGATGGTGGAATTGATATAATGGGTGGCTTGGACAGCATTATCAGCCTTTCCTGTAGTGATATGTTGGATAATAGCCCTTTTGTCAGTAGAGGTAAGCTTGGATGGACGTCCTCCACAAGAGTTTTCCTTGTCTGGGTGGCTTTCTTTGATGAACTTGGCCACAGTGGACTTGCATACTCCAGTTCTAGAGGAAATTTGGCGAGCAGAGAGGCCAGCATAAGACAGAGAGAGGATATTATCTCTTTGAGCAGAGGAGATGGCTTTCATGGTGATTATGACTATGATACATGAGATATTCTGGTTTATATAGTTAGATATAGTCATAAAATAACATAATGACACACTTTATAATTTATATAATAGTGGCATGATTTTTATGGTGTCATAAATAATGATTTATATAGTTTTAATATACACTCAAAAAACTGTCCACATGAGTCATCATTTTATAAGCCTTATATCTCCACCATATCTCCGCCGATTCCCACAATGTAGGGCTCAAATAAAAGCCCTGAAGCCATACTACAATGTGGTATAAGTATGTCCTTGAGGAATTTGTTCATTCTCACACAATATCATAGATAGTGAAAAATGTCAAAACATGCGGACAGTTTTTTGAGCCACTGTATATCCTAAATCGTATGTATTTGGAATGCTCTAGGCAAGATCAGTAGCGCTCAAGTACAGTAACTGCCATATGTAAACATAGTGCAAGGTGGCTGCGGCATGAGGCGACATGTAATAAGACTTGCCGTGGAATCAGTGATAATGAACATAAAACAAACAACACACCAAATGGAGCTATGGGGATGCTGTCTTCTTTGATAGATGATCTATAGATAAACACCTATAAAACCAAATATCTTCACGGTCAGTGATTCAGACAAATACCAATGACTGATAACATGGCTGTACGTGGGTGGCTGTTTATGTTCCCCAGGCTATGGTCAGCAAATGAGTCACTTCTGTGAGATCAGCAAACTCTTGGACAATGACAAAGATTCTGGAAACAACTAAACTTCAAAGAAAAACACAGAAGTTGAACAAACTAAGAAACAGAAGTAACTGGCCAAATTACTCTCTCCAACAGAATGCAGGTGTTTTGCAACAATTGTGCTACCGAAATTTGTGGGAAGTTACAACAATCACCTTCTCAGACAAGCAGGTAGAATCCCCGGTCAAGACTGATCACTACTTCAGAGATCTTCTAGCTTACTATTGAACCTGCTGCCAAGGAACTCACTATGAGTATTAAGCAGATAACAGGAACAGACGTCCTTGGATTTCAATACCAAGTCCCCTTTCAATAACTAGAGTCTATCAGTCAGTGAAGACCTTAACTCAGTATCACTACTCAGATGTGCAAGATAGAGTGTTGCTATCAACTTCTGAAGTCTCTCCCACTAAGCTACTCTGGCCTTAGATGGACTAAAGAGACAACACAAATATCAGAAACACAAGGACACTTAGTACCAACAAACTTTGAAAGAGAGAGAGAGACCAGTAATCAAAGAAAAAGAAGAAAAGAGAAAGATTCAAAAGAAACAGAAGCAAGGAAACAGACAACAGAGAAAGAAAAACAGAGAGAAAGATGATGAAAGAAACTAGAATGAATTTGTCAAAGAAAAAAATTTGTTGTCTTGCTGGTTGTCAGACACAGTGAGCTCAGGGTCTTGCTAGTTGTTGAGCACAGTGAGCTCAAGGTAGTGCTGTCTCACAGTGTAGACTTCCAATCTTACTGTTGTTGACAATGTTCTTGACAGTGTGCTGATAGAGCTGCTCACACTTCACTCTCAATTATATTTCTGAGGGGGGAGAAATCTCTCTTTTATTGAAAAAAAGAAGGTGGGTCTTATATAGACAAAATGAATGGCTATGCTACTGTTTTCCCATATTTTGTAGGGGTGCTAACCTACCCTATTTATTGAATATTGTCATAGTTGATTTGTAATATGCTCAAGGGTGTGAGAAGAAGTCATGTGGGATATCTATGGCTATGCATAAATTTGAGATCAGGTGACTATTAGTGGCTATCCTAGGAGGAATATCAATTATGTAATATTTGAAGCATAAATTTGCACTTTTTGTAGATTCATAGAAATGATGCAAGTGAATCATAGTGGGTTTCATGGGTTTCTCTGCAGGGTAACTCTATGTAATTATTTTGCTGGGGTCACCTGACATCTGTGGGAATCTTATGAAGTAGTTTCTGTAGCCAAACATACATAAACACACCCATGAAAAATGAATTAGAAATAATAAGCAAACTTTTATGAGCAAAAAGAAACTTTCGATTCTGCGTCATGGATTGATTTCTGAATAGAGGAACACTAAGCTATTATAGTCCTGGTACTATTTGTCAGCTGCAGTAGTGCTTAGTCAGTCATGCACCAGACCAGTTTGGTGCGTGTCAACGCGGCAAGGACATGGGAGGACATCGGTACATGGAACGTGGTGTGGCAATCGGTATGGTGTGCAGTAAGCGTGGGATGCCGCCAGAAGTGCTAAAGGGGTAAGACAGCCATGGACAAGTGGTAACTCCTATAGACATGAGACAAGTGTCAAAAGATAGGGTTTTAAGCCTAGCGCCAATATGTTTGTTACACTGGGATGGTGACTTTGCTGTGTGACGGTACCCAGGACTCACCCTCTTCAGAACTCGGATCATTGTCAGCTTGAATACCATCATTAGTAGCATTGACAAATGACGGTGCAAATATTGTGAGGCAGTATACCAGTACACCCCCCTCACAGTCCTTTCATTTGTTGATATTGAAGGTGGGCCTTGGGAGCACACCACCATCATTTGCTTGGAGCTTGAAACTTCAAGTTAGCGCCAATGCAGTGAGGGTAGAAAAGGCCCACCTGGCACAGTGCCCGCATGCATGCGGCAGACCAAAAATGGTTCCTAAAATACTTGTGGATTTTTGATTGTGTCCAGCCAAGGCGAGTGTGGCAGAATGCAGCAAGACATGTAAGACTGGGCTGAGTGAGACTGAATTGTGGAAGCAACGATGAACTGGCACCGTCAGACCAAGTAGTGACTGGATGAAGATAAAGGTCCATGATTTCAACACTGGGAAAGTCGGCAGGGATAGATGCTGCGAGTGCTGGATACTTTCTCCCCAGAGTACCATCAACTAGGACAGTGCGGAGGCGATCATGCCAAGTCTCAAGCATGTCTGGAAGCTGCGCAGGTGCCACTGATGTCGTGACTCACATCAGTGAGTCACTAAGGTCACCTGCAAGCAAAGCGTGGCTGACCTGACTGCTGCAGCCTGAAAGTCCTCTTGTAACCTTTGTGTCAGCCAGTGAGGTGCTGACCGCACATGCTTGTTGCACTTGATTGGAGGGTGGTCCTCCCCATCAAAAATGAAGTGGGCATGAATAGGCGCATTAGCTAGGGCAACAAGTTTGTACATTAGCATCTGAAGTTCCAGGTTTTTGCCTGACTGGGCATGTCCGATGTAACAAACATATTGGCGCTGGGCTTAAAACCCCACCTTTTGACACTCGTCTCACATCTACAGGAGTTACCACTTGTCCATGGCCGTCTTACCCCTTTAGCATTACTGGCGGCATCCCATGCTTACCGCACACCTGTCACAACCCACAAATGAATTAACGCAAGGGCAGAGACTAGGACTCAAACTAAGGTTATCACAAGGAGAAAGAGGAGCAAGGACATCTTGGATTGCTACAGTTGTAGATACAAGAGGTTTGAACTAAAGAACTACTACAGCGAAACTAGCTAACTATATACACATATTGAAACTGAGATATAAACTGAGTTTGAAACTACTAGCCAATCATAAAATAGAAACGAGAATCGTATGATGTGATAGTTGTGACATTGTTATGACATCATATTCTAGAAGGTTCTAAGATCACATGATACTATCTTATCTTATCTTATCCAATAGCATCATAAAAGATCTCTTCATCTTCATCAGGAAGTTCAGTTATAGAAGCAGTTATAGGGATTTCGATGGAGTTTGTGTTTGTCTTAGCGCTGGGTTTAGATGCTTTAGGGAAATTGAGAAAAGAGTAATGATTTGTATTTGGAATTCGTGACATTACCCCCTCTCTAGGATGAGCGTCATCGCGAATGTATGAAGGTCTAATGTTATGTGTTCTCCATTTCTTGAAATCTTCTGAATTAAGTATAGAACCTTGAATTCTTTTAGTTTTAGCTGCTGTGGGATTCTTTTTATGAAACTCCGCTATAAGAATCGGGGAATTCTTTACGTTTTCTTCTGGTTCCCATGTCGATTCTTCTATCGATATCCTTCCCATTTTACTCGGTATTGCAGCTTTCCTCGAATAATCGGCTATCTAATACTTCTTCTACAACAAATTCTTCCTGATCGTCAACTATGTCAGGAGGTGGTCGGGTGGGTTGAGAATGAGGGATCATTTGAGATGCATAGTATGGGGTAAGTAATTGAACGTGAAAAACCAGATGGATCTGATAATTTGCCGGTAATTTCAATTTATAGTTCACCTGCCAATCTTCTCTAGTATTTCAAAGGGCCCAAGATGACGATCTGACAGTTTTTGACTTGGACGACGTTGTTTAATGTTTTTTGTGTCTAGCCAGACTTTGTCTCCCTTTTTATACTGTGGTGCGTCTTTTACTCCTTTGTCATAGAACCGTTTCATTCGTTCATTGACTAATTTCAAAGTATTTTCCACATCATCTCTTGCTTCTTTCATTTGATCCACTCTTTCATCGGCAACGGGAATACGGGAGTTGGAATTAGGAGATATCGTGAATTCTGGATTATATCCATATAGAACTTTGAAAGGGCTATGACCGGTGACTGTGACTGCGTTATTATGCGAGAATTCTGCAATCGGCAACCAAGATACCCAATCATTTTGTCTATAAGAGGTAAACAGGCATAAATATTGTTCAACTTCTTGATTTACGCGTTCTGTTTGTCCGTCCGTATGGGGATGATAGGCGGTCGAAGCAGACCATTTTGTGCCTAATCTTTTTGACATTTGTCCCATAAATTTCGATACGAACTGTGTTCCTCTATCTGAAATCACTTTCTTTGGTGTTCCATGATGTTTCCATACATTTTTAAAAAATAGCTCAGCAATTTCCTTTGAGTCTACTTCTTTTTTAGTGGGAATAAAGTGTGCTTGTTTTGTAAATCGATCAACGACAACAAAAATGCTATCACACCCTTCACTCTTTGGTAGGTCCACAATCAGGTCACATGTAATCATTTGCCAAGGTCCTTCTGGAACTTCATTTGGCTGTAAAGGTCCCGTCAGTTTACTAGGATAGACCTTTGTTTGTCTGCAACGATCGCAACCATCTACATAATCGTGAACACTCTTTGTCATCATTGGCCACCAATAATTTCTGGAAATCAATTCTAAGGTCTTGGCACGTCCAGGATGTCCAGCCGGTGGTGAGTCATGGAATAACTCTAGAATCTCTCAGCGGATTTCTTTATCATTTGGAACATAGACCAATCCTTGAAATAACACCAATCCATCTTCAACATTCCATTCTTCAACTCCTCTACGCAATTGCACCGGTGCTGCTTTTAGCGTTTCTAGCACTTTCATCACTTCAGGCTCTCGTTCTGTACATTGTCTAATCTTTTTGAGAAGAGATTTTTCTCCTTCTATAAGAACTTGGCCTCTTTTAGCAGCATTGATTTTGAAAAATTCCGGTTTAAGCAAAATGCAATCAGAATTGTCATTTTCTACCCCCCCTCTGTGGTCTGATCTCTGAGACAGACGATCGGCTTTATCATTGACTACACCAGGCTTATGTTGGAGTGTAAATTCATACTCCGCCAGGAACAGACTCCATCTGGCTTGCCTTCGTGTCAATTTTTGACTCGTCATGAAATACTCAAGATTCTTATGATCGGTCCAGATCTCCACAGGGTGAGGTGCTCCCTGCACGTAGTGCCTCCACTCTTCTAACACTCGAATGATTGCTAACAATTCTTTGTCATGAATGTCATAATTTCGTTCTGCATCATTCATTGACTTTGAATAATAAGCGACAGGATGCCATAGTCCATCTTCCATCTGTTGAGAAAGTACTGCACCAGATGCATAATCAGAAGCATCGGTCTCTATTCTTTTCTTTTTCTCAACATCTGGCATTACTAGGAGCGGAGCTTCTGTGAATCGTTTCTTTAATTCATCAAATGCATGTTGTTGTTTCTCCGTCCAATTCCATGGAACATCTTTTCTTAGCAAATCATTCATTGGTCTGGCTATGTCTGAGAACCCCAGTATGAATCTTCAATAGAAGTTGGCAAAACCCATGAATGCTTGTATGTCTTTTACGCATTTGGGAACAGGCCATTTTAATACTCCTTCTACTTTCACAGGGTCCATAGATACATTGCCTTTTTCCATAATCAACCCTAAGAATTCGACTTTAGACTGTTCGAAACTACATTTCTCTGGTTTCAAAAACAGGTCGTTATCTTTTAATCGTTTGAGTACTTCTCGTACGACTTTTCAGTGTTGCTCCTTATTTCCATTTGTAAAGACCAAGATGTCATCGATGTAGACAACGACTGTCTTTCCATCAATGAGATCTCTAAATATTTCATTCATCATGGTCTGGAAAGTTGCTGGAGAATTTGTTAACCCGAAATACATTACGGTTGGTTCATGGTGACCAAAAGGCGTTTTGAAGGCTGCCTTCCACTCGTCTCCTTCTTTCATCCGAATATTATTGTATCCCCATCGTACATCCATTTTAGAGTACATTGTGGCACCAGTTAAAGCATCAATTAGATCTTGAGATCTCAGTAAAGGGTACGCATTTTTAACCGTTTTCTCATTGAGCTTTCTATAGTCCATTACTGGTCGTAATTTGCCATCTTTTTTGGCCACAAAGAAGAAAGGTGCTGCAACAGGAGACTGTGAATCTCTAATACGTCCTAATGCAGTTTCGGCTTTTAACCAATCTTTCAGTGTGTCCATTTCTTTGGGTGATAAAGGATATGGTTTTGCATTCGGTGGAAGATCATTCTCATCTTTGAGATCTATCGCATGATCCCATTTCTTTCTTTCAGGAAATCTCTTTGATTCTTCTTCTGAGAATACACCCAGGTAATCATGAAGCCAGTCTGGAACCATTTCTTCTACAGACTTTTTCTTCTTAGTAGCTTCCTCTGCTACTTTTTGTTCTGTGGCGATAGAAGCTTTGTATCTAATCCATTCATTCTTTGGACTATCTTCATCTTCGATTTCCTCAACCATCACCCTCTTCTTCGCCATGCCTTCATCGTCATCTTTTCTTCCATGGGAATCAGATCTGGCAAGTCACCCTGTTTTTGGGTTTTTCGTTTTTCTCTATTTTTTTGTCTTTTTTCTTTTTTAGTCTCACATTTGACTGGGCATCGTGTAAGAGCAAATCGTCCTGCGTTCCAATCAATCTCCGGATTATGATACCTTAGCCAATCTATACCGATAATAACATCATCACTTCCTAGATCTGTAACCATGAAAGCTGCTTTATCTTCTTCATGATCTCCAATCTTTAATCCTATTTCAGCGAATCTTGTCATAGCTCCGGCGGCATTTAAGGAACCATCAATGTTCTTGACTGGTATGGGACGCAATAATTTACGACACCAGACATCATTGTTCTTTACAAATCTTTCACTTATAAATAATGTTGATGCACCACAACCCACAAGTGCTTTTATGTCTGCTTGTCTGTTCTTTCCTTTCAGTGTAATCGGAATATAAAAATGCTCTGATTTGGATCGTATATACACTTCTGTTACATCTGAAAAACTAGAAAGAATAGAGAATCGATTGTTCGGGTCTAGGTCTGCAGACTCTGACTTCAACCCTTCTAAAAACCCTTGCCTTCTTTGGAGGATAACCAGTCCTTGAACCATTTAGGCGTGGTTTCTTCTTCGGCAGACGATGCCTTCACTTGCGCTGGTTTCGGCGCTTCTTTACAGTTCCTAGCCATGTGGCCTTCTCCACCGCATCTGTAACATTTGAAAGCACCAGGCTTTCCTTGCGGTTTGGGGGCATTCTTTTGCCTTCCAGAGTCGACATCCATAGTGTCACTGTTACTGGGTCTGGCCCTTGATGAAGAAGGAACTCCACTGTTAGACTTGGGAGTCCACCAGGTGTTTTGCTTCTTCTCTGCGTCCAACTCTTCAAAGTTTTGCCCAATTTCTACTGCTCTTTCGACCAATTTATTGAAAGTGTTCTTGTCTTTGAGCGCAACATGAGCGAGTTGTTCTTTGATCCAGGTTTGTAAACCAGATCGGAGTTTGAGGTGGAGGTCGTAGTCGGAGAAGTTTGTGAATACCGACTTTTGTTTGAAGGATGCAACATATTCTGGAACAGAACTAGATCCTTGCCTAAGGGTCTCTAATTCTCTGATGGCCTTCGCTTCTTTGTTCTCATCTTTAAACATGCGTGAGAACTCCTCTAAGAAGTCTTGGAAGTCCAATTCTCCTGCAGCTTGTTTTTTAATGTAAGGTTCTGCACATTTTCCAGCATTTCCCTTAAGATAAGACAACATTAAGCTGAGATGTTGTTGTTGCGTTGCGTTGGGATATTGTGTGAGGTAAAGGGATACTTGTGCCAAGAATGTTTCAATGTCGATGGAGTCTTTTCCTCCAGTGAACTCTGTTGGCTTCGCAATTTTGGGAGCTCCTCCTGTTGATGTAGGTTTTGCTTCTAGTTCATCAATTCTTTCCCTATATTGACGAAGTTCTTCGTGGAGTTTTTCATTCTGGTCTTGTAGGACATTGTTCATATTCTTGAGTCTTTGAACTTGCTCTTGGACTGGAGCAATCGCAACATTGATAGCATTTGCGATATACTCAGCCAAAGCTTGTTCATTGTGAATGGTAGTGGCGGGAGCAGACATAGTACCAGATGTTTTCTGGAACCTGATTTACTGATGTCTGTGGTTGACTAGTCGTAACGGTCAACCCGAATAGGAAAGATGGTGAAAAGGAGATGGGAAAAGAAGTATGTAAATGGAAAACTGAGCGGTCCCCGATATCTGATCGGATCTACCATGTACTCAGGTCCTAAAGGGTTCTTTAATCAACCCAACTAGGCGCTTCCCTATTTACTAACTAGGAAAACTATAGTAAAGGTTTTTGTGATCTTCCAAGTGGGAAAAGTTATCTCGAGGGACACGGTGCTCTTCCAGCTGAAGCTTACAAGTGACCAGTCTATCTTGAACAACGAGGCAATTCCACTAAATACTTAGAAGAAGACTAGACCTTCTATCGTATGAAAAGAAACTATCGTAAAAGGAAATTATCATAGAGCTCAGCAGGCAGGGTCTTGGGCCAGCACTGAGGTCACAGATCGAACACCTAATGTTGCTCGTCCACCGTCTACTAGCAGCAGCAATGTAAGGCTGGGCCTGGTAAAGGTCTACTAACTACAAAAGACTATTGGTAGAAATGCGCTCAAAATGAGCAAAGAGGAGAAGAAAGATCGCGACTTTTTAGGGTCAGGCAAGACAAAACGTTTTGTACTGGTCTGCAAGTGCGAGTGCCTTTACAGACGCGTACAGAAAGATGATAAGAGACTTCTAAGAATCGTCTACAACAGTACTATTGTTGAAGAGGAGTCCAGAAGAAAGATATGCAGCGGTATGCGAGTTGGAGTCCCCTAGAGTTCAAACCTAATGTCACAACCCACAAACGAATTAATGCAAGGGCAGAGACTAGGACTCAAACTAAGGTTATCACAAGGAGAAAGAGGAGCAAGGACATCTTGGATTGCTACAGTTGTAGATACAAGAGGTTTGAACTAAAGAACTACTACAGCGAAACTAGCTAACTATATACACATATTGAAACTGAGATATAAACTGAGTTTGAAACTACTAGCCAATCATAAAATAGAAACGAGAATCGTATGATGTGATAGTTGTGACATTGTTATGACATCATATTCTAGAAGGTTCTAAGATCACATGATACTATCTTATCTTATCTTATCCAATAGCATCATAAAAGATCTCTTCATCTTCATCAGGAAGTTCAGTTATAGAAGCGGTTATAGGGATTTCGATGGAGTTTGTGTTTGTCTTAGCGCTGGGTTTAGACGCTTTAGGGAAATTGAGAAAAGAGTAATGATTTGTATTTGGAATTCGTGACAACACCGTACCGACTGCCGCACCACATTCCACATACCAATGTCCTCCCATGTCCTTGCCGCATCTGCATAGCTCCATTTGGTGCGTTGTTTGTTTTATGTTCGTTATCACTGATTCTACAGCGAGCCTTATTACATGTTGCCTTGTGCTGCAGCGCCTCGCACTATGTTTACTTACAGCGGTTACTACACTCCAGCACTACTGATCTCGCCTAGAGTATTCTGAGTACATACAATTTAGGATATAAGCACTGCATACCCCGCATGATACAAGTACCTGATTTTACACCATTGCACGTACTATAGGTCAGGATTATTGTCTAGCTCTGGATCTACCCAGTAGTGGACATAGTCCTTAAAGTTCTTTATCGCTCATTAATCTATCACGCTCATTCTCTGTTACCACTGGACTTTTGACTGTTACTTTGACTGAACTTCTCACACACCGCTACTTTACTGCTGAAAGTACCGCGGACTTCTTTACTGTTTCTTTGCACCGCTCACAACCTTACCACTACTGCTGATACCATCGCTCAACATTGCTCGCTCAACGCAACTGTTACTGACCATATCTCACCACGGTAGCACCGCTACACACGACACTAGTTCCGGCAGTATCATCGCTGACCGCGGTAACTTACTGCTGACCTCGACGCTTCTTTTGCACATAAGTTAGACTCGAACTTGACCATACTAATAGGCATCCCCCTTTAGGGTCAAACACTCTTGTTCTTACAAGTGAAGCAGACTAGACAGAGTGCAAGACTCGCATACTAACTTAGGCCGTGGTTTATCTACAGCCCAGGTTAGGTTGTATCTTTACACTGAGTCGAAAGGCCTGTAGTTTAGAGACAGCATAGAGCCAAGCACTGGTTGAGAAGGATTAGTTTGATGGCGCAGCTCATGCTTGGCCCATGCACCTGGCATCAATGCTGACCGTCATCAATGAAAGGCCACTTTGGTCTTGCATGTGTCCCTTCAGCCCTTCGAGGGCAAAACACTGTCAAGGTTTGCCCCTCTGTACTTGGGGAAACCAACTACAAGTCTAAGCGCAAGTCAAACGACACAGAGAAGGTCACTAAAACTCACCTTCCATAACTCGGTTATACCCATGATGATGGTAGGGGAGAAAGATGCATTGAAGCCACTGGAGCTTATATGCAATGCACTTTAGGGGCTGCCACAGCCACGCCAGATAAGCAGCGCACCTGTTCTTTGGGAAAAACATGGTGTCTTAGTAAAATATAGAATAGGTTGCAGACTTACTGTTTACCTACAACTATGAACATCAACTCAGGTTTGCTGTTCTGGTATGAACGTCAACTCGGGTTTGCCATCCAGTTTATCTACAACTATGAACATCAGCTTGGGTTTGCTGTTTACCTACAACTATAAACGTCAAATCAGGTTTGCCGCTGTTCCATTATGAACGTCAACTTGGGTTTGCTGTCCAGTTTACCTACAACTATGAATGTCAGCTTGGGTTTGCCGTTTACCTACAACTATGAAGGTCAGCTTGGGTTTGCTGTTTACCTACAACTATGAATGTCAACTCGGGTTTGCCATTCCATTTACCTACAACTATGAATGTCAACTTGGGTTTGCCATTCCATTTACCTACAACTATAAATGTCAGCTCGGGTTTGCCGCTGTTCCAGTATGAACATCAGCTCGGGTTTTGACCGCCATATTTACCTACAACTATGAACATCAACTTGGGTTTGCCATTCACTTTACCTATAACTATGAATGTCAGCTCAGGTTTCTATCACCTGGTTTACTTACAACTATGAATGTCAGCCGCGAAGGATTGACCTGGTGTCACTGTTGATGATTTGGCATCACCAGCAGGCATCGAGGTTGCTGAACGGATTGACCTGGTGTCACTGTTGATGATTTGGCATCACCAGCAGGCATCGAGGTTGCTGAACGGATTGACCTGGTGTCACTGTTGGTGATTTGGCACCACCAGCAGGTGTGAGGTTGCTGAATGGATTGACCTGGTGTCACTGTTGGTTTTGTCACATTCTTTGCAGATGTCTCCAGAGGAAGGAATACTGACCTGGTTGAAATATGTTCAACATTCATCACATTCTTTGTGGATGTCTCCAGGAAAGGAATACTAAGGAGATATGTTCAACATTCATCGCATTCTTTGCGGACATCTCCAGAGATTGATGGAATACTAACCTGGTTGAAGATACATATGTTCAACATTCGTTGCATTCTTTGCAGATGTCTCCAGGAAAGGAATACTGAGCAAGGTGATTAAAAATCACCAAATGAAATATGTAAGGAAAGACTTGCCTTCAGACTGCACTTGTTCAACATTTGTCACATTCTTTGCAGATGTCTTGAGGGAAAGGGATGAAAGACTGCATGTTACTACATAAGTTCGAGCTCAGCCAGCTAAGGGAGCTAAGTTGATCTAAGGTCGAGCTAAGTTGAGATTTGGGTGAGCTAAGTCAAGAGCTAAGTCAAGAGCTAAGTGAGGACTCACCAGTAAATGCATAAATTTTGGGGCGGCGGCAGCCTGCCGCTGCATCTACTACATTATTAGCTGAAGGATAGGTCAATTCATCTATTATGACACATATAATTACAATATATTACACAACAATGGGGGGCTTAAGTCAGCCTAGCATTCCTGAGCAGGTGCTGTCACTAAGACTGTGAGACTGAACCTAGGCATGACAGAATCAGAGCTGGCAGGCGGTATAGGACTATACCAATATTGATATTCAATGTGTTCATCCAGGACGGTTCAACTTCAAAGCTTCAAGTTCAGGGCATCGGAGTGGTGACAAGGCGGCTGCCATCACAAAAAGAAGCGCTTAGTCAGCAAGCACTTAAACTATGCGAGGTTTCCTCTCACTGGGAACCCAATTTATGCTGTTTACCTTGACCATGTAAAGTCCATGGTTTAAGTTGATTTAAACCACAGAATTTACCCTCTGAGTTCAAATCTCTTCCTGACCCATCGCAGCTGCCCAAGTTTAAATTTGAACCCTCATCTGGTGTCTATCCAAACTCAAACATGACTCATTTCCAACCAGAGGCTGATGTGGCTTTATTGGCCGTGAAGCCTGTGGTTTTATTTCCATATTTCAATCCCCCGCTTTGTCCATATCAATTTTCCTACTGCAAATGGTTCACCTGAACCTTTGGTATCACCAATAATACTGTCATCTTTTGACATTGATGGAGAAAAACCACAGGTATTTGTCCTTTGTGGGAACTGCTTATCATCTGAATGGATCTTCAGTGCTATTCCTTACATGTAACCACCGTCGACATTGAATCCCCTCACTTTTCACCTGATGAAATTTTGGGCTTGGTACAATCAGTACCATCAAATTCATCTGAGGTCATGGTGTACAAGGTTACCTCCGACACCATTGTCAAAGTGCACATGTCTGTCGATGAATCCGTTACGGAAGCACTCAACTTGAGCATGATTAAGACTATGACCACTATTCCTGTCCCTGAAGTGCAAGAAGTAGTTTGTCAATGCCACAACTACCATGCACTACTTGGTCATGGAGTACCTCAATGGTGAGACATTAGACAGTTGTTGGAATAGTATTACATTCTTCTCCAAGCTTCGCATTGCTTGGACCCTGCGCAGTTACATTGCTCAGCTTCGCTGTCTGTGGAGAGCTGTTCCAGGGACTCTCAATGGCACCTTGTGCATGGCACTACTCTTCACTGATTATGGCGCCGGCCCATTCATATCTTATGATGACTTGATGGCATGGTTTAACCACGAGCTCGATGTATCTCAGTGGATGAAGAAAGTGCCTCTCGATGCTCCCCGATTCGACAACTCATGGCCGGTACTCTTTGCACACCGAGACTTGTGTCCCAGGAACATTTTGTTGGGGCACGACGGCAAATTGTATGTACTGGATTGGCATCTGGGTTTTACCCTGCTTGGTTTGAGTATGCCGGCATGGTCTCTGACCAACACTTCAATTCACCATTATGGGATATTCTAGTCCCTTGGATCTCACATACCATTTCTAGTGAGTTGTTGCCAGTCAGAGGGCCATCGTAAGATTAAATTGGCCTTCCACTGTAGTTCGTACATGAGGAACATTGGTTAGGCACTGGTATGAGTTTCTCATGTAGTACTTGATATGAGCACTATGAAATCAGCAGGATTAACATCAAGTACTACCATGAACAAACATAAGTAGAATGCCAGTGAAACGAAGAAACTAGCGCTGGCCTAAGTATAAGCGCAGCGTTAATCCTACTAAAGGCGCGAGTGAGATGTTCGACCCAAGAGGACTGCAGATAGAAGCAATTCCTTCTAAGTTAGTGCAAAGGAAACAATGAAGTACTAATATGGCAACGAGGATTCCGACTTCCGAGATTAGCGGCAGTAGCGGTATATTGGCAGTACTAGCGCGGTGTCAGCGGTACACGCACGGTAAGGATAGCTGCAATGGTTAGCTAGTGAGAGCAAGAACAAAGTTACTTGTGCGAGACGAAAATGTTATAACTACCGGCGGTGCGGTAGCGGTAGCAGCAACTTCCGTATGAGCGGAAATGCAGATGAGAGAGAAAACAACCCAGCAAGATCACTGGCCACGGTCTGGTTACAAGTAGCGAAGTCGAAAGTCGCGTGGTACTTCGAACGGTAAAGTCACCGGCGGTTAAATCAATGAGCGAAGTTTGAACGGAGAAGAGTTCAAAGGCAAATAGATTGCGACTAGCGAGCATTTCGGATACTAAGTCCTAGTGAAGGGATGTAATGGGAAGTAAAAGTAATGGTATGTATGTTCAGTCCTTTTTAACATATGCAAGCACATACGAGATAGCTATGCGAGTCTGGTAGCGAGAAAGAAAATAAACAGGGTACTTAATTATGAGGCGCACAGCGTGCAGCGGCCTCTTGAGATGTAAGGTAAATCCTGCCGTAGGTTTAGTAACGGCGGAAGCAAGGTAACTATGCACCAATGGATTCTAGACGGAATAGGACAGGACATGAGGGCATCGGCACGAGGATCCAGTAAGGGTTCATGGGAGAAGAACAGTTCCGCCTTAGCGGAGCAAAAAGGCTATTTCGTCACTATAAGGAAACTCATCGGCTGCTGCCACAGACATTAACGAGACGCTTGTCGAAAACGGGGTTTTGATGGTCAGTGTGACTTTTCTCGCTACACTGGTTTTGTACTTTCTTACTTCTAGTCATAGGACCTGGATAGTTTTTAGCGGCCTGCATCATGAACCTTTGTACCCTAATAGTCTTCATGTACTGGTCTTTGATGTAAATTCGGTTGAGGGCTCCCTCTGACACTTGTCTCATGTGAGGTCCTAGCTCAGGCTCCGAGTTTGTGTTCCAGGATGATGCAAAGATGACATTTCATATGACTGAGATAGGTCTGCACTCAATCTGCGATGAAATCTTGTTTGAGTCGATAGCTCAGGATAGAATGAAGAAAGAACCACCTTTCACACACTGCTCAGGCCAATATTTCATCTTTCAAATAATGCTTTTGAATCAACTTGCACTGGTTTAAGGCACTCGTATGATGAGTTTAGGGCAAGCGGGGTCCTCCAGCTCAATGCACAGAGGACTCGCAATCAATTTTAAACCAAGAAGTGACAGCTCTGTGGAGAAACAAGAAAATACATATAGTAAAAAGTATGAATGTGTCGCTGTCTCAAAGAAATGCTAATTCACAAGCCACCTAGCGTCTGGTGACCGAATCAAACTGACTGAAGTAGAATTTAATGCTATAGGGCTATTTTTTTTACAAAAAAAATATTAAGAAGAAAGAGGGGAAGCAATGTTGAGAGCTGTCAAACCAGTCACAGAGTTTGAGAACCGTGTATAAGGAGATGAAGCAGGTATGGGTGCTTGCGAATATACTTTTGGAATTCATCTGAGGACCAGCATCCTGCTGCCTGAATCAGCGCAGGTGCAACACCAGTCGAAGCTAAGGCGGTTGCACCACCGGCTCGCATTGAATGTCCAGATATTGACGGCAGGAAGAATCGCCGTAGGTACCACATAAACCAAGCTTGCATTGGGATCGTCCCTGAGGCCATGAGCCAGAGATGTGGATGGTACCGAAACCATGTGTCACGACTCATGACATACCGACGAAAAAGAGGTAGAGGGTCCAATAACAATTGTGTATCTGCCAGCAACAAAATCTCATATCCTTCACCCAGACTACTGCTTTTGTGGTGAGGTAAATTATAAGTTGCTGAAGTGTCGGTCAATGTGAGAGAGTGATGGAAAGCAACTTTGCAATAAGACTGATGTCTTTTTGTATTTGGCCAGCATAATTCTGCCAAACGTTGCAAGGTTTTGAAACCAGTGACAAGCATGGCTACAAATAGTATGTTGTCATGATCAGGACTATTGGCGAAGGCGTTAGACACAAGAACGAGGTCGGCAAGAGATAATGGTAGTTTGCATTTGATCGGTTTGGATAAACATCATTTACAACCTTTAAGTGTGTGCGTCACAAGAAGAGATGTTTGGATTGAACGTACATTTGGGAAATGAGATTCCAGGCGATTAACGATTCCAGATAGATAAGAGTCGACCGAACGAGATTCGATGTGATGAGATAACCACACCACGAAGAAAGATAGTGTATCCTCAGTAGGTTCACTGGCCGGTCGTGTAGACGACAAAAATTCAGATAAGCGTTTAAGTGTGAATCATAGGTGGAAGCAGTGGTGTGTTCAATAGCAAAACCCAAAGCCAATGAGCGCTCAAAAAGCAAGCGCTCAGTAGTCCAAACTTCCCGAACAGGTTGTCTAGACTTGGTTGTTGCTGGAATCATTTATGTACTACCCCCAATGCATCCCGAGGGGGTTCAAAATCAAAGATCTGGGCCGTCGGCACGAGCTCTTTGACTAGCTCATTGTTGAAATGCGAAAGTGCATCAGCTATGACATTCTGGTGACCTGGAATGTGTTCCACGCGAAGATCAACACCATAAGTGAGTAGGACATCGATAGCTGACAGCAGTAGAGAATTGTAGACAGGTTTTGCCCTGAGTGAGTCGAATATTGCAACTGTATTGGTGTTATCCACATAAATGAGTAATTTTGCAGGAGGTTCATCCATATTAGCAATAGCATGTATGGCAGAACATACAGCTAAAGCTTCGAAGAAGAAAATAGTGTCATGTGGAGCAGATGTCGGCAAATAGCATCGACATGCAAAATTGTCGTCCAGAAACCAGAGTCCTAAGCCTTCACTTGAAGCATCAGTATAGACTACAACGACTTCATCACTTGACGGATTGAAGTCTAAGCATTTAAATATATGTAGTCCATCTGAGCGCTCAATGTGATGGCAAGCCAGTGCAACTCGTGTATTAACACATTATTGACATGAATTTGAGCTAGAGTGTTTGTTTTTCCCCTTATTTTGTCATAGAGTACTGATAGTCCTGGCTTGAGAAGGGGAAAGACATTAAAACTCCATTCACACCATCCTGCTAAGCGTTGAAACTCGCGAAGTGACCACTGATGATTTTTTTGTGTGAAACGACAAAGTTCTACCACCAATTCTGCCTTTTTATCAGGTGGCAGCGATACTTGCATAGCATTTGGATCAACAGTAAAGCCTATGACCATCAAAGGTGTCCCAGAGACCTGCTTTGCATGGTCATGAGGTAAACCAATGGCATCCCATAACTGAAGGAGGCGAGTCTGTTTTGCAGGAAGATAACAGTCATAAGGCTGGTAATACAATACTCGCCCTGCAACCTCAAAGGAGAAAGAGTCGTCCATATAAGTTTTGAGGGCATCAATGAGAAAACAATGAATAGCGATCCAAGCGACTAGCGACATGAACGAAATCCAAACTTTGGGAGATCCTCTCCCTCCAAAGTTATTATTCCGATTGATGTGGTGTTGACCATGTACAGTCAAAATTTGTTTGACTTGCCATAAGGGATGCATAGGTAGACGACGGAAGGCTTGCAAAATGTCGGATTTGAATAAAATTAACTCAACATTAGGATGTTGTGAACGGAACCGGAGTAGGGAGGCTCCCAGAGAGTGCAGGCCATCAAGCTTAGTTCCTTTGATGGAATCTCGGCTAATCATAGAGTTGAGAGAATAATCACCTGCGGTGTGATCGACAACAAGCCGTAAATTGTCAGAGTTCGGTTTGGGTGCAGTATGCATGGGAACACTGTACATTCCCAGAAGAAGTTTTCTCCAAAACTCTCAGACACATGTCCCAAACGGATTTCTTCTTGAATCTGATCTTCAATAAATTGCAGTTGCATGTCGTTTTTGACACAGGTATGATGAGAATTATCATTGATGGAGGGATACACGTCATCAGAGGTATCGGCCCATGGCCAGAAACCTTGACGCAAAGATTGACAAACTGACTTAACAAAGGCTTGGTTGGGATGGTCAACAACATCAGGAAAACCCTCCCATGTAAACTTAGACAAAGCTGCTCACATTGGATCTTTTTTAGCGCAATTAACGCAAACTAGACATATTAGACAAACTAAGCACCCTAGCCAGACTTTATTGCTGATTTTCAATTAGCCATACCTTACTGCAATGAGAACAATTTGACTGTCCTTGTAGATGACTAGGAAAGGCTTTACATGCCCTAGGAAACACTGATAGGAAAACTTTCACACTTCGAATACACGAAAAAATTAATATGATTAAACTCGGGTATCAGGCTACAGCAGCAGTAAAGTACGATCTAAACGAGGAAAACATAGTGAATGGTGAGATATAGCGAGCAGCGAGGTATCAAGGATTATAGGATACATTGAATTCCTGCAAAATACGGCATGTCAGTGAGATATTCTACTCATCGTCCATGCCATCGAGGTCCAAGAGTGCTAGATCAGTGTCTTTGTCATAGACACCAATTGTGTCACGACGGAAACCTCTGTAAGTAGCAGTAAGTCAGAAATGTGTACACCAACTTGGATGCAGACTTACTAAACCTCCTCATAGATATCGGCCATCATTTTATGAAACTTGACGGGAGCGGTCCTTTGGATTTTCTCCAACAACGCCACGTGGTAGGTATAGATGTCACAGAATTGGTTGCCTGTGAACTTGAAGTTGTCACCTGCCTTGTTCTTCTTTGCAATAAGAGTAGCGTGAATCTGACAACAAATAAGATTAATGAGAAGATAAGTGCGAACACGAACTTACAGCTGTGCTGACTATTGCTACCATGGGGATGGGAACCTCTGGCCGACTGGCCTTGTTCTTCACAATGTCAACAAAGCGTTGCGCAAACTGCGAACCAATAGACTTCGCGTTTTTGAAGAATACCTCGTATAGAGTGTCGACAACAGGCTGCCCTTGGTATGGTTTCTGTCGTTTTGGTGAAGGAAGACCCTCTGCCTTGATGCGAGGTGTCAGTGCAATGTCAAATTCTTGCCCGAAAAAAAACTAACATCAAATATCTGCGGAAAAATATAGGAATGACTTGCAAGGAGACGGTCAATGATGGCATCGCAGTTATGACTGAGTTGGAAGTATCCTGGGGCATATTTATAGGCGACATCCTTGATATCAGTGTGAAACAGGCTTGCATGAGCATTGATCTACAGCATGTGTCAATATTAAACCATGATAAGACAGATCACTTACTAGATTGGCGAGTGCTGACAAATACTCGTCATCAACATACATCCGTTTCTTAATCAGCACTGTCTTGTGGTGCTTTGCAGCCTGCAATAGGATTTCACGTGCATAGGAGTTCTTGGCCACAAGTTCAGGGTATCCATGCTTGAAAGCAATGTGTGCTTTGACCTCAAGGATGCCGTGTTGAATCACCTTGCGAAGATCCACATTCTGGTCTGTAAGTCGAACTGACCCAGTCTTTGTGTAAACAAGATTAGCCATGGGGTCAGCATGCAAAGACTCGGACATGGAGGGCTCAGGTTTGATATCGAAAATGGAATCTTCATCTTCTTCATCTTCTTCAACTACAGAGGAGTGCTTGTTGCTTTTGCTGACACATTTGAGAGGTTGCGGTCCAAAGGATGACCTCGTCATTGGAGA
The DNA here is from genome assembly GCA_016800925.1 of Suillus spraguei. Classification (NCBI taxonomy): domain Eukaryota; kingdom Fungi; phylum Basidiomycota; class Agaricomycetes; order Boletales; family Suillaceae; genus Suillus; species Suillus spraguei. The sequence continues at coordinate 211,004 of JABCPU010000010.1, forward strand.
GTCCCACATGGGGACCTGTTGAGTAAATTTTGGAAGTTTAGTAGAGTCGGAATCAAAATATAAGTTTCAAACTTACTTCAGCAGCATATTTCTTCTCTTTCGCACTTGAAGACTTGAATTGAGAGCCCCATACAGGTGGTGGAGGTGTCAGTGACTGGGATGGGTCGTTTTGAGGTCTGCCAGATGTGCTCTTCACAGGCTTTCCCTGCTGTGCATTGGCAATTGCATTTATCATAGTGAGTCATTGTAACATGTGAGCTAGTAATCCTGACTTACTTTTACTAACTGGCTTGGCTCGGACCTGTTTTGGAATAGGTGCGATATCGTCAATGGGTGAGCGTTCACGCTTGCGTGTCCACTTTTTTTGAAGTGCTCCCCACACTGCCGCTTGTGAGTGTGAATTTGTATGATGACATGGTGCTTACCTGGATTTTCTAGAGCCTGGTCTTTTGCTTTGCGTCGTACTTGAACCAAGTGAGTTTTAAGCATGTTGTCATGAATTTTGCGCTTACACTGTGGATGCACAGGCGTGTCCATTGAAGGCGAGACGAGGTTAGAAGGAGTGAAAAATAAGAAGGAATGAATGTGAGAGTGCGTTTCTGCTATGGAAAGACCGCTTCAAAAGGTGAGTGAGTGTTTTTTTTTTCATTTGAGTCAGCCACTCAATTTGAAACAGTCTGCCTATTATACCATAACGCTGAGCGCTGAGCCAGGGTTGACCTTTCCCTGTCTGGCTTAGTCCGCTATTTGGTGAGTTTTTGTCGAAAAACTTAAACACAGCCTTACAAAGTGCTAGTGCACACACTTGTTTTCTCCTTGGTAATGTTCCTGTCATCGGGAACATTCTTATTGGTGGCCAGATAATCAGATGAAAGGCGTTTCCTCCATTTACCGACTACCAAGAAGCATTCTCTTCCCCACTACCACCCTCTATGTTCAGTACATTCAAGTACTATGGTGCTCCCTTCATTTACGAACTATCGACACGCTTTCCCCATCACCGCCCTCTATGTTTAGCACGTTCTACTACTTTTCCTCCAGGCTGATAATGGGTCCGTCAGCTGGGCACAGCATTCCTCCATTACGAACTATCGTGCTTTACTCCCCATTACCACCCTCTTTGTTTAGCATGTTTCATTTACTTTTCCCCCTGGTCCCATCACCCAGGCTAATTGGATGCAGGTCATTTTGTCCATTTATCATGAAGCAGCCTCCTCTCCATTGCCACCCTCTGTCTGACTCGGACGTGTTCAACTACTGCGCTTCAACTACTGCACCTGGCGAAAGTCATTTACCTGCGCTGGCATGCTCGGACATGTTCAACTACTGCGCTTGCGAAAGTCATTTACCTGTGCTGGCATGCTCCGGACATAATTAATGAGTTGCTTCCATTGCTGCAAGATTTGGATTTGCCAATACTGCGCATATGGCATCCTGTCATCACTTACCCAATTTTTTTTACTTCGGTAGAGCCTCGCCTTTGACATGCTGGTGACACCACCTCTCTTTTCTGGCCGTCAGAATTGCGATTCACTTGTACTGTTGGGAGACGCGTTGTGAGTGATTTTCAGACACCCAGTGTTCAATTTTTTTCATAAAATTAATACAGAGCATGCCTCAAATAACATGTCCGCCTGTGATAAACAACTTGCGTCAATCACAGGTTATAGCCAGTATCTCGCAAAGACCACCAATCCTGACTGTCACGCCCTATACCTTTCCTCGTGGCAATTTGCTCCAGACCCACCAAACAAAGGAGATATAGATGCTCCTGATCCAGATCATGCCATGTTCGAAGGTGATTTTTTTGGAACATACACTGAGGACGAGCTCGCATGGCCAGGCTCAGATGACGAGGAGCATTTGGACGAAGACGACTTAGGGTATGACATTGGCCCGGGTGATCACGATGAATGGGAACCTCCTGCCGCAGTACCAGTGCCTCCGAGTCCTGCCACTCCTGCGCATGGTGAACATCATGACATTGATGGTCATGATGATTGGGAACCTCCTGTAGCACCTGTGCCTGTGCACAATGACGCCTTCCACCCACCTACTGCAGATCAAGGCCAAGATGCTCGGCATATGGCACAACAGCGACTTCACAAACACGAACAGGCACCCACAATTGTCCGGTACCCTGATATACGAGCCGGACAACCTGTTGATGTCGTCAAGCAGCCAAGCAATGCAACCTACCATGCACAGCTTGATGACTCGAGCGCAGACAATATTTACACTCCGTTTGCCTCAAAGCTTGATTGGGATATGGCTCGTTGGGCAAAATTACGAGGTTCAAGCTCAACAGCGTTCTCAGAACTTGTCTCGATCGAGGGTGTAAGTCTGTGCTTCTGTCGAGCACAAGGATAATACGAAAAATACATTCAGTGGAGACTTATTGGTAACACTGCACGTCCACATCAGCCACGTCCCCCCGAAATGACATTTTGTCATACTCAAACGATGACAAAGCATCCTACAGTCAAGGCAGTCACCATGGACAGGGTTGTGAATGAATATGGCGCCACGCACTTTAACGAATCTCTCGCACATTATGTTGCCAAAGTCACACTTCCTGCCAACACTACCATTACAGCCAGGCAGCTCAAAGATCGAGCAGCCGATATCCACATCCCATTTTGAACAGTACCAGTCTTTCACAAGGTGAAATGGCTCTCGGCTGATGTTCGTGGTCATGACGATTCTCCGGTCACTGTTGATAGTGTCCATGCACGTCCTGGACGGTCAGGAACATTTGCATCCGACAGTGTCGCACCACGATTTGATACTGTGTTTGTTAATGATGGTACAGGTGGTTCACTCGGCACCAAAGGTAAGTGTTCTGAATCGTTCTATTGACTGGTACTCAGTAGCTAGTACTATTCAACAGGATATCGAATTGCACAAGTCCGTGTTATATTTTTGATCCCTCCCAAAGCTGTCCCGAAACTTTTCCCATCCACATTCCAGCCCCCTCAACATCTCGCATATGTTGAATGGTTCTCTCCCTTCCGCGTACCTAACCGAGATCATGGCTTGCACAAGGTTTCACGCATCATCAAAAATGGAGAACGTATGGCCAGCATTATACCAATCAGCAACATTCATTGTAGCGTGCATTTGATTCCGCATTTCGGACCTGTGGCTCCTCATGAATGGACCTCTTCCAACGTTCTTGACGAGTGTTCATCATTTTATGTACATCAGGAAATTCACACATTCCTTGACGTGCCTTATGCGGATTATTTACACTTAATGCTTGTGAAATTGAATCTACTTGTCCAAAATTTCAATGTGAATGAATCAGAAAAAAAAAGTTGAGATATATTAATATACATGTTTATTGTATTTCGCATCAAAAATATAAGATATGCCAGTGAATGATGTGAGAGAGAGCAAACAGTTTTGAGATAAGTGGTTAAGCTATTAGCATTTAAGAATGTTGATTTCCTGATGTAATACATACATAGATCAATATAGTTTTGTTACACTGCGCTAGGTTGCCAATGATTATCGTTAGCCTGCACTGCGCTATCGCTCTTAGAGCCAGCTACTTCAAATTTTGACAGCTGTCAAAAAAGTCTCTAATTTATCTAAGTTTACATGGGAGGGTTTTCCTGATGTACCTATGCACCCGCTGTGGCAAACCAAGCAAGTGCTAACGGTACAAGGTCAACGTCATGTGGATCGTTGCAATAACTTTGGAGGACGAGGATCCCCTAAGGTCTGGATCTCGTTTATGTCACTGGTCACTTGGATTGCAATTCATCGCATGCTTATCGATGCTCTTAAACTTTATATGGACGACTCTTTTTCATTTGAGCTAGCAGAGCGTATGTTGTACTATTCGCCTTATCAAACTGACTACCCTGAGAAACAGACTCGTCTGTTACAACTCTGGGACGAGCTCGGAATCCCTCATGATCGTCCCAAACAACTCTTTGGTTCAACTCTGAACATTATTGGTTTCGACGTCGACCCTAACGCTATGTCTGCTACTTTGCCGAGGCACAAAAAGAATGAGTTGATCAAGCATCTACGTGACTTTGCCTGTAAAAACTATCGTTGGACGCTTCGCGAATATCAACAGCTTGCCGGATGGTGCGAATGGAGTTTCAATATTTTCCCTTTGCTCAAACCAGGACTTTCGGCTGTGTATGAGAAGATTCGCGGGAAAATTCAACCACGCGCACGCCTTCATGTCAACAATCCTATCATTTGCGAACTCACTTGGATGGCTGATCATATGGAACATTTACCTGGGCTCATGTTTTACAAATCTTTGGATTTTGATCCATCATCTGATGATGTCGTGGTTGCTTATACCGACGCATCTGGTGTAGGAATGGGTCTCTGGTTCCCTCATGATAACTTTGCGGGTCAATCATCTTTGCCTGCGGATGCTCCTAAAAACACCATCTTTTTCTTTGAAGCATTGGCGGTTTGCTCCGCAATTCACGCAATCCCTAACATGACAGAAGTCCCACCCCGAATGCTCATATACACCGATAACACAAATACAGTGTCGATGTTCAACTCTCTCCGTGCGCATCCTCCTTATAATTCCATCATGCTCTCGGCAATGGATGTTCTACTCGAGTATGAGGTGGACTTACGTGTAGAGCACATTAGTGGATGTGAGAATATGGTTGCAGACGCACTCTCACGATTTCAAAACGAAAGAGTTTTGGAGTTGGCACCAGATGCCAGCTTTTTTGATTTCGAACCCCCTCGGAATGCGCTGGGGGCAGCAAAAAAATGATGCAAGTTTCACTATCATCCAGGCAGCCTGTACGGCAAGCCTGGACACACGAGCGTCTCTTATACGAACGTTCAGTGGCGCTTGGTTTTGCTATTGATTCCACTACTGCGTCTGTTTACGACTCACATCTCAACTCTTATATCACTTTCTGTCGGCTGCACCACCTCCCTATTGATCCCACAGTGGATACATTATCTTTTTATGTTGTATGGTTATCACACCATATTGAACCGCGGTCAGTTGACTCTTATCTTTCGGGCATCGCCAGTCGGCTAGAGGACACATACCCCATGGTACGGGCCGCGCGACGTTCACCCTTGGTTGCACGGACTCTCCGTGGTTGCAAACGCCGTATGTCAAAACCAATACAAAGGAAGTTACCTTTGTGTGTGGATGACTTGCAACGTGTGCGCTTGTTTTTTGGTTCTTCACTGCAACATGATGATAGTCTCTTCCTTGCCCTGTTATTCACCGGTTTTGCAACACTCCAACGTCTTGGAGAATTGACCTGGCCAGATGCAATCAGCCATCAGACTTACCGGAAGGTGCCTTTACGACACACACTCACTATCACCGACACCGCCATGTCATATACACTGCCTTCCCAGAAGAATGACAGTTTGGGGACTGGCACCACTATCCTCATCCCGTCACGTTCTGTTATTGATTTGGATCCTCTTCCGCTCATCCATTGCTATTTGACGTTTCGTGACACTGCATTTCCAAGTCGGCCGGCACTTTGGTTGTCGAGCACGGGCGCCATACCAACTAGAAGTTGGTTCTTACGACGCTTACGTCGACACTGTGGTAACGCGATGTCAGGACATTCAATGAGGGCTGGAGGTGCAACTGCACTTGCGATTGCGGGAATGGCTCCAGACCTTATTCAGGCAGCAGGTCGGTGGTCCTCTGATGAATTCAGAAAGTATATCCGCCAGCATCCTTTTCTGCTCAACGCTTTACTACACCGCTCGGCTCGTGAACGCAACCCTGCTACATGAACGGATTGACTCACACATGACCTCATTCTTGACTCAGACTGGATTTCGCCTAATCGCTTGTTTCGACTGGATTTCACCTACTCGCCTGGCACCATGACCACAAAACAACGGAAAAACACATTATAAAAAGAAAAAAGAAAAAAATAGCCTTATAGCATTTCTATCGTGCCTCCGACACTCAATTCTGGTCTTTTCTTGCCTATTGAAGTCTGTCTCCTAGTTTTATTGCTCATTCTCAAGCACATCTTATCGAGTCTAGCATCTGTTTTGCCTTACACTGCCGTATCATGTACTTTTCGCTCTCTCAGTTCGCAATAAAACTTGTCTGAGTCCCCCGAGTATGAAACTGGGGGACTCCGCTTGCCTAATCGCTGTGAGACACCAGTGTAAATTGATTCAATCGTCATAGTGCCTGCCATCGGAATGGAAGTGGGATTCATGGATGTCAGTGAAGGCAGCGAAATCAGAGAGCTCAACTTGGCGTGAGTTTGCGGCTTTGTTTCTAATGGCTTTATCATATCGGATGATCCGCTCATGTGACCGTTCGGTTGAACGGTTGAACTTATCATTGATGTATTCTGCATAGGCGGCGAGCTCATCCTCTCTATGAGGGAACGCGAATTTGATTGCACGTGATGCTCTATTCCAAGCTGCCTGCCATTGTGCTGCAGTGGTAATTTTCTTTGACACTGTTTCCATAGTTTCTGAGAACTTAATCTCGATGTCTCCGATGGTTTCGGTACATTTGTCAATAGTGCGGGAAGAGGAGATGATGGAGTGCACTGCGTCAAGATTGACACACTTTCCGGCAATGATTTCTGTCCATCCAGCTTCATGGAATTCCGGACAACATCTGTGGTACATGAGTTGACGGCGTACTTCTTTGGGATCCTGTGACCAATTGAGGAGAACTTTATTGGTGCGTATGAGGTTAGCTGAGAGCTGTCCCCCTCTAAAGGTCTTCTCGGCTCGTTCGAGACAATCAAGGTCGAGTTTGCATCGTTTCCGAGCGGACTCTCCTTGCTCAAGACTATGCTCTCGTTGAACTTCATCCTCTCTAGGAGGGGGAGTGATTATTTCTTCTGAATGCCGTCTTGCATCAGTTTCTTGTCCTCTGACTCTTTCAATGTCTCTTGTCCATTCTTCAAGCATGTTGAAGTACGGAGTCGCGATAAAAGATTCAGGTTGGTCTGTAGCTTCACTTGTGGACGTTGTGATAATCTTTGAAATAGTGATAAATGCTTCTTGCTTTGAGATGACGGCATGTTTGTATTCTTCAACGACATTGAGGCACTTCTCAACCAAATCTTGTTGGGATAATGTCTGTTCTTCGGTGTTGCTTTCAAACGAAGTCCCTGGTCTGCCGGGTCCAGTAAGGGACGCTGTGTTTGAGATGACATGTTGTGAATTTGACATGGAGGTACGACGGAATTTTGAGTGTAAGTCAGAATTCAATAAATAGCTAAAATATGGCGCAGGACGTGCGCAAGCAGAGATGCTCAAGGCTGGTGACCGTTAAGACCAAAAGACTAGGAGTCAAAAGTTTCAGTTACCAGCGTTTAGGAAACCTGGTGACGGGCATATGTCACAGATAGTGACCATATGCGCACAGAGCAGGACTTGGCCCGTGCCGAGTGCTTGCGTTGATTCAACTTGTTTAAACTCAATTAAAACTCGATGAAACAATGTATATGTGCAAGCGGTTACACAGGGTATAGTAGCGTACGCACTGGCGTAAATACTGTTCCGATTGCCTGACTATCATAGAATACAGCAGCACAGCTGAAGCTCGCAGCTTTAGGCGTCTGCGTGAGTTATGCGAGACATGAACAAAAATTCACGAAAATGCAGCTGGAAAATCTGGCAGATATTCTGTGACTATCCTAAAGGCTTGCCACGAGTACGTATGAACTGGCAGCGCGGGTTAGATTCTAACAGCGGTCTCACTATTATCCAGGCTCAGCTACCCCATCGTCCATGCGGAAGGAAAGGCCAGGTCCCGACGTCTCTGCAGCCTTGCATACAACACTCAACTAGAGTGCTTTAAATCCGTATGCTAAAACGTATGCAATTCCTGGCTATTTGGAGCGGCTGAGCTGATCGGGGTCCTGCAATAGTCTGTCATCTGAATACATGACATTGTACATAAGCATGTACTTTTTCGTGGCATAAAGACCAGGGCTCGAGCGCCAGATATACTAGAGAGTTGGCCACTCTTCAAAAGCGCCTTGACTGAATCGAAAGAAACTGATGTTGCCCGAGTCTACAGCTGCAATGACTATGTTCTTTTTGCCAGCCTTGAGTGCTGCAAATGGATGCGGCCGTGGTTGAGATGATATAGGCTGTGGCGTTGATGATGGCAACAACCACGAAAAAATATGTCTGAAGGTTGATGTATGGACGGGAGATGCGACTGCTGCAGGGGGTGGTTGAACTACTAAAGGTGCTCCGCGCCTTCGTGGGAGAGGCGGGGGAGTTTCCGGAAGAACATTAAATAGTTCTGTCAATTCGTACAGAGAGGGCACAAGAGCGGTTCGCGCGCTGTTACGCAAAGTTCAGCTGGCAAGTTTCGATAATCAGATTTCTCTTACTTGATAACGACAATCTGGAAATCAGGCTGCGGGGGAGTAGTTTTCCGGAAGTTGGTCGAAGGCTTGTACATGTTATAGAATATCTTGTATGGGGACGAGGGTGCGACAGGAGTCGCACGACTGGAATGGGATGCGACGGAGTAGCCTGCGGGCATAACCCGCAGAGACTTGAGGACCTTGCCTATATAAAACTTGTTATTGATAGGCTCGAGCGGAGTAGAGTGGTCCCAACCATATGATTTATCGTGATGTATCCACCTACTTATCCTGAGTGGTCGCCACCAATTAAACGACCCTCTCCAAAGTCTCACAACATGCATCGTAAAATGCGAGAAAATGTATGATAATCTTCGGCAGAATGACGGAGATGCACCGTCACTCCCTACGCGAGGTGGGGGCACTGGATAACTAGAGCTAGGTGGATCTGTGCGGGTGACGACATACCCCAGGCGCCTCAAGTATGCAAAGACCTATGAGCGATATTGAGTATTGTTAGTGATAAATCTGTGGTTTGAATCACCTGGTATTTTTCAAGCGTTAGGTCTTCCTTCCCAATTATTTCTGCGAAAGCCTGTTGAACAGACATTGGAGCACCTTGAATGTCATCTAAGCCAGTCAAATCCGTTGGAATATCCTTCCAGCAGAACAAAGCGCCCCTTTCAATCAGATAAAGCGCCTCTTCGGGCAGCAACTCCAGTCTCTTCTGCAGCTTCATTGAATCGTTGTTGATCGATGTGGGCCGTGCTGCTGAATGGCCCATAACAGAAAAGTGAATACCTCTGGCAACGGTAACATGAACGCGAGATATTTGAGGAAACCAGATGCCATAGCTAATAGATTTACTATGCAGGGATCAGTGTAGATTCGCGCAACTGAAACACAAAATACCTAGATATGGCGCGATCAGCTTTGAGGGCGTCAAACATCGCAGCACGGGCTCGGTCCAACACATGGACCTGAAGGCCTGAGCCCCCTCCTGGAGCAGGCTCAAAATCTTTCTCTCCGCGTTTTGGGATTACCGGACGCACGGCGCCAATCTTTCTGCTGCACTTAGTACAATATATGCATATATGATACTTACGACTTACGGTAGCTTTGTCCAATCCAGACCTCCATCTTCATCCCCCGAAGATTCTTCTTCAGCTAGATCTAAAGTTGATATCGCAGGCTGAGGTCGCGGCCTTTCCAGTGCATCATCCATGACTGTCAGGTAAACGACGGGTTTCTCTGTCAAATTGCCGGTGGGAAAATGTTTTGACAGGTCAAGTTTGGGCGTCTCATGAGTCATATAGTCATAAGATAGACTCGTTCATACACCGGTTCATCACGTGACTTGAGGCCAGAATGCATGATTTCGGCTCGTAACTTTACTTCAAATTAGAATTAACAAAATCTGTTCCATGATTTTGTAGATACATACTACTATATAGAAATGGTCTACTCAGATTTCTTATTTTCGGCCAACTGAAGGAGGAGTAGGCTTTTTGGTAGCAAATTTACCTTTATGACCCATTTGTGACATGCCTGTCAGGCTGGTGGTGCACTCAAGACACCTTGACAAAATATAAAGCCTACTCGTCTCTCAGTTTCTTACATCACATCATAAAAATACATGCTCGGCTTGCTACAGACTATCCACACATATTTATGGAACAGATTTTGCTCATGTTTTGTATACAATGAGTTATATGTAATTTTGTTGAAAAGTCACGCTACGTCACGTGATGAACCGGTGAGTGAGGTCTATCTTATCTGCCAACCTTCCCCTCTCTCCTCTCAGCTCACATGTCTCTATTTTTGACGAAACAGCCCTCGGTCATCGTTCGAGTCCTCGACTTTGAATCTTGCCTACCCCACGCATGACACACAAAATTGCCCTCTATACTATGCTGCCTTGTGTTTTTCTCAATATTATACTGCGGTGTTTGCTTCAGCCGACGACTTTTGTGTCTGGTTACAGAATGCTTCGCATGAACACTGCCAAATTCCAATCATATCATCGCTGCAGTGCAAGTGTTAGTGCAGTCTACGTCATCTTCAAGTCATGGCGTTTCTTTGTGCGTCTCTATGGATGATAATGACAATGTCATCCCTTTTGCGCGTGGTCGCTTTGAATCAGGGTCACATTTTCATTGCTCTGTTTTTCTTCATATTTCCCCAGCCCTCCCTCTGCATCCTATGTGGCTTTGAGACAGCACAGAAATCTTGTCTGGTTTCATTACAATCAATATCATCACGACGGCTTGCAAAATCTACCTGCATCTATATTGACCTTTTTCCCGCCGTTTTTCCCAGAAGAGAGCAGATACGCGTATGAAGACTGCCGCTCTCCTGTCTTACTTTCTGAAACGTTGCACCGATCTTTCTGTTGATCTGTCATTCGAACAGTTGGTTGATGTGCTACTACCTCTTGATTGTTCTGGGACACGAAGTACTCTCGTCTTCAGCCACATTGATGTATGGTGAAGAGGTGGCGGTCGCTCTGCGTAAACTCCTTCCTCTTACTGCTTTAATTGCAGGAGATCGCGTGACCGCCGAAGCTTCTTTGGCATTGCCCTGATATGATATATCTGGTCCGTTGGATGAACAGACTCGCAAACTTCAAATCTTGTCTTGGTTGTCTTATCTTCAACTTGTGTTCGTGAGCAGCCTCAAGTGGTTCGTGTATCGATAAGCCCTTGGTCAAATTGTGCCAAGGCGAGCTCCATTTCTTAGATCGGGTGAATTGTCTATCACACACGATAATTGTTCTATCGAAGTCGTCACACAGCTGGAATGAACTAAAATATTCATGCAGAACAGTGGAGTCAGGGATTGGCGCGACTGAGCGCTGTTACCGATAGCGCCAATACTATAGAGAAGAGCAAAAGCACCAAAAACAGCAGAAGCAGCCTGCAAGCCATGATAACAAACACTCAACCCGTTCGCACATTTGGAGTTGACAAAGGACTCATCATAGCAGTCACACTCTTCCCCGATAGTATGACGACAGTATTGTCTTGGTGCGCACTGTGGGTTAGTAGCAGCATCACGAGACGGGTGATGCGGTGATATCAACGGAGAGCTCATCAGCAAGGCATCAAAGCCTTCCCGAGAAGCATCAAGTCACTGGACGTTTCTCCGGATAGCACAGTGCTAGCAGCTAGCTCAACAACTGGTCAGACCAACGAAGCTATGGAGCACGAAATCATGGCAACTGGGAGGGGTTCCAATAAAATTCCATGCAGGAGACATGCATGTTTTCATACTCCATAGGATAGAAGGTATGACGGTCTTGCCTGTGTTTAGCTATAGACGGTGTTCGATGGAGGACGGAGACAAGAAGCGATAACAAAAGATCTTGGGCGTATGCGTGAGAGCTAGCAATCGTGTGATCCCACGGTAGTACCATCCGGGCAGGTTCTTCATGGCGAGGCAGCAAGGAGCGCTGGAATAAACATGCTCGTTGCCTTACCCTTGTCACCTCCGCATCTTAAGACAGCATCTTAAGATCCGAAGGCTCTCAGATTGACAAACGATGGATGGCTACATGCTTTGTGTCCTTACAATGTTTTTGTTCTAGGACAAGTTACTAGACAAATATTCCCTTTTTTGCGTACCGCAGGTTGCGTTTTATCGCATTCCGCAGATGCCAGGCGAACGCATCACGGAAAGCAGTAAAGACTCACGTGCGAAGTTGATACAGATCAGACACTGCTAGGCTTTGTCTATTAAGGTAGAAGGCGTGTGTGATAATATGGATGATCCCACAAAGAGTATGAAAGATACTATGAGTGGGTAACGAATTTTAATAATATCCGTTACAAGATGATTTCTTGTAGGTAAATAACCTACTTTCAAAATGTCCTAATAGACCTGCAGTGATGTATCACGATCCACGATTGTTTCGTTCTCAAGAACATCTTCATGAGTATTGTAATAAGAAGGCGGGTGATTGAACGTTTCTAAATCTCCCCCTTCGTCGTCACATGCTGAATGTGGCAACGAGAAATGTTCCTGAAAGTCCTATCATCATTGTCGGAGACTCGGAGTCACATTCTCTTGACATCGAGTCGACACCGCCTAGCAAGGTTTCAGCACTATCACTAGCCGCGATAAAAGACGTGACACACTGAGTCTTCCCGCTTGTATGTGAGCTTTGCTTTGCATCATACTGTACGCCGATTCCTGGAAGGTCTTGGAGTACTGTACTGAGTCGGAAGGCTCTCCCATGTGAAAGAAATACATGGCACTCCAGACCGGAACAGCCTCCAGGAATATCTGAACACATACTACGTCCGGAGCATTAAAGGTTGGCGAGAGCGATGCAAGGTGCTCCAAAACGGGACAAAGGTCTAGAAGTACCTGAACATATTCTGAGCAAAGTATTGCCGTGACTGTTACAGTGGCACGTGACCGCATTTCATGTCAGCGCGTCGTGTGACAGTCAGCGCGTTTCTTACCACCATGGATGACAACGACGACCCCATATCCCATTTCTTCGACGAAGAAGATGTAGACCTCTACGCCGTCTTATCCCTTAAATCAGATGCATCCGCAGAAGATATCCGGAAGTCCTACAGGAAACTGGCTTTGCTGTGTCATCCTGACAAACTAATCAACGCCACCGAGGAGGAACGGGCAAGCGCATCTACGCAATTCCAGAGGATCGGTTTTGCATATACCGTTCTAAGCGATGAAAAGCGGAGGAAGAAATATGACAAAACTGGAAAGACAGACGAAGGATTGCTCGGTGAGGCGGATGAGGACGGCGGTTGGGAAGCTTACTTTGAGGACCTATTTGACCGTGTCACACGCGGGAGACTGGACGAAATGAAGAAGGAATATCAAGGTGTGTCTAAATTATATCCGGTAGATCGTCAAGTAACTCGGCTTATAGGATCTTCTGAGGAGATTGAGGACCTCAAGGCCGCGTACCTTGAAACCGGAGGGTCATTCGACGAAATCATGAAGCACATTCCTCACTCTACTATCGATGATGAGCCAAGATTCGTAGTCACACTGTCGAATCTTGTCCAAGCCGGCGATCTGCCAAGTCTTCCGCAATGGATGTCGAGCTCCAAAGACGAGAAAGCCAAGTTAGTGAGGAAGAAGCAGAGCTCCAAAGAGGCAAAGGAAGCTGAAGAACTTGCAAAGGAACTTGGCGTGTGGGATGAATTCTATGGAAGCGGAAAGACAGGAGCGAGAAAGGGCAAAGGGAAAGCGAAGAAATCTGCCGATGACGAGGATGAAGGAGACACTTCAGCACTCCAGGCCCTCATTCTGAAGAAGCAGAAGGACCGCCATGGATTTCTGGACGACCTGGCTGCCAAGTACTCAAATATGGAAGAGTCTTCCAGAGCGAAGGGAGGAAGGGGAAAGAAACGGAAGAAGGGTGCGGACGAGTCTGAAGCTGAAGTGGAATCGCCAAGGAAGAAACCTCATGCCCAGGATCCTCCTGACATTGATGACGAGGAATTCGCAAAGATACAACAGAGGATTTTTGCGGATAAGCGCAAGCCAACTGGTGAAGGATCGTCACCAGCGAAGGGGAGACGGAGCGGGAGAGCGAAGAAAGCTAAATAACCCCTGTTTTATGGATGTTTGCCCACGTATTTATCTTGTTGTATGTTTGCTAAATTATTATCATTACCTGTGTCACGTATGGCGCGTATGCTGGCCAACGATTTACTTGATCAGCTAGCACGACGACAATCTTTCAGGCTCCACTGACAATAATGAGATTAAGTACTAGTAAGTGAGACTCTCAAACGTGTCTTACTAGATCAATTCCTAAACTACGACGAGCATGAATAATGGCCACCAACTCCTTGATGCACTCTTCCAAAACAACAACGTTGTCCAGCAGCTGGGACAATGTCACTTGCGTTCCCTTCCCTCTATTCAAGTCCCCTCCCTCTGGTCGAGCGGCTGCATGCCCACCCCATTGGCTACCAGCACCGAATACATCATCTTCATCCGCATTCCACTTCGACGGCTGGGCTGATGTCCAGGGACCCGACTGCGGAACAGGAGCCACAAAGGGTTCAACGACAATGTCCCGGGTGCGCTGATAATGAGGAGCAAATGGATTTGCAGCGACGTGTTTGCCGTCTGACCTCGGAGGCGTTGTGGGTTCAGAAGGCACCTTGGATGGGGCGGCCTTAATTTTTCTTGGGGTCAGGAAAGATACGAGAGCTGAGGTCTTTGGTTTCGACTTCGGCGGTTGAGGAGGCGTGTCAGGAGCCTGAACGACGTCCCAGGAACTCGATGGTGGTAGGTTAGGCGACAAGGCATTTTGTACCGGTTCAAGTGAGAGGGTGAGTGCATCAGTCAGATTTTCAGAGAATAAAAGACCCTGTCGCCTTTCGAGGAGATATTGGTCGAAATTTTCGACTGATTGCCGGTAGCGTTCCAGCTGGCCAACGAGGCCCTGGAAGATAACGTGTACGACGGGACGGGTATGTTCGTCCAGCCTGATGGCAGGAAGTATATTGGTTTCTGTGGCAAACTTCTCATCGATCACGGAGTCTATGGATCTATCATCTCGGCCATCATCTGTATCAAGATAGGGATCCGAGAATGAGGCGAAAGTCTCTGACACTGCACATGTGAGCCACCCTGCAATGGAGCGGTTGGGGCAGACAGCTAGTTTTGCAAGCACACCCGTGAGCGAGATGTTCATCTTTGGCGAGTTTGAGAAGAATGTGCGCATAGACTCGAGGATAAGCGAGAGAATGGGGTCGTTGACATTGAGTCGATGCTTCAATTTTGAACGTGCGTTCATGTCTTCATCATCGTGGATATGGAAACAACTATGGTTCTGGATGGACGATATTGCGTCGCGGAGATAGTGGTCATAGCCAGTGCTGAAAGCATCATCGTTGTGTGTGGGGTCGACACGGGAGACCAGTGTGAGGTAGAGCCCCATCTCACGCTCGTGGGTTGAGAACGTTATATCTGGTTGGACGAATGTGGGCAGAAACGGTATTTGTCGCCTTGCAGAGGGTTTGGTCTCCTCTGCACCAGGATAAACGAATTCCTCTTCATCACTATCCTCTTCACCTGTCTGCGTAACATCCGGAAAAATCATAGCTGGCTCAGGATAGCTCGTCGCGTTTGCATCATAGAATACAAGGAACAAGCTTCTGGTTGAAACGTGACATTGCTGGCTCAGCATTGACTGGAACAACTGCAGAGCTGATGCAACCGTCGCCTGATTCATCGAGTGCAGATTCGTGAGTAGCAAGTCTTTCAGCGTGAATCGCCCCACCGATGTGAAGTATTCCGACTGTTTTTGTGATTCAGGAGCCTCCATCTCAAGCAGGACCATTGCGCTACTTTTACGCCGGCGGTGGTGTGTTGGACGGTCAGCAGCGCGAGGAGGAGCACTGGTGAGATTGAGCATGCGAGGATGTGGTCGTAAGTGGGAGGTGTCATCATTACCCTCACTCATGAGGAATTCCACGAAGAGGTCGGAAAGCTGACTTGGCTCGAGAGTACGAATTACGATGTCGATATAAGACATCACAGCAACAGCACTGCCGTCAAGATCTGAGCACTCAAGGATGGATGGATAGAGAATGTTCTCAAGAAAGCTGCGACGCACAGCATCCAGTATAGAGTGCACAATAGAAGTGCCTACCAACGCAGATGCATCGAGGCTGGACTCGGGGAAATCATGGACTGTGTTTCTGCGGAGAATGTCCTGCAAAAATTCTAGCAACTTGAGGAAGTGGTCGAGGCGAGATTTGAAGTCTGGATTAGAAGAATCCTCGATACCTAAGGAACGGTTATCCTCCACCACTAATTCAGCATGTTCTGTCTGATCGTCAGTGTCTAGTCCTGCGCTGCCGAGCACCATGCCACTTCCGTGTGAGGGATCAGCTCGAGTCGGTGGCTTTATCTCCAATTTTGATGGAAGTAAAGAGTATACTGCGCCAAGACCCGCTCCAAGAACGTCTGAAAAATCACCATCGACGATATACTCCGCCAAGGCAAGTGCCGCATCTGCAATCGGATCTCCAGACGCTGTCTCCAATCCAGAGGCTGGAGCTGATTCCTGTCCGTCCCCGGCTAATCTATGTATTGGTTCCCCAGGGGACATTGCAACATCCATGAGGAAGAGCAAGCCCGCGCGTGCAAAGTCGCCGATCTGCCCTTCGCGGTGAACGAATCGGAGTAGATAGTTGAAAAGGAGGAACTCATATTCTGTCTTGCGAAAATGGGCAGCCTGAGATGCAGGAGCAGACGTTATTGTGGCCTGTGAAGGTGTTGGTGATGTACGCTCCCCTGTTTCCCCATCATTGTCATTGCCCTTGTCCTTGTCCTTGTCCTCGTCCTCGTCCTCGTCCTCGTCCTCATCCTCGTCCTCATCCTCTTCTTCAACAGAGAAAAGCGGATCCGAGTGGTACCAGTGTTTATCATGGAAAAAAATCATCAACAGTTCACGGTACGTCGTATACGGCTGCACAAAATACACAATAAATTCAACACTGTCGCCCGTCAGTTTCTGTCGATCGCCAAACACGAGACAGATACTCACAATCAAGCTCATAATCAGACGGCTGGCTCCGCACGGCATTTTTTGCAGCTCCCATGACCCTGCCCCGACCGTCTAGCTGTTCTTGGATGTCGTCTCCGACACAGTTACGCAGGAGGCGCAAGACAGCGCGGTGTACAGCAGAGTGCACGAGGAATTGCTCATCCATGAGAATAACCATGTTCTGCACTGCACGGAGCACCTCGGCCTGGATTCCAGAGGGCCGATCGGGTTCTGCGAGGCGCACGAGTGTGCCCAAGACGTCTGTTGAAGTATGAACTATTAGCTACATGGGCGAGGGTAAATTGCAGTTGTTGGAGTGCAGACCATTCTTGAGTAGAAATTCTAAGCAAGCACCAGTCACGCTGACAGAGAGTGATAATCAACGCTATCGAGACCTTCATGATCCCAGAGTACGTACCCTTCTTCGGCATGGGATGATTCCCTGACCAGGGTGTCGACCATAGATTGCAAGTGCACCGGGGCATCAGTGGACTTGATGCCCTTGGTGAGCTGCCGTTCATCTGGGTGCTCGAGTATTGTCTAGTCACCAAGCATATTGAGCGTCCAACTGGGACCTAGGAAATTCGGGAAGGGAGTAGTACCTTGACAACATTCCAGGATCTGCTGAATTCAGCTGCGTGGTCTTGAACGGGCTTTGGCGAGGCTTGAGGTGTTGTGCGGAGGAACTTGGAGAAGTAGTCCATCGTGCCTGGACATTAGCCCGTCACGGTATTACGGTAAGGACTCAGAGAAAGTGATCTGTGAAACGTGGAGGAACGCGACCTTTCACGTGATGTGCACTTTAGTTTGAAATTTGAAATATGTATGTACTTAGTATGAGTACTTGCACAAGTGCGACTCGGTGAAGTAAGTAGCCGTCAGTAAAGGGACAAGTGCACGAAACAGAGATCCGTGATTAAGTATGAGTAATAAAGTATAAAGCATTGATAAAGAATGATAGTACACAAAGAGAAGATAATGATACAAGTCAGTCACATGGTTTCCCGTCTCCATTTGTTCCAATCAAATCCAGCCGCCTTCTGCTTTCCTTTCTTCGCCGCACTGCTACCACCGCCACGATTTCTCCCAGCTTTCTTTGGGAGCCTCTCATTCCTCTTGGGATCTTCATCGTGAATAGAACCGATCCCTTCGACTTCAACGATGTCATCGCTTCCATCCATCGGTGCCGTCGAATTGGGGAAAGGCTCAAACACAGCGCGAGCAGCCCCTTTGTTCTTCTCCCAATTCTTCGGATATATTTGCGGCACTAGCAAGAAATGCTCTGGTGGACACGGCGGAACGGGGTAGGATGTGATAGGCCTGAGTATCTTAGCCTTAGTACTACTAGGGGCGGGAGGCACCTGATCCTTTTGAACAATATTCAAGATGCCAGGAGGATGTGAGCTGCCACTCGCGGAGGGGAATTTGGAGACCGAGTTCGAAGCGGTGTCGTTGTTGGAAGCTGAAGACGTGGAGGACTTCAAGGGCTTTAGGGACCTCCATCGCAAAACTTGGGCCACGGTTCAGCTTTAGTCCAGCCTCGTTTAGCAAGTGTTGATGCAGTGGCAGCATCTCTCTGCTCAGCAAATACGGATCGCACCATGCCGCCCGACCCGTACGATTTGGAAGTCGAACCCCCGGATTTGACGAAAGGGTTTTTCGGCTTCGAAACGGAAATTGGACAGGAACTCGCGTTGGCGAATTCACTTTCCACTTTCCGCTTCTTATTCTTATTGGCCAGGGTCGCAACCATATCCTCCACACTTGACAAGGTACGCTTAGTGAGACGACCACGGTCCATAGATTCGAGTTTCGGTCGCAGTGGCTCTTCCTGTGGAGCATACAAAGGTTGATGTCGTACTGGTGGTCGAAGCGCGTCCAGTACACTCCATTGGGGCGGAGGGCGTGCTAAAGCCAACGGGTGAAGCTGCTCTTTCTTGTCCTCGACCGCCGCCCGGATCCAGTTTTCTTTGCAAGGCAAGCGCGACGTGGAGAAAGTAGACGTTGTGCTTGCCTGCACATCCTGAGAGGCACGTCCAGCTGGCCCACTGCTTTCTTCATCAGAGTCCGTATTTATTAGGTTTATTGGCCCCTCCATCATGTTCCGGAGGATGTACGGCTTGGTTTTGTGATCGGACCGGACATTGCAATGGTTGAGCTTGTCAACGTGCAACTTGAATACGGAGGTGAGTCCGCATGAGTACATTGAAGGTGGGTAAAGGTCCTCAAGCTGCTTGAGCGAGACATCGAGTGGAACAGGATGAAATAATAAACGATTTGAAGAGGGTCTAAAGCCAGAATCAGCAAGATTTTTGGTGATAGCGTGCCGCGTGCAGCTAGTGAAGCGCAGGTCTGGTGATGTGACACGAATAAGTTTTGGTGCGGAATGGAGCAAGAAGGAAATTACCTATGGATGATAGCAAGGGGAACTTGGACAATATGGGGAGAGCCTCGTTACTTATATTGGTGCAGCTATGCAAGCTCAGGATTCTGAGTCCCCAGCAACCAGTCCGCGACTGCAGTTCGTCGTCACTCCACGACAGGCCACGAGCAAGCACTGTAAGGCCGTAGGATCCCACGGTTGTCCCTCTTATATCCAGCGCAGTGAGGGTATTTAAGCGACGGATCACGCCAATGGTGTCGTCGCACATTTCCTTGCAATTTGGTAGGGCCAGGAGAGTTACGAAGCAGAAGTTCTCCCGACTGGGTACTTGTTGGAGCAATGGTAAATGGACATCACTAAGAGGTATGTCATAATCCCTAAACTCTTGAGGAAGCGGGTGCATAACTTGGCCAAGTGTTGCTAACAGTCTAGGGTTAACAGACGAAACGAGAAATGGTTGCGAATCCTTGTTCTTGACAGAAAAAGGGGCTGCCAGTGGTGCTAGTGGGACCAAAGAACTGACAACGTCTCTACTGTAAGGTACAGTATGCTGAGTGTGGTGCAGTTGGTCTGCATGAGGGACGAGAGCGCGAATACAGAAGTACGCGAGGGGTGGGATGGTCTTCGAATTCTTTGGAAGCACTGTCACCATATCATAACGGGCTGGGGGGGCTGGAGGAGGCAGTATAGTTTTCGTGATTGAAATTCCTGCATCGTCAAAAACATGGGTTGCGCGCCGTTTAGCATCCCATAGCACGATTGGTTGAGACATGTGTTAAGTTAAAGTCTTGGTCAATAAGCGCGACGCGTTTTATGAGATCACGTGTGGACTGTGGATGTTTTGATTTATTTGGTTTAACAATCATAGACATGTCGTGGTCAACGGTGGCCGGCGATGTGTAGAAGATGATCCACTGGGCAGAGATAATTGTGGGACTGCCGCATCAGAAAAGAACGCAGTGCTCAGCGTGATCGTCGTCGACCAACGACTGCTATTTTTTAATAGAATTTACTGGTAACCAAGTCTGATTTCTCACGAGTGATGGTTCTATATCCATATGCGCATTGGCTTGTTTCACTCCGTTATCCACCGCTGGCGCTGACTTTTTCTCTCTTTTTCAGGACTTGTTATTGTTTTCCATAGTCACTCTTTACTTCGACCGCTAAACGTCCGTCGAGACTACTAACATGGCTCAACCAGCCAATGGGCCCCAACAGTCTGCCAATCCTTTCCCAAACCCTCACAGCCAGCAAAATTTCTACCAACAACAATCTATCCGACAAGACTATGACAATGAATCAGAGATCGGCACTCCCTATGCTAGCACCACTCGTCTTGCAGCTAATCAACAATATTATGATTCTAACCCCTTCGCAGGTCGCGACTCTACTTCTGATGCTGGACATGGGAATCGCTCTTACGCACCATCTATTAACTCACAGGCAAGCCAGCCGTATGGCTCCCCCTTCGCTGACTCAGCCGCCTATCCATACCCAGCTTGGTCTCCAGACCGTCAGATACCAATTTCCATGGAAGAAATAGAGGACATTTTTCTAGACCTCACCCAAAAATTTGGGTTCCAACGCGACTCCATGCGAAACATGGTTCGTAATATAATGCAATCCTGACAGGTATAGGTACTAAAATATTTTTGCAGTTTGATTTTTTGATGCAATCCCTGGACTCCCGCGCGTCCCGAATGAGTCCAAACCAAGCCTTGTTAACCCTTCATGCCGATTATATTGGTGGACAACATGCAAATTATCGCAAGTGGTACTTTGCCGCACAGCTCAACCTCGATGACGCCGTTGGACAAACCCAGAATCCCGGCTTGCAGCGCCTCAAAAGTGTTCGAGGTGGCTCAATCAAAACACAAGGCTCGAAACACTTGGACAGCGCACTGAATCGCTGGCGTAACGCGATGAATAACATGAGTCAGTACGATAGGCTCCGCCAGATAGCACTTTACCTCCTTTGTTGGGGCGAGGCAGGCAATGTGCGCTTTGTTCCCGAGTGCCTGTGCTTCATCTTTAAGTGCGCAGATGATTACTACCGTAGTCCCGAGTGCCAAAATAGCGTGGAGCCCGTGCGGGAAGGTCTATACTTGCACACAATCATCAAGCCATTATACACGTTCATGCGTGACCAGGGTTATGAAGTTGCAGAAGGCAAGTTCGTGAGGAGGGAAAGGGATCATGATGAGATCATTGGATATGACGACATCAACCAGCTTTTCTGGTATCCTGAGGGTCTAGCACGGATTGTCCTTGAGGACCATGTAAGTGATTTCCCTTCACAGCGTGCATCAAGTTAACACAGCCTCCAGTCTCGCCTTGTGGACAAGTCACCCTCCAAGCGTTACATGAGCTTGCGACGCGTAGATTGGAACAAAGTCTTTTTCAAGACCTACAAGGAGAAGCGTTCCATTGCGCATCTACTAGTCAACTTCAATCGCATTTGGATTCTCCACATTGCAATATACTGGTTCTACACCGCATTCAACTCACCCAGAGTGTACGCGCCTCCAAATTCGCAATTCCCTTCACCCGCAATGACCTGGTCCGCAACCGCCCTCGGAGGCGCAGTTGCCACCTTGATTATGCTCTTTGCCACGTTCGCCGAGTTCATGTATATTCCCACAACATGGAATAATGCTTCCCATCTTACAACCCGATTCATATTCCTCCTTGTTATTCTGGCGCTCACGGGTGGCCCGACGGTATACATTGCATATGTCGAGAGCCGTCCAAACCCTACCACTTCCCAGATCCCTGTTATCGTTGGCATTGTGCAGTTCTTCATCTCGATCGTTGCGACCGTGGCTTTCGGATTGTTCCCCTCCGGACGCATGTTTGGTGACCGTGTTGCTGGCAAGTCACGCAAGTACATGGCCTCGCAGACATTTACTGCGTCTTACCCGGAACTCACGCGTACTGCACGTACTGCGAGCATAATGCTCTGGCTTCTAGTCTTTGGATGCAAATTTACAGAATCATACTTTTTCCTCACCAGTTCCTTCAGCTCGCCAATCGCAGTAATGGCGCGGACTACTGTGCAGGGATGCAATGATAAGCTCTTCGGCACCGCCCTATGCTCGAATCAGGTCCCCTTCACATTGACCATCATGTATATCATGGACTTGATCCTGTTCTTCCTTGACACATACTTGTGGTACATCATCTGGGTGGTTGTTTTCTCCGTTGCTCGCTCTTTCTCGCTTGGCCTGTCAATCTGGACACCTTGGAAAGATGTGTATACCCGCCTTCCTAAGCGCATCTACGCCAAACTTCTTGCCACTGCTGAGATGGAGGTTAAATACAAACCCAAGGTCCTTGTCTCGCAGATCTGGAACGCCATCATCATCTCCATGTATCGCGAGCATCTCCTTGGGATTGACCATGTCCAGCGGTTGCTGTATCACCAGGCTGAAACTCCCGACGGTCGCCGAACGCTCAACCCACCTCCGTTTTTCCTGAACCAGAACGATGGGAACTATAAAGACACATTCTTCCCCGCAAATGGTGAGGCTGAACGCAGGATTTCGTTCTTTGCTAGCTCCCTCACCACCGCATTGCCCGAGCCTCTCCCCGTGGAAGCCATGCCCACATTCACAGTCCTCGTTCCGCACTATTCTGAGAAGATCCTACTCAGCTTGCGCGAAATTATCCGCGAAGAAGATCAAAACACCCGTGTGACATTGCTTGAGTACCTGAAGCAGCTCCACTCTGTTGAATGGGACAACTTCGTGAAGGATACGAAGATACTTGCTGGAGAGGGCGGGGATGGAACATCTTTGATCAATGAGAAAACGAGTAATAAAGCGGATGACTTGCCTTTCTACTGCATCGGTTTCAAGACATCGAGCCCAGAATATACCCTCCGCACACGTATCTGGGCCTCGCTGCGCGCGCAGACGCTGTATCGTACTGTCTCTGGCATGATGAACTATTCCAAAGCCATCAAGCTTCTCTATCGTGTTGAGAATCCTGGCGTCGTATCCGCGTTTGGGGGCAACACGGAGAAGCTCGAGCGGGAGCTTGAGAGGATGGCACGGCGCAAGTTCAAGTTCGCGGTCTCTATGCAGCGGTTCTCGAAGTTTAACAAGGAGGAGCAGGAAAATGCTGAGTTTTTGCTGCGTGCATATCCGGACCTCCAGATTGCGTACCTTGATGAAGAACCTGGGCCAAAAGGCAGCGAAGGCCGGTTGTTTTCGACGCTGATCGATGGTCATTCAGAGATTGACGACGTCACTGGTAAACGGAAGCCCAAGTTTCGCATTGAGCTGCCCGGAAATCCTATTCTTGGTGATGGAAAGTCAGACAACCAGAACCATGCCATCATTTTCTATCGCGGCGAATACCTTCAGCTCATCGATGCTAACCAGGACAACTACCTTGAAGAATGTCTCAAGATTCGGAACATCCTTGGCGAGTTTGAGGAGTACTCCATCTCAAGCCAGAGTCCGTATGCGCAATGGGGCCACAAGGAATTCAAGAAATCTCCCGTTGCTATCGTTGGCACACGCGAGTACATCTTCTCGGAGAACATTGGGGTGTTAGGTGACATTGCTGCTGGGAAGGAACAGACATTCGGTACGATGACAGCTCGTGCGCTCGCGTGGATCGGGGGTAAGCTGCACTACGGACATCCTGATTTCCTCAATGCCCTTTTTATGACAACACGCGGTGGAGTTTCAAAGGCGCAGAAGGGTTTGCATCTCAATGAAGATATCTTTGCCGGTATGAACGCCTTTGGGCGTGGTGGTCGTATCAAGCACTCGGAGTACTACCAGTGTGGAAAGGGTCGTGATCTTGGGTTCGGCACGATTCTTAATTTCCAGACTAAGATCGGTACCGGTATGGGTGAACAGATGCTCAGTCGGGAGTACTATTACCTCGGGACGCAGCTGCCCATCGATCGCTTCTTAACTTTCTACTATGGGCATCCTGGTTTCCACATCAACAATATCTTGGTCATCTACTCAATTCAGGTGTTCATGGTCACTCGTGAGTCTCGATGCGTTGTGCGTTCGACGTGCGTTCCTCACCAATCGTAGTGCTCTTCATTGGAACTCTGAACAAGCAGCTCGCGATCTGTCAAGTTGATGCGCAGGGCAATGTACTTGGTGGTCAACAGGGTTCCGGGTGCTACAACCTGATTCCTGTCTTTGATTGGATCAAGCGCTGCATCGTCTCCATTTTCTTGGTGTTCTTCATTGCGTTCCTGCCTCTCTTCTTGCAAGGTAATTCATTGGTATTTTACTCGGGCTGGGCTTTACTGACTGACGAGCTGCAGAACTTGTTGAACGTGGAACTGGAAAAGCCCTGCTGCGTCTCGGAAAACACTTCTTGTCATTGTCTCCTGTCTTTGAAGTTTTCTCGACACAGATATACTCTCAAGCTATCTTAAGCAATCTGACATTCGGTGGAGCTCGCTATATCGCAACTGGCCGTGGTTTTGCAACGACTCGAATATCCTTCAGCATTTTATATTCCCGCTTTGCAGGACCAGGTATCTACATGGGCATGAGGAATCTGCTTATCCTTCTCTATGCTTCTCTGGCGATTTGGATACCCTATCTCATCTACTTCTGGTTCTCTGTGCTTTCGTTGTGTATTGCTCCCTTTGTTTTCAACCCTCATCAGTTCTCATTTGCCGACTTCATCATCGACTATCGCGAGTTCCTGCGCTGGATGTCCCGGGGTAACTCGAGGTCGAAAGCTAGCAGTTGGTATGGATACTGCCGTCTTTCTAGGACTATGATTACCGGGTACAAGAAGAAGAAACTTGGCTTTCCATCGGAAAAGCTGTCTGGAGACCTCCCTCGTGCCTCATGGCGAGCTGTTGTCTTCTCGGAGGTTGTCTGGCCGATCTGCCATGCGGCCATCTTCATTATCGCATACATGTTCGTCAAGTCGTTCCCCAACGTCAATGGCGAGCAGAACCCCAGTCCCTTAATTCGGATAGCTGTTATCGCTATTGGTCCTATCGTGTGGAATGCTGCTGTTCTCATATCGTTATTTTTCATATCGCTATTCTTGGGCCCCATGTTCGACAAGTGGGCGAGGTTTGCTTCGGTCATGGCTGCAGTCGCTCACTTCTTAGCGCTGCTTGGAATTGTCTCATTCTTCGAGTTCTTCGTAAGTGATTCGATCTACGCTCTTCTGACATTCAACTGATGTGTCGTAGTGGTTTCTTGAGCTTTGGGATGCATCTCATGCAGTGCTCGGTGTCATCACTGTCGTTGCCATTCAGCGTGCGATCCAAAAGATTCTCATTGCGGTCTTCTTGTCTCGCGAGTTTAAACACGACGAAACCAATCGTGCATGGTGGTCTGGTAAATGGTACGGTCGTGGCCTCGGTAATACCGCCATGTCCCAGCCAGCTCGTGAATTCATCGTAAAGATTGTCGAGATGTCTTTATGGAGCTCAGATTTCTTACTCGGTCACATCCTCCTGGTGATTTTGACGCCGCCCGTTCTAATTCCATTCGTCGACAAGCTGCATTCAACTATGCTGTGTAAGTGGTACTGTTGAGCTCTTTGCCTTTTTGTAAATCTGAACTCGTGGCAGTCTGGCTCCGCCCGTCCAAACAGATTCGAGCACCCCTTTACTCAACTAAGCAGAAGAGACAAAGACGATGGATTGTGAGTCCCATGATTCACCCCTCACTTCACTGGCTAAATTTTCAACATTCAACAGATCATTAAATATACCCTGCTTTATGTCCTGGTGGTGTCGGGCCTAGCATCTCTCATTGTTCTGCGTAAGTTCGACTCACATCATCTGCAATCTGTTCCTAACATGGTTCCAGCTGCTATCTTCCGAAACGAGATCACGTTCCACTGCACTCTTTGTCAGAACATTTAATTACTGGAACACTTACACATGGACTTTGTATATCCCCTCATAAGCTTTCGACTCTGCTTGGTGTATCATAGATAAATCAAGCTAATCTTCATGGACATATTCGTGATTCTACTTGCGTATGATAGTATGTCTGATCACAGACTTGCGATCTAGTGAACCTAGTACATCCTCTACAAAAACTACGTTGACGCTTATCATTAGTCACTACTCACGGCACAGTACCTTGCTGCTGTGATTATGTGGAAGATTCAACGAGATTTTGCCAAGTGGCCGAGAGAGTGATTCAAATGCATATGGGCTGAAGCACACGGCTAGGCCATGAAATCATAAGTCGGTCGGTGTCACACGCATGATGGTCCAACTACTTTGCTAACATCGAATTGTATTGAAGTTGTGTAGTGTATACTCTAGATTGAATGATGTTACTCTGTAATCGCGAAGTCTGCTGCCAAGTGACCGGTGACTCTCCTCATCATGCCAGACGATCTCAGACTATAAAGTAATATTGCAGGAGTCGAAAAATGGCGCTGAGTAATTAGTAATAGATGATATGAATTGCTGCATCGATTGTCCATGCGAACTCGGGTCGCGCTTAGACATCATACGGTCTCGCGCACTATAGCTGTCACGACCGTAACGCTGTGGTCGACGTCAGCAAAAAAAATCATAGATTGAAAGCAATGGCTCACTCGTCAATTTTCTGCACGCTCAAAAAATCAAGGAAGTCCCAGAAAAAAGTCAAGTCAAGAACGTACCCCTCCTCGGTAATAAAGTCCCTCCCGTAAGGCTTCACCTGCGAACAATGCAAGGTACATGAAGAATGAGAGGCATGTAAAGGAAAGTTGGACTTACGCGAAAATGGGGTTATCTTCTTCCGTTCTCGCATGCACACTTGTGCATACTCAACAATGCGGTTAGCCATCATCTGCGCTTGAACATCTTCAGAGCCACCTGAGCGAGCCACAAAAGAGCAGATAGCGACAATGTCAGGCGTGAAGACATTGTCAGATAGTCCATCAGTCTGCACCCGGAACCTTTGACACATTATCCAGTGATAATTAGAAACAACGCACGAATGCAATGATAATATCTCCATCCCGAAGTTTGGTCTCATACTGAGCAGCCTGATTTGGCTGATCAGCAAAGTGAGCGGACGGTACCATGTTTGACGGAAATTTTGTAAGCTGACTATTGATGAAAGCATCCAAATCAGAAAGCTTGTCAATGAACCGCATCTTACTATGGGCAATTGAAGAAATGGGTTTGTGTTGGTTGTCGGTATATTACCGAGGACGATCGGATAATTAGAAATCCGCTGTCACCAAGACTATGTGAAGTCTGCCTCAGTTAAGTTCCTCTGATAGTAAAGTCCGCCTACTTTGCAGCTCGCAATACACCTGACGATGCGTTAAGACTGATCAGACAAGCAGTACTAGATCCTTAACAGATGTTCAGGATGGATATGTGTGACAGCTGAGGAACAAACCTGCATTGACAAGACGCTCCCGCAACACACCATGATAGGCGCACTCAAGACATTTATATGGTGTTAACTCCCATCCTTCAACTCTTTCGCGCTCCTCGTACTCCTGAGTTGGATCAATTTCTGGTTCACCAGCCCATCCATGTTGCGCATAACGATGTGCATGATACATAAGTGTTTGCGCAAAAAGTGACGGGTCAACGCCCGAATCAACCCATCCGCCCACGCCATCAGCAACACCAAATGATACTCCCTATGAATAAAAAGTACCATATGAACACACGGAAATATTGAGGAGGGTATGAACATACCTACCGAACTATTTTGCATCTGTCGTATGACAAAAAAATGTCCACGCAACGACACAGATCTTTTGAGTGAAACACATGAAGCCAGACCGTCCAGGACGCACCTCTGCCACGAAGAAAAAGTCCTCACCTGCATCCCTGCTCGTCACATTTTTCCATTTTCCGAGCATCTCATCTCGCCAGCGTCCTACTGTAGTGTCTGGTGGGAAAGGTACATGAATGCGCGATTTTTCTGGGGGCTTCGCTGCCCAGCTGGCGCCAAAATGAAATTGGTAGGGTCGGGATAACGGGGAGGTAGGTCTTGTGCTGGAGTATGTACGTGTTATTGGTGGGTTAGCGAGCTGCGACACAGATGCTAATTGATAAGTGCCCTTGTGCGTGAGTAGGCGAGGCACTGACGATGACCATAGGCCGAGGGTCATCGTGAAAGGGAACAACAATTCGGTGAGGAGCAACCTGGACTTTGATTTTGAAAACACATGACCCCCAACGCGCTGACACATCATGTGACGCGTCATCAACCCCAGGTTATGCATAAACGCTCAAGCAATTCATTTGTTACATACTAATCCATATACAAGTGCTAGGTTATACAGTTCACAGCTGTGTAGCAGTTGATGTTGTCCAAACGAGCCCATTGGATAAAACCTCATAAAAGTCTTTCAATGTAGCTCTCAATCATTCCAGCGGGTGTCAAGGGATATTCTTTCAGTTCCACTTGGCCATTCACAACAAAGGTGTTGGGTTGCATCATCATCTTGCGAGGCTACAAAACGGTAAGGTCGTACAATTTCATTTCATGGTGAACACGCACTTGTTTCTTCTTGAGAACGATGTCCCGAATCTCGCCATCCCATCCTGGAAGAGGTGTGGTGAGTTTAGTATAGAAGTCCCGCGCTCCAGCACCATCAGCTGTGCTCCTTCGAACTTGAAGGTCGATGAGCAGTTTTCCTGCAACAGCCTGTCCATGGGCCAAGCATCTCTGGCGGTCAAGCTGATTGAAAGGCGTAAGGTAGGATCATCGGACGGTATAGTGCAAAATAACTGACGCGAATATACAGGTTCTCTAGTGAATTATCTGCGCCGCGAACCTCTTCGAAAGTCACTAAACCTTCCTTAATCATATGCTGGGTAATACCAAGACTAAGTGCCGAGACAGTCAGACAGCTGATGTAGAAGTTGCGGAACTCACCGAGCTTGCATGTGTGCCTGGCCGTGTTTCTTCGTGGCAGGATCATAGAACTCAAGAGCACGTAGACCAGCACGTGCCATTAGCAAGAAGGTGATATAAACGACATCATCGCAAGTCTTCTTATCGGTATACTATGATCAGAGCTGTCAGTAAGTAGTACACGCAGTGAGAAGGAAGAACTCGCGCCAAATATGTTGAGGATCGTTGGATTGCTTGCGACTGAAAGTGGCGCGGCTTTAGTGATCGATAACTTCACGAGGCCGCTCTACATAACTCACGGTAGAGGGCAACGGTTTCTGCGCGACACTCCTCCATTGAGGACGAAACTTCGCCAAGAACCGAACCGGGTGTTTGACCAGGTTTATACCACGATGTGCTATGCTGCATTCATGTCAATTCTATAGTCTCAAAGGATGAACTTACATCTTCTTCCCAGTCAGCGGGTTGATGATCTGGAGCATGCAACTTGAGATTAAGGCCGAGCTCAAAGTAAGCGATACAAACCTTCTCTGGGTCAAAGTTTTTTGAGCCATCAGCAGCTTCCTGGAAAAGCTTCCCAGATCCATGGCCCAACAGCTCGTGGTTTGCAACTTGAAGTTCGAAGGCGCGCGAATCCCATTCATTGTACAGGTCAAGATCATCAGGATGGATGAAGGTAATTTCTTCGTCTGCGTGAAGCAACAATAAGCAGTACAACAAACCATGGCTGACGGCAGGACTTACCTGGCGCCTTTGCTGAAAGAATGTTCTAAGAGAAAGGTAAGCGTAGGACAAGTTACCCCCGAAAATATACTGACAGCGAGGGAGACGTTCTTGAAGCCAGTGGATTCTCGGATATCGTAGTAGTTCTTATTAATGCATGTCAGTGGGATAAGTCTACCCTCGGCTGAGATTACCTACGGGAATCTTGGTAGGGTCGCCGTCAATCAGTTACGCTCGAAGATACTCCATGTACTCACATTAATACCAGCAGGGATACCTGTCGTTTCAATAAGTAGAATCATTTCGCGTGTCGAGGTGCACTTGCCTCCCGTAGCGAAGTTCACAATCTCCAATGCAGTGAAATCCGGTTTTCTAAACACGTCAACCTCAAAGTCCTCACCCCAAGGCAAAACCTTGATTAACTCCGTTGCGCCATTGACAAGTATGTCGTACTTGGCGCTAAGCTCTTTGTTCACAATAGCAGTAAAACCTATCAGAGGTAATCAGTACTGCGGATATCAGCGAACACAATTGGCTTACCTTCCCACTCGGCACGACCACCATATGGGTCAACGTACGTTTCGATAAAGCCTATGTAGCTCTCGACGACAGGACCAATGTCCTTTACCCAATGTGCCGAGGCAGCCTTGTGCTCCTCGATCGATCCAGTCTTAAAACTGATTGAATAGTACAGAAAGGGCAGAAAGTCACAAAAATTAAGACGTACGAACTGATGTAGCCCTCGATCATCTTTGTCTGGGTGTCACTGGCCGTATACTTTTTGGCCTGAAAAAGAAGGTAAGAAACAAACATGTAGATAAACATAAGGTTAACCCGACCTCATGCAAAGCCGCAACAGCCTTTGCTAATGCCGCTGAGAAGTCGCCATACTCGACGGTCAATTTGATAGATGTCGATTCTGCGTTTATCTTATGGATGATCGGTTCAGTCTTGTCGACAGAGGCAATAAGAAGTGTAAAGTCATGGGGCCCATTCTTGCGGACACTGCAAGGAAATCAGATGCGTTTCGTATACTTTGAATATTATGCTGACCGAGTGTTCAAAACGTCGACTCCGATTTTCTCAGCAGCAGCTTGAACGGCCGCGACCTCTTCGTCCATAATCGTTTGACCAAGGTAATAGTTAGAGATGTGTCCATCCCTTGGTTTGCCGATGGAAAGAGAGTTTTCAGGTGAGAGTGCATATACATGGTCTTTTAGCTGATTATATTGTTGCATTAGTTTCGGATATCAACCGGCATTTAGCTACTGACCTCGTTCCATAAAGGGATAGCATTAGCTGCATTAGCTGACTTCTCGACCACAGCAGCAAATTTTGCTTCGGAAACGCGAGGTACGATCTTCGTGAAACCGAAGCTCTTGTAGTTTACCAAGTTGTGCAAAACCTTGAGTAAAAGGGGTTAATTACACGAGGTACACAACGACTTGGACGAGTGCTTGCCTGGGATGAATACTGCAGTACTTGTTCAAAATCTTCACGAGAGATACCAGACTTTTGGCGGAGTGCATGTAAATCAGCCAACTTTTCATTGGAGCTGAAGGTAAGTATGAGGAGATCGTAGAGCTTCAATGCTTGGGGAGTCCACTGTTCTTGAATGATCCGAGCGCCTGCCCATGAAGCTTGTCCAACGTAGTGAGTATAGAGCTTCTCCTTCAATCTACATGATGATCAACAGCCGACCTTTGGCAACTTTAGTATACATACGTGAGTTGTGAGAATGACTTTGCAATCTCGACACGGCAGATCGGAGGAGCCTTGTCGGCCAAGAAACGGTCTGAAGCTGCGGAAACCATAGTTCGATTGAATTTGGTAGGAAGTAGTGATGAGAAAGAAATTAATGGCTGATAAGATCTCGAGTTCAAGACTCGATTCAGGCTGGTCCGAAGCATTCAAAGTCTCATGACAAGCCGGATGAAAATCAAAAGCGCGTCGCGTGGCTGCATGACGTCAGCAAGATTGGTCATCGCAACGGGCCGATTCAACTCGAAACACACCGTCGATATGATACTCATCAGGACTCAAGTGAAGCTGATGCTCATGTTACTGCTTTCATACAGTCGCACTGTCGCACAATTCGTATCTCTTCGGCCGCTGAGTAGCATAAAAGCCAATTGTGTCTGCACTACGATATCCTTTTCATTTTAAACAGTATGGTGACATGACTAGTATGCCAAGCAGTACGACT
Organism: Suillus spraguei; assembly: GCA_016800925.1. Classification (NCBI taxonomy): domain Eukaryota; kingdom Fungi; phylum Basidiomycota; class Agaricomycetes; order Boletales; family Suillaceae; genus Suillus; species Suillus spraguei. The sequence continues at coordinate 243,027 of JABCPU010000010.1, forward strand.
GTCTTGATCGTTGGTGCAGGACCCGCTGGTCTTGCTGCAGCACTTTCTCTCCTTCATCATGGATTTAGAAATTTTGTCGTTGTGGATGCTGTTGAGCAAGGCGAGAATACCTCGCGTGCTCTAGTCATTCATGCCGCGACGTTAGAGGTACGATACGTATTACAACTCTCGGTCATCATATATTCACCTGTCTTGTTTAGGCGTTGGATACGATAGATTGCGGGGAAGAAATTGCAGCCAAGGGAACCAAGGCAAGGAGCATCAATATTGGCAACCGCTCGTCAAAGCTTTTTTCCGCCAACTTCTCGTCTCTCGACAAAGACACCCGTCACCCATATGCCCTCATCATCCCACAGATTCTCACTGAGCATATTCTCGGCGAGAAATTCAAAAACTATGGTGTGACAGTCCATCGACCATGCAAAGTCGCATCCTTGAAGATGAACGAGAATGACTCCGATCTCACTGATGTCATATTCGAAGATGGAAAGACCATCGCTGCAAAGTATGTCATCGGTGCAGATGGCGCTCGTTCTGTTGTAAGTCCCATCTTGTGTCATTTTTACTAGATTTGACTATTTCTTTTCGTCGATAGGTTCGTCAGATGGCGGGTATCGGTTTCACAGACCCCAAGACTGGCGAGAAGGGTGATAGAGTTACCAACCTAGCTCAAATGGTCGTTGCGGATATCGTCTACGAAGGCAGAGACAACAGTGACCTGGAGTTTTTGGGTACGATGTCGCCCGAGAGCTTCTTCCTTTCCATACCTATGCCGAACTCGTTCAATGACTTTCTCGCCAAGAATGGGCAGGAAGTCAAGGGTCAAATATGCCGTATGGGCGCAGGTGTCCCTCTGGTGGAAGGAGAGATTCCGCATTCACCAAGCAAGGAGTATTTACAGAACCTCGCTGATCGATTCGGGCCCATAACTCTCTCATCAGATGCTTCAGTTAATCCTAGCTCCAGGTCGGTACGCATCAAGGAGGTCATATGGACAACTCGGTACCGGACTCATTCCGCTATTGCCGATAAGGTGTTCACTCGGCTTGGTACAGAGGAGCTCCAGGGTGCTACAGTAGCGGCTGATGACTCCATCATGAAACGTGGTGGTATCATCCTCCTTATTGGAGATGCGGCGCACATCAACTCTCCCGCTGGCGGCCAGGGCATGAACCTTGGCATTCGCGACGGAATATTCCTCGGAGATGCTCTCATAAAGCATATAAATGCGGCTGCTTCGCAGCCCTCCAGCATTGATGCTGATTATATTTTGCATGAATTTGCAGAGGAAAGGCATGGACGTGCTCTAGAAGTGATAGCATTTAGTGGGAACTTAGTTTCACTTTTCGGGATGCAAGATAAGAAGATATCGTGGTTGTTCCCGATCTCGGCTACTACTGTGCGGGACTGGGTGATGTGGCTTAGCGGAAAGCTTGGCTTCATGCGGGCAAGGGTGGCGTGGGGGATGAGTGCACTAAGGAGAAGATAATGGGCATTTCTTGTATGTAAATGTAATTCAATCGTGTTCAAACCTCACTTTTTTGACATGACTGAGGTGATTGCTCGAGTTTTCTATGTACCTTCACTGCTCCGTTGTTTGATATTGCGCGATCGGGCACCTAGTTCGCAGGACTTTTCATGTATTCTTAATATTATTTTTGCAAGTGAATAGATAGTTGAACAAGTTCTGCAACTGTGTGGAATAATCGTTTATTAGTAGTAAATGCATACTGAGTCTAACAGAGCGAAGCGCAGAATCAGTCTCCCCCAAGCAAACCAATATAATTAAAGGTATAAGTAACTTGCTCACGCATGCGCTTCAACAAGTAATTAAAACCATGTTGGGTCCTGCATCGGAGCCGGCTATGAGATTGGCGTAGCTTTGAGGACGAGGCATGGTCCTGGCACAAACATCTGCACGAGGTCCAAAGCTTGACGAACGCCCGCATACAGTTGAGAATGTGAGTGCTATAGGAAATCGGCATTTGAAGACAGATAAACGAGATTGAAACAAGAAACGGAGTAAAGCTATGGCACCATGTGCGGAATTTGAGCGACAGAAGATAACTCCATTAAAAGTGCAAGTTCACCCTGTTAAATGAAGGACTTATATTGCTGCAGTGAATTTATGAGTCCACGACCCTTGGACTGGGTGACCGTGAAAGCTGTGAAACAATCTTCTTACTCCTATTTTATTTTCATTGTCATCTGTTTGTCACAGTCGAGTCACAGTCACGTCTACTCACACATTTATCGCGATATGGCTACCAGCTCTTCTTCCTCCCACCTTGGTGATGACTCTTGGCTCAGCCTGTAGTCTTAGTAGTCTCGGGTCAAGAACTTCCCAGTGATGGCATCAAACAATAAATATTTTTAATATTATACTAAGATAGACCTTGTAGATCACATGACTTTTCGTGACATTTGTGTTAAAAAAACCTAAGGATTCTCGCTAAGATACTTCTAGGAAAATCTGTTACAGTCAATTGTTCGTACCAAGTGTGCGGACAATTGACTGGAAGAGATTTTCTTGATTCACATTTCTCAATGAGTAGTAGGCTTTTTACTGAATTTTCAGGTTTATGTTGTGGCTGTGCAGCGTGACAATGGCAAAGTATCGGTACTAATAGTACACGCATTCATTGTGCTAGAGAAGTTCACAATTGTAACTGTAGAGCAGTGCTGGGGGTACTCAAAACGGATCTATCGAAAACTCGCATCTTCGAAGGAAGCAGATCTTGAATGCAATGTCCTCCAGGCTTTGGATTCTGTCCCACTGGTAGCCATTCGTCGGTAAGTCATCCAAGCACATGAATATTGAGTCATACTAACACTATACAACTAGCTTCTCCATTCGTTTGTTGAGATTTATGGATGCATATAGAAAGCGTCTTGATGGCAAGCAGGCAACATGGGCATCGAAGAAGTTCCATCGACATCCAGTGTTGCCTGAGACGATAATGAAAGACTTAGTGGAGGCAGGTTTGGGCTCGCAAATAGATAGGATAGAGATCGAGGACATATGTTAAGTCGCTTACCCAACCCTGATAATGCTTTGGCTGTGTCACACTCTCAGTCAGTGCTTTTCTCGTTTGTTGGCTCACTTACTCAACCCTGATGATGCGCTGGTCACGTCCCACTCCCAGTACGTGTTCTCATTTTTTGGTGCGCTTAGTACCAACCCTGATGGCGTTCTTGCGTATCGTTCTCAGAGTGCGTGTTATCGTTTTTTTTTTTGTTTACCTGATGCTAATGATGCTCTGGCCATGTCCCGCTCTCAGAGAGTGCATGTTCTAGTTCTTTGACTTGATGCTGAATGATACTCTGGCTCGTCCCGCTCTTAGTTGGTGCAGGTTCTCGTTTTCTCGTCTTTTGGCTCGCTTGCATGATGCTGACGGCTTATCACAATCACTCGCTGTCCAAAAATGAGGAAGCGCGTGATTGAAATGCTGGTGTTGCTTTGCCGATGGCCCATTCTCATACGGTGTGTGATGTCATCTGTTGAAATGTTTCCTGTCTTTTTTGACCTTGACACCGCCAGAATGAGTTTCTCTGCGATGGCCCAACCCAACAAAGTCGTGTTTCGCCCTCACACGGTATGTGATGTTATCTTTCCAGGTGAACAGCCAAATATAAATTTCTCATTGTGTCGTCAGATGGGGCATGTTTCCATCACGCACTTCCGGTCTTCTAGAAATTTGAAACGGGAGCCGTACATCGTAGTTACCTCCGATTATATGCCGGCTCTGTTGTCTTTTCGCAACCTGTCCAGACCTGATTAAATTCTCATTTCCGCAGTGAGTGAAGCTGACAAGGATCCAACAAAAATTAGGAACAGAAGTATGCCGTTCTCTCGGTACTGCGGATTCTTGATGTTCACCTAATCAGGCTAGGAGACTTGTTCAATCTCGAATAATCTGTTATGGCTCTCGTGCAGTCGCACTGCCGCACGATTCGTATCTGTTCAGCCGCTGGGCAGTATAAAAGCTAACTGTGCCTGCACTACGATCTCATTTTCATTCTACACAGTGTGGCCGACATGACTAGTATGCCAAACAGTACGACTGTCTTGATCGTTGGCGCAGGACCCGCTGGTCTTGCTGCAGCGCTTTCTCTCCTTCATCATAGTTTTCGGCATTTTGTCGTTGTGGATGCTGTTGAGCAACGCGACAGGAATACCTCGCGCGCTCTAGTCGTTCATGCTGCGACGTTAGAGGTAGGCAATGTATCTCAACTCTCGGTCATGATTCACACTTATCTTGTTTAGGCGTTGGATACGATAGGTTGCGGGGAAGAAATTGTAGCCAAGGGAATCAAAGCAAGGAACATCGAGATTGGCAACCGCTCGTCAAAGCTTGTTGCCGCCAACTTCTCGTCTCTCGACAAACACACCCGTCACCCGTATGGCCTCGTCATCCCACAGAATGTTACCGAGTATATTCTCGGCGAGAAATTCAAAGAGTATGGCATGACAGTCCACCGGCCATGCAAAGTGATCTCCTTGAAGATGAACGAGGATGATGCAGATCTCACTGATGTCATATTCGAAGATGGAAAGACCATCACTGCAAAGTATGTTATCGGTGCAGATGGCGCTCGTTCTGTTGTAAGTCCCATCTCGTGTCACTTTTACTAGATTTGACTATTTCTTTTCACCGTCAGGTTCGTCAGATTGCGGGTATTGGTTTCACAGACCCTAAGACTGGTGGGGAGGGTGATAGAGTTACCAACCTAGCTCAAATGGTCCTTGCAGATATCGTCTACGAAGGCAGAGACAACAGTGACCTGGATTTTTTAGGCACAATGTCGCCCGACAGCTTCTTCATTTCCTTACCTATGCCGAACTCATTCAACGATTTACTCGCCAAGAGCGGGCAGGAAGTCGAGGGTCAAATATGCCGTATTGGCGCAGGTGTCCCCCTGATGGAAGGAGAGATTCCGCATTCACCAAGCAAGGAGTATTTACAGAACCTCGTTGATCGATTCGGGCCCACAACTCTCTCATCAGACGCTTCAGTTAATCCCAGCTCCATGTCTGTACGCATCAAGGAGGTCATATGGACAACTCGATTCCGGACGCATTCTGCCATCGCCGACAAGCTGTTCACTCGGCTTGGTGGAGACGAGCTCCAGGGTGCTACAGTAGCGGCTGATGACTCCACTACGAAACGCGGTGGTATCATCCTTCTTGCTGGAGATGCGGCGCACATCCACTCTCCCGCTGGCGGCCAGGGCATGAACCTTGGCATTCGTGACGGAGTATTCCTCGGAGATGCTCTCATAAAGCATATAAATGCGGCTGCTTCGCAGCCCTCCAGCGTTGATGCTGATTATATTTTGCACGAATTTGCAGAAGAGAGGCACGGACGTGCTCTAGAAGTGATAGCATTTTCTAAGGACATGCTTTCACTTGTGGGGATGCAAGATAAGAAGATATCGTGGTTGTTCCCGATCTCGGCTACTACTGTGCGAGACTGGGTGATGTGGCTTAGTGGAAAGCTTGGCTTCATGCGGGCAAGGATGGCGTGGGCGATGAGTGGACTGGGGAGAAGATGATGGGTATTTCTTGTAGATGTGATTTAATCGTGTTCAAACCTTTTACGTTCACTTCTTCAATTTTTGATATGACTGAGGTCATTGGTCGAGTTTTCTACCCTCACTTCTCCATTGTTTGATATTGCGCTCAAGCATCCAGTTCACAGGGTCTTCATGTACTCTTATTATTCTTTTTGAAAGTGAATGAATAGTTGGACAAGTTCCGCAATTATGTGGAATAATCGTTTGTCGTAAATTGACAGAGTGAAGCGCAGAATCAGTCAAGCAAACCAATAATTAAAAGTATAAAAGTAACTTGCCCACGCACGCCTTCTAAAAGGTAATTAAAACCATGTCGGGTCCTGCATCGGAGTCGGGTATGAGATTGGCGTAACATTGAGGACGAGGCGTGGTCCTGGCACAAACGTCTGCAGACTCTGCATGAGGTCCAAAACTTGACGAACACCCACAGGGAATGGAGCATAGGAACGAACCGTAGTCGTATGCAGAGATAGATCGGCATTTGAAGACAGATGACCGAGGTTAAAACAAGAAACGGAGTAAAGCTATGGCACCACGTGGAGAATTTGGGCGACAGAAGATAACTCCACTGTTCACTTTGATAATGCCATGAAGGAGTCCCCCTGTCGACCGTCTGAGTCGTTGCAATAGGTACTTCACAGCAATCCGCAAAGTACAGTGCGAGGCCTCCCATAAAGTTTGTAAGTACCCAGTCTATAGATCACCGCGAGGAGTCGGAATTCTACCTGGTGGAGAACGATAACTTGAAGGTCTTGTGAACCTTACGCTTATATAAGCGTTTTACACCACGTTCACCAACTCGAAGTCTTCGTCTTAGTTCCCAATCTCCGGTTCCAAACAATGGCGACTCCACCTGCCCGTAAGGCCGTGTTAGATCTCTACGCTTCCACATTGCGGACTGCGAAATCATTCAGTTCATATAACTTTCGGACCTACTTTGTTCGGAAGACGGAGGATACATTCCGTGGGATGCAAGTATGTTTTGACTTAATAATTTTATTAAACACGGTATCCTGATGTGACTAACTTAGGCAGAACAAGATCCCATCAAGCTTTCACAGACATACAGCGAGGCCGTGAAGGATCTTTCGGTATTAAGACGGTGTGCAGTCATGAATCAGCTGTATGGCGGTGAGCGGCTGGCAGTTGAAGAACAGAGTGACGTGCGCACCCGAGAAGATGCGTGAGCTAGGGTACTACTGGGTACTAGGCGTGGATGATGAAAGCATGATAGAGAACATGTTCGCCGCAGTGCACAGAATGGACAATGGCAGGAAGATGACATGTTCTTGAGGATTAACATCGACTGTCACCTGGCCAATTCTCAACTACGTGCTGTTTTATGCAATGAGAATTTGTTCTGATTTGCTGACTACTGTATTACAATGCAATTGTAGAAGAGAGTGATATGTAGCTCAGATCGTTGTATTACGAGGGTTGCTTGGTGAAGTACTTCAGGAAGACGAAGATCCACCCCACGGCCACTTAAACCACCACCAACCTGTGCCAGACCGTGACGAAGCACTCTGAGGCACCTGGCCTTGAACGGATGGCAGGGCTTTCGAGGTCGAGTCACCCTTGGCAATATTCGTATTCGAGTCCCTCCCTGACAAAGCACCTTCAGTCTCGTTCCACTGTCTCTCCGCAGCTTTTAGTCGGTCCTCAAATTCCTTTCGATCCCTACCAGCACGAGCTTCCCTATGTGCTTGTATCTCGTCCAGTTGCTTCGTCTGTTTTGTTTCTTCGCCGACAGTCGAACCCAGTGCGTAGGTTCCCGCACAGACAGCGGCAATAGTTGCCCCTTGAGCAATGACACGAACACGCAACCAATTGTTCAGAGATTGAGAATCGCCCCGTCTCATTTTGACGGTAGCCATGATCAATGCACCACATGTCACAAGGGTACCTATAGCGCGAGTCGTCAGATTCTGACGACAAAGTAATTGAGAAATGTTGTAGCATGCGCACCAATAGGGACTAACGGTTGCTCCCTAAATTTCCTCCAAGCCTTCTCCTGATAAGACTCTCCTGTGTGAAAGCTCGGGGTAGCCGGAACAGTGGGAGAGGTAGACATCCCGAATGGTTTGTGATATAAATGGAAGAATAACTAGATATTATAAGCTAAAACAGTAAGCCTTGGATGGTGCAACACAGACGGTACAACCTTACGAAGTCAACGTTGCAAGTTGGCTGCACAATGCAGATGTAGGTGCTGGCGGCCAGCTAGGTTGTCCCGAATTCCGATAGGAACTTTTCCGACCAATTAAATGGTCTCGTGACCGTTGACGCGCCTTGAACGTGCCTTGAAGTCAAGTGAATCAATGATTCAATAAGCTTGAACTATCATGGTGGTCCATCTTGCAAGTTCCATTATTCGAGAATGCACTGAAAATTTTAGTGAGTGATTCCAGATCATTTGCTTTGTTGCAGATTAATCATTCATGCCTCCTCTCTGCTCGCGGCGGCTCGTCCCAGCGCTTCTCCCTTCTCGGACTTTGCCTTACTGTCTGATACCTCCGCCGTCGCCCCTCCAGTTCCTACAACCCCCCTGCATCTTCTTGCGCACCCTCCTTAATTTGTAGTGAGATGAAGTTTGTCAAACTATGTACCAGCTTTCTTGGATACAATGACTGGCTACAACATCGTGCCAAGTGGTGCGTGGCTTCCAGCGGAGAGTGTCATTTGTGTCGGTATGTACATACTCTCGCTGGTTTCGTCACTAACATCATCCTTATTTGCAGACCTTCGAATAATTCATAATTTATTCATCATTTTCAATGCGGCAGCCATATCAAAAATTATCAACTATAGTCATCGTATAACAGCCTCCATCAATCTCCCTTTGTGAAGACAATCGCTTATCTATTCCATACAGCGTTAGTCGTAGCACGGGGGATATGTGTGACACAGCGTGTCAACTCGGGTTATACCTTTTTTTCAAAAACAATTCAAATCTATTGTCCTTTGGGGTCGAAGACCCTATATCGGGCATAGTCCTATTCGAATGACTTACTCCTGTTATAAACACACTAATTTGTGAGCCATCAGGACCACACATCTGAACAACTTCTGGATATACTCACTGATTTTCTCCAGACTTCAGAGAGCGCCAAACAAAGGAATCTGTCTCGGCACTGCAAATCCACGTCAGTGTAAGCAAAGTAATTATCTAAATACTTTTAATACCATGTTAGTTTATTCTACTATTGAAATAGTCATTGCCAGTGAGACCAGATACGGGGCCCTTGGGGTTTTTTTACAATGCTACACGCGAAATTTAGCACCACGATACCAATCCGCGCATTTGTTAGTCAAGGTTTCGACCTACGGACTGATCGCTAGGAGCTAGGCTCGCGATAGTCGGTCTATTATGAGGCGAGCCGCAGCTAGAAACTCAAAAAGTTTGTGGTTGGTCGATTCTCCCCCTTTCGGTTTCATTTTATTTCATTTACTCAGAGACATACTTATCTATAGCTCGATCGCCTGAATCATCAATGAAATAGTAGATTGTGTAAATGAGTCAAGCTCGACGCGATAAGTGATGCGCCTTGCCCTTTAAGTGCTCCTGTGCTTTTGTGTAGCTTCGATCTGCTAATTTGTTTATTCATAAAAAATTCGAGAATTACAAGCACACCGTAAGGCTAGCGATCTCAACAAAAAAAAACGTGCGAACTCAGGATAAGGAATATCAATAGGATGACAATAAAGCTTCGAAGATGGCTTGGACTGATCTCACGATAGGTTATCCCATCGACAGCTTAATGGCTGGAGGCAAGGACAATAGCTCAACGATGAGTCTCTAACTCGTACAATTGACAGCGTGGCCGTTCTTCAGCATTAACTCCAATGCCACATCTTCAGATGAGTTCTCCACCCTCGCTTCCGAGCCCCGATTTAAAGAGAGGAACAACCTGTGAAGCATCACCGTCAGTCCAAAGAGGAAAATAAAATAGTGCCCGCGAGTGAATGAGGGACCCGTAAGCTTGCTGTAATTCCAAAACAAGTTCGCGTTCTCCTCGGGGGTACGTCCATCAGGGAAACGTAATTCACTACACAGTGCTACGGAGTACTCCGAAGCACTCCGTAGCACAATCCAACCCGCTGATGTCCGAATAGAAATAGTATGGAAATATGTGAGCTTTTAAGCTCCAAGTATCGGACCTTACCCAGAAATAGTACCCGACTCTAGATGCTCTGTCAGGAGCTATGCTGAGCCACTACATACATACTTTTAGGACCATGGAATAGGCGTTGCCATGGGGGTTTCAGGCTTCGAGCGCTACCGGTGAACTGCAGTTTGGAGACTGGGAGCTCCGGGTCACGTTAACGTTAATGCAGTAGTAACCTACGAGTACTTACGAACACGCAAATTCGCTGTGCCGTAGAGGAAAGGTGCGTCGATGGGGTTCAATCATCGGACTCGAATTTCCTAAGGACGCCTATCGTGATGCTGTACAACTTTCTGAATTTAGACTGCTGGCGTGGAAGGAGATATCGCTAGCAATGCGACTAACATGCGAACAAAAATATACATGCTACAATATTAATGCTGAGCGCTTCGGCGCTGATGCGGCCTCGACTGATCGGAATCCGGGACGCTTGGGTGTGATATGTCACGCTTGATGGCTCAGAACTACTTAGCCTTACATCCAGAAAGCCGTTGTATAAAATTAAGCCAGAGTCGTACAAGTTTAACAAACTGCATATATTATTGTGTTGTTTGCGATGTCATGTCATCGCGCTCCATCAAGATAGATCTTCCTTCGCAGAGTGGCTACATATACTTACTTGGAGTATATATCAAATGATACGCGGAAGAAATGGTAAGGAATGGTCTGCCCTATATCAGGGTCCGCCCACTGGAGAAGGCATTGCCAAAACGTATTCCTGATATGCAGCTGGAGCATCATGGCCCAATCACAGACTCGCGGTTCATTCCTGCTTTCCGGAATCCACATCACTGGCAGGATCCATTGAATGTGTGGAAATTGTATGACGTTGCAACTTGCAAGCGGCCTCATCAATACTGGGGCAAGAGCCATCTGAAGGAGGACTTACTTTCATTGTGACTTTATCCTCAAGACAACATCAGGGAAACGTAATTCACTACAGAGTGCTACGGAGTACTCCGAAGCACTCCGTAGCACAATCCAACCCGCTGATGAATGTCTCTACCTGAGAACATAACGGTGCTTATCGTCAGCGCAGGGCCCGCTGGTCTCACAGCTGCTCTGTCTCTCGCCTACCACAAGTGTCATGACCTCGTTATTGTCGATGCCACAATCGAAGGACAAAACACATCACGGGCATATTCAATAGACTTTGCAACCGTCGAGGTACGCTGACGCGTGAGCATTCATATGAAAGCGAACTGATGACCTTATTTATGATCATAGGCATTAGGTAGCATTGACGCAGCAGACAGCTTACTTTCTCAAGCCATCAAGGCGAAGAGTATCAGAATCGCATCCAGATCTTTGAAACCAAATTTGATCCTCTAAAAAATATTTCGCCCACCTGACCCACTCATTACCCCTCAAAATGTGACGGAGTTTGTGCTTGGGCAGAAGCTGCGGAGCCTTGGGGTTCAAGTGCAGCGTCCGCACAGGATGATTGGAATGAAACAGAACGAGAAGGATCCTCGCATTACCGACGTCTCCTTTGAGGATAGTCGAGTAATCAGAGCTAGATATATCATCGGTGCAGATGGCGCCCGTTCAGTCGTGAGATCTCAGTCCCTGCTAATTTAGCTTTGTAAAATGTCTGATGAACAATCTTCAGATTCGCACCATTGCTGGAATTGGTTCTCTGACCCAGAAGGCCCGAATCTAGTCAGTCACGTATTCTCGCAAATGGTTGCTGCAAATGTTACATTCAGGCCCGAACCTACCGGTCCACTAGCCGTCGAGGGCCACCTCAATGATACGGTTTCCTGGAACAGCTTCTTCATGCTTATACCATTGGAAAGCCATCACAAAATCTGTCTTCCGCGTAAGTTGCGCAATACCGGTGAAGAACGGAGAGCCATCCCATGCGCCGCCGAAGGAGTACATTCAAGACATGATCGACACATACTGTCCAGCATGTATAACGTCAGATTCCTCTCTTAACCGGGCACCCGTTAAGATCGACCAGTTGGTCTGGTCCACACGTTTCAGAACCAATTCAGCGATCGCTAATCACACCTTCACGCGTCTTGGCGCTGTTATTTCCCTAGTCGGTGACGCAGCCCATGTACATTCACCTGCGGGCGGTCAGGGGGCTATCAGAGACGCGGTCTTCCTTGCAGAGACTGTCACAAAGCACATTCAGCCCTCTGCATAAGACCCCGATGTGGATAACACCATTTTGCAGGAAATTGTGGAAGCGCATCACACGCGAGCGCTAGAAACTATCAGCTTCACCAAGGAACTTTTGAAACTCGCAAGCCTTGGGTACGATCCATATGCTTGGTGGATGCCGTGACCCGTCCAGTTGGGCCTTAGAGCACGATCTGACGCTAAGGATATTGGGCAGATTTGATTTCGTGCAGTTGAAGGTTGCGTGGGGAGTGAGTGGGCATGGACGACGTTGATCAGGTATTTTAGACGACTTCTTCATCTATTCTGTATAAATATACTTACGAGCCAATCCCATGTTTTTTAAGCCCAGAGTGGCGCCGCACTGGCAGTGACTTGTACCGCTGGAGGAGGGATCAGCGATGATCCACCGACCACGTCGTGTACCTGTGAACTATCATCAGCTAAGGGATGGTCGTTGATTTTTAAACCAGGACACCAACATAATATATGATCTGAGTCCGAGTGTATCAGAAAAACCACAATAGATCTTTGTCTTCTGCAGTTGCAACTACGACCGAGTCCCCCCGAGTATGGAGCTGGGGGACTCCGGTTGCCCTAAACACGAGACCTCCCATCTGAGCAAGGTTTAGATTGTGGCAGGGCGCGATCTTTAAGAAGCGGGAGGCAGTAATTCGACAGCAACGGGCGTCCTTCACATCGCGGCTGTCAACGGACGAGTATATGTCCCGCGACAGGAAGCTGATGTCGAACATACAAGTGCATTGACAACTCGCACAGCTGCACAGCTGCATGGTGGTGAGCATGTGATGATATCAGGTATGATGGCATGAGTATGTTGCGCCCCACCATGAGGTTGTCAATATTAATTGCGACCGAGTGTGTATTATCCGTTGTGGTCGGGGTTTGTAGGGGTTTGTTTACTTTCTGCGCTTATTCAGTGTGGACATGCATGTTACGATCTGGACTGCTAGGGAAAACCCGTAGCCCATTTGTAGCTGGTTTATCGTTCTTGAATCAAACCAGATCACTGCGTCCCATAGGTTGAGGACAAGTTGGAGTTTGAATGTGGGGAAATTTTTGTTTGAAAACGGTGAATCGGTGATGGGCGCCCACGCCGCTGTGACGATATCGATTATTATATATATATGCCGGCCTGCATCAATTCAGGATACTTATCTCAAGTTTCGAACTCAAGATTTGAACTGGTCCACTCGCAGCATCCAAAAATATAAGAATATCACTTGACTAACATATGCTGCCCATCGTGATACATTTTAATTGGTTCTGAATGACGATAATAACATAATGCGGATAAGATGCGCGAAATATTATTCGACAAATCAGCCATGGACAACAATCAATGATTCCGATCTAGAGCTTTGATTTCTTCTCCGTTTGCTTCCGCGTTGCTTCGCGTACACGAACATAGTTATTCCAAAGTACCTTCCATTCTGATTCTGGTGTACCTTCTCCGGGCTCGCCAATGCCGCCAGAACGATCTGCTGCAACGCCTGCCCACCCCAGAGCGCGCTCGTAACACTCAAGGGCGCGTTCCGTCCCATCTTTCTCGCCTTCTCTTAATATACCCATGAGATTCCAGGCTTCTGCAGCCGTCCGGCGCGCATCACGGAGGAGGCTTTTAGCTATTTTTCGCATTGGATTGGATTTCATATACACGGGAACTAAGGATGCTTCCGAGGCGGGCGGATGGGGAATTGCCGACCCTGGCGCATCAGGATGGGTGAATGGGAGACCGGCGAGGGCGAGAGCAACTCGCTCGGATGATTCTGCAGCGCGCGCGAGCCATTGTATGGACTGTTCAGGTGCCGTGCGGAGAGCATAGAGAACTTCCGCGAGATGAATGGAAAGCAGAGACGATCGGTGAAGTAGAAATAGTGAATGCAGTGCCTGTGGCGGAGATACTGTTGAAATCTTGGAAGGAGACGGAATCGAGCGTAGGAGATCAAGTCCGGACTCCTGTACATGCTGAGCTTGCTTAAGGTGACCAGAGGTAGAATAGTAGGCGGAAAGTGATATCAACGTGGAGGCAAGCGTGCGTTGTGCACACGGAGATGAAGGAATGGTCCGACTTAATTCAGGAGTCAAAGGATTTACTTGCTGAGTACCCTGTGTGAGGCTGATGGTCCGCGCCCACCAAGCAAGCGCGTCCTCAAAGTCCCCGAGACGATAGTCAAGGTCTCCCAGTTTTAGTGCAACTCGCGCAGCATCTGTACCTTTGGCGGGCAGTCCAGACCACACTCGCTCATACAAGGAACGGGCCTGTAAAAGTGCATCCCTCGTCCCCATATGCTCGAGAATAGAAGCGTGGCGGGCGAGTAGCTCACCCATAGTTTGTGGGCGTAACTTTCCGGATGACACTTTGCCTTCGGAAATGCTGATAGCAAGAGCCATAAAATTTTGGGCGGCCTCCAGGCGAGCCTCTATAATGTTGAGACTACCTGTGTCCTGGGATCCTCGTCCCGAAAAAGTGTTTGAGCGGCTGATGGTCGCTCCTGAGCCCGTTCCCCAGTTTTCGGCGATCCATGCACTACGAATGGCATGCCTGCCTTTGAATCCAAGTGCTGTGTCTGTCCCACCATTATCCCCGCCCGACCACTTCTCAGCCTCATGATCCCACTCCCACCTGCGTACTTCGCTATCTTGATCGCATGCGAGTTCGACGTTCTCTACCCACATGTGTAAACCCTCGAATACTGTCCAGCCGGTGATCCCGAGTGCCAAAACACCCACGAGCGAAAATTTTGCCAGTCGCTTGAAAAAGTCGAGGGTGAACAATGTCGATTGGGTGAAGGGATCCTCGATAAGCATGGGTTGACTTGCAGCTGCCTCTTTTCGCCATGAGGTGGGCTGATTGCTCGTACTCTGTGATTCGAGGCGACGATGTCTGGGTATTATGGGTGCATATATACGCAGCGGGCGAGTAGGCAAGTTTGTTAGTGCTCTGAGCATTGGAAATGTTGCACTGAAGTTTCAAGCTTCAAGCTTGAAAAATTGAATTTGATGGACAGTAAGATGATTGCGAGAACTTCGTGTCAGATGACTAGTATCTTGACGAGAGATTGACGCTTGACTCTCAGGGTTATCAGTGCAGGAAGCTGGAAGCTATGACCACATGAGCGATGAGCATTCAGGGATACTTCCAAAACACTGACCCAGCACTAATTTCCTAATTCAGACAATCAGTTCTCCGTTATGGAAGTCTCGGCAGATTTCGGATGGACACCGAGCTCGCGTGTCGCTCACGTGGCCTCGCTTAACGGATGAAGCGCTCCGCGGCACAGCAGCGCCAGGAACTGGCAAGGACAAGCAAAGCTCCCGTTGAAGGTGGCGGGTTTTACCACGTCAGCTGGCCCTACTGCTAATTATTGAATTTTACTGTGCCTTGGCTGTGCTCCTGTCGTGTATGTAGCATCGCCAATGCTTGCCTGCAGGGAAACGTGTGTCAGTGGGACTACAGCATGTGGGTTTTACTTAGGGCGTTGACGACAAATATCCGTACACGACTCGGATCGCCGCAGGGCGAGACCTGTCCTGTTGGGGTACGTGACTGCGTTCTGCTGGCAACAGGCTTGTGAACGAATTGTGTGTGAATACGCCAAGGTCCTTCAACAAAGGCTTTGATCGGTGTCATCGGACCTTTTGCCAGCTTCCAGTAATATGCCCCCGTCGCTCTCGCCACTAGTCTCCGTTCGTGTACAGTAAGGAGGTCGTCTTAGTGTTCTCAGCACGAATCGATAAACTTATAAATCTACGGCAGCCGGTGGTTTTTTACAACACGCGGAATCGATACAATCTCATTTGGAATTGAACACCGGGTATTATTGACGCCTGGCTCGATTCGAGTCACATTGATGCTTCTCGCCTCTAAGCGGTGCGTCTTCCCCTCCAGGCACGCACACAAGCTTCACCTTTAGGGTCCACCCTATATAGTTTCAAGATGTAGACATCATTTTCGTTTCTCGCCTCTCCCTTGCCACTAGGCTACCTCTGGTGTGAATAGGCACTACCATGCACTTCCTCCCTTGGGTGTCGTTGTTTCTCAGCATCCTTTGGACCTCCGCGGTAGTTGCCGTTCCATCGCCAACTAGTACTGATAAAAGGGCTTCTAGTCCCTATGTCAGTACCAGTGGCCCTGGCTTTGTAGTAAACGGAAGGTATGAACCAATCTCTCTTGGTCGTTACCCTGCAATAATTCATCTTCAATCAGTGAATTGAAGTATATCGGCACTAACGCTTATTGGCTACCTACGCTAAACACGAACGAGGATATATGGAATACCCTTGGGAACATATCGGCTCTTGGCATCAAGGTCGTCAGATTGTGGGCATTCAATGGTATCTATCACTGTTTTTCCCTTTAGATGCAAATGATACCATTAATCATGATCAGATGTTGACACCATTCCTACCAATGGCACTTGGTTCCAGCTCATCAAGGATGGCACTACTTCCGTCAACACTGGAGCGAACGGCCTCCAAAAGCTTGACACAGTCATTCAGATGGCTGAGCAGCAAGGCCTATATGTCATACTATCTCTTACGAATAACTGGGACCCTTTCTTTAACTTGACGCTCGCTCCTGTCAACAACACCGTTACTCGCAATTATCTATCTAACAATTACGGTTGGTCTTAATCGGACTCTTGACCCCTCCATTGGCTGATTATGACTTTAGGCGGCATGGATCTATATGTTAGCCAATTCGGCCTCCAAACTCACGACCAGTTCTATACCAGTCCTACGATATTATCATCCTTCTTGAATTATACGACGCAAGTGGTCTCCCGCTACGTGAATAGTCCATCGGTCTTCAGTTACGAACTGGCTAATGACGCGAGGTACGTTATGGCATATCTTGCGGAGCTGCTCAGCTCAATACTATACTTTGTCCAGATGCAACTCTACCTTGCCAGCATCTCCCACCTGCACGACAGAAACGATCACGACCTGGCATGCAACGGTAGCCGCGCACATCCGCAGCATTGACCCCAACCACCTCATCTCTGCAGGGTATGTCACAATGTTAGTTACAGCTACAGGCATCGTTTGACGGTTTATCTAGTGTCGGAGGATATTTGTGTACAGATTGTCCGAAGTTATACCCTCTGACCCCAGCACCTCCTGCGGCGTCACCTGCTCCCGGGAAAAAGAGGCGTAGCCAACCAGTAACCAAGGACCAAATCCTTCGAGAACGGTCTGAGAGGAGACGCCGCAACAGAGAAGCTGCGAAACGTTCAGGGACTCTGGTGGAAGACGGCGTGCAAATAAGAGGACGATGGGTTTCGACAGGTAGGTTAAACGTATCGCAGCAGTTTCTTAGCTGAATATGTTTGACAGCTACCAAGAGGCAAGAAAGTTCGAGTGCGGGGGCACTGTATGACGGTTCATATGGCGTCGATAGTCAAGACATCTCGAACATTCCAGATATTGGGTTCTCTTCCTTCCAGCTATTCCCCGACCAGCAATCATATGGTCCTGATGACCCGAACGTTGCGCCTTGGCAAAGCGTAGAGCAAAACGGTAACCAGTGGATCACGACTCAGGCCCAGAGTGCTTCTGCGTGAGCATCTTGTGATTGTCCAATGGATCTAGATGTCTGATATCTAACTCAGCGTTGGAAAACCTGCGGTACTCACTGGCTTTGGTCTAGTCACGCAATCCAATGCTGCCAGCTTCGTGCCATTCAACTCTACGATTGCTCCATTTGCTGCTGATCCAGCGAATGCCAGCACAAGCTATGGTGCAACCAGTCAAGAGCAAGCGGATACTTACTCGTCATGGCTCAGTAGTGCGTTGTTCGATATCACTCTTGTTATTTTTTCCGGCCTTACAAAATTTTGATTAGCTGGTATTGCTGCGGGACTCAATGGCATCGTTCAGTACCAATGGGGTCAGACCAACCTTACAACTGAACCGGGTACTACCGTCAGCCCCCCTACCACTACTGGAGAGACACCCACTCCTCAACAAAGCACTGGGGAATCCCCCAACGATGGTTACTCAATGTATGTGGTCCATCCGTTTTACTCTGACGTGTACTGACGACCTCTTCGTAGTGCTGGCTCCAACACTGTTCAGCAAGTCCTTGGAAGCTCATCCCAAGCCATCGCCGCGGACACTTGATCTCATATTTGAATGAATGCTATACAGACTTGGTCCCGGCTCTCGGAATTGACGATATTGTTGTACAATCTGACAGTGAAATCACGTTATCGTTTTTGGACTCGATGTTTGCCGATTTCCAGTACAATTGTTTTTACAATCGTGTAACTTTAGATAAGCACATAGTTAGTACTGCGAGTAAAAGTGGTTTTTATTCTATTTTTGTGAGGTAGTGATTTAGTACACTTATTGTTTACAGACTCGATGATATCACTTCAATCCGATGGGTCGGTTCGCGAAGCATCGCGAAGCCAAACAGGGTTATAACATGGACACGATCAAGCACCGATTATCAGATGAAAGCGCTGAAGGAGGAATGAAAGGCGACTAAACTGTAAACATGCTGTACATGTAAATGAAAAAAAGCCGGGCTTTTGTTCAATTTATGAAACTTCTGGGCTGCGATGGTGCAATGTGTAATTATTGTCAGACTCCAGGATTTGATGATCGATATCATGCTAACGTCGCTTTCACGAGAGCCTTGCCGGTATGATGCATCACACAGTCGAAATAAGTAGACTAGCGCTCCTGACTGTCTCGGATGGAAATGGAATGGACGATGTCAATTGTACGGTGACTGTTAGATAAGCGCATACCGTTCTTGATTTAATACATTGCCATTACGACTCGATGATATCAGGACCGGTTTGCAGCTTCAATCGAGTCGGTTCATGAAATCAAGCACAACAGACGCGCTTAAGGAGCAACAAAAGGTAACTGAACTGTCAATTTGTCGTACATGTAATTGCGAGTAGGGTTCCGGTCCAACTTATGTTACCTTTTAGCCGTGCTTGAATGTCATAACATTTTAATATTGTCAGAGATCAATGATAATCAATACTGTCGGGAAATGATAAGTAGTTGGAATAAGAGCACTCGCCTGCTACATTGAAGAAGGGATATCACAGAATTGTCGTCAATTTGAGGATCGTTCTGTTCCGGGCATCCATCATGGGGTCCTATGATATTGATGATCTGATAAGTTGCATAATCAAGAAACTCAGGGCTGGATCGATGAGCAAATTAGTGAATCTTAAATGGGTTTGCGCTAACTTGTTCCAGTCGCCAAAATAGCCGGGACAGGTCAACGAACTACTTGCAATACGTAGTTGTCGTACTCGAACTTATTATCGTCCGCATCAGCGACACATCGCCCATGACTCAAGGGATTGATGGGCAGATCAATTCAGGAGTTATCAACTCTCCTTTTGAGTTCAGATGGGTTTGCACTAACTTGTTCCAGTCTCCAAGATAGGGATAGTACTAGGTCGACGAAGAACAACAGGTACTTGCCACACAGTACGTAGCTGTCGTAAATTCCAACCTTCTTGCACGGTCACAGTCACGTCACATGCTACTCGTCACGGCGTACGACACTGCCTGCTCGATTTCTGGACTGTCTTAAGACTTCCTTGCCACTATCTGGGAGTTTAGTGTTCATGAAGTTCTTTATCGACAATCTACCTGTTTGTGTTTGGTGGAAATTAGTAAAGAATTGTGATGCTGAAGTCCTCCACTTCAGATTATCTTCCCTTATGACCGAATTTACCCTGGTTCGTGCATTCAAATGCCAGCCGTACTTAACTCTGACTCTGTTACCTGCAGAACAATATGCCTACATGTGTGATCTCAAGCGAACCCTGGATGCAACAGTACAGCACAAGTACATATGGTCCTGGACCGGCTATTCTGACTGCTTTCTTCTAGGGGCATTGCGTCTTGGAAATGCCTTCAGGAACAGGGAAGACCGTTTCACTGCTGTCCTTAATTGTGTCATACCAACAAGTACGTTTCCAACTTCACATTACAGCAGATCTTTGAGTGCTTCTCGCTAGTTTTACCCCACGAAACGGAAACTTATCTATTGCTCGCGGACAGTTCCGGAGATCGAGAAAGCATTGGCCGAACTGAAGCGTCTCATGGCATACCGGATCAAGTTTGCGGAGACTCCAGAACAGAAAGCAAAAGAAGAAAGTTTTATGGGACTCGGACTCACGAGTAGGAAGAACCTATGCATACACCCAGATGTGAGTACATACTGTAATGATAACGATAGCCTGTTTCCACACCTGACTCTCGTTGTGCCACCTTTTTAGGTCTCTAAGGAGAAAAAGGGCAAGGTAGTTGACGCCCGTTGTCGAGACCTCACCAATTCTGCTGTATGTGAAAAAGGTCGTGCAGACCCAGGTTCAGTCGAATTGTGCGATTGGCACGAGGTGAGGCAGTCAAAATTTGCATTAATTGCTCCATAGGTGCTGAGCCATCTCAGAACCTAGGTAAAGGCGAACCTGGATCCTTAATACCCCCTGGTATATGGACACTAGCCGATGTTCTTCAGCACGGTCGTGAAAACAAGACATGTCCATACTTCACAGTTCGGCGAATGGTAAGTGACGTCAATATCACCCAGTAATCCTCATCAACTGTTCAAGATGCCGTTCGTGGATGTCATCATCTACTCATTTCACTATCTGCTTGATCCCAAAGTTGCCGAACAAGTTTCCAAGGAACTTTCAAAAGATGCCATCGTCGTTTTTGACGAAGCCCACAATATCGGTAGGACCCCTTGTCGAATAACTATTTTATTTCTCTATAATTCATTGCAGACAATGTGTGCATTGAGTCATTGAGCATTGACTTGACCCGACCGATGTTAGATTCAGCTGTACGCAGCGTCGTGAAATTGAGTGAAAAAATAGAAGAGTCAGTGTTTATATATCATCGTGGTCGTGGCACTCAAGCATATTCTTGTTAGGATCAAGAAAACGGACGCGGCCAAACTACAGGACGAGTATGCGAGACTTGTCGAGGGGCTACAGGAATCGGCGGCAGACGTTACTGACGAAGACGCGTTCATGGCTAATCCAGGTTCGTCGAGAAAGCAAAGCTGCCCTCCACCCTACTGAAATTTCCAGGAAAGTTTTACCAGACGACCTCCTCAAGGAAGCTGTTCCAGGAAACATCAGAAAAGCCGAACATTTTGTTGCATTTTTGAAGCGATTCGTGGAGTATCTGAAGGTTTTCAATCTGACACCCATGTGGCACACTCCGCTGACAGTTACCATAGACCAGGATGCGCGTTTTGCATGTCGTTGCCGAAACGCCACTGTCGTTCCTACAACACTTGAAAGATATTACATATATTGAGCGACGACCATTACGGCAAGTATTGTTCTCTTTTCGTCAGTCTTATTTAATGTCAGCCTTCAGGTTTTGTGCAGAGCGACTACAGTCGATGATCCGTACATTGGAACTGAATCGGCTAGATGAGTACTCAGCATTGCAGAAGGTTGCGAGTTTTGCAACGCTCGTTGCAACTTATGAAAAGGGTCTGAACACTAATTCTCATTAGTATCGATATTGACCCTGTTACAGGGTTTCTTCTTATTCTTGAGCCATTCGAAACTGACAACGCGACCGTTCCTAATCCCATCTTCCACTTCACGTAAGTGTTTGGTTGCTTATTGCCAAATTCGTTGCCTGCTCAGCATTAATTTCAGATGCCTGGACCCGTCGCTTGCAATCAAACCCGTGTTTGAGCATTTCAGCAGCGTTGTGATTACTTCGGGGACCATCTCCCCGTTGGACATGTATCCAAAGATGCTGCAATTCACCCCCGTTGTGCAAGAAACATATCCCATGACGCTCACACGCAATGCTTTCTTGCCGTTGGTGAATCGTCTCGTTAATCTGTGTGCTCTTGTCCACTGAATGAATGAAGGTCATCACGCGAGGAAGTGACCAAGTCGCTATCAGTTCACGTTTCGAAGTCAGAAACGACCCTGCCGTTGTTCGCAACTTTGGAAGCATTCTCATTGAGTACAGCAAGATCGTACCGGACGGCATCGTGGCTTTCTTCCCTAGTTACCTTTACATGGAGTCCATTGTTGCAGCTTGGAATGATATGGTAAATCTATTAGCCTCAAGAGATGAAACTTTATTCATCGTTTTTAGGGTATTCTCAACGAGGTCTGGAAGAACAAGTTAATATTTGTGGAAACGCCAGATGCAAACGAGACGAGCATTGCTTTGGAAAACTATCGCCGAGTGAGAAATACCCATGTTGCAAAGACGTTTGGCGCTCACAAAATTGCTGCAGGCTTGCGATAATGGCCGAGGAGCGGTTCTTCTGTCAGTTGCACGTGGCAAAGTGTCAGAGGGTATCGATTTTGACCACAACTATGGGAGAGCTGTGATCATGTTTGGGTCTGTGATTAAATCCATAGATCAGAGCTGGCAACTGATAGAAATTGCAAATAGGGTGCCATATCAATACACGGAGAGCCGGATATTAAAAGCACGGTTGGAGTATTTGCGTGATGCATACCGCATAAGAGAATCCGAGTTTCTTGGTTTTGATGCGATGCGCAACGCCGCTCAATGTGTCGGACGTGTTCTGCGAGGTAAGACTGATTGGGGTCTGATGGTGTTCGCAGACAAGGTTAGTCTGTCTTTGGGAAACGATAGTTCGACTAACTTGCCGGTCGTAACAGCGTTTTGCTCGTGCCGACAAGCGGGCCAAGTTACCCCGGTGGATAAACCAATACATCACGGAGGTTGCTTCCAATCTTTCCACGGATATGGCCTTGACACTTTCCAAGCTCTTCATGCGCACAATCTCACAGAATCCAAACGAAAATCAAACTGGTGTATCGTTATGGACACTAGAAGATATTGAAAAAGCGCAAGCAAAGCAAAGGGAACAAGCACTGCTCATGGAGCAACAACAAGAGCATGAAGATGACATGGACATCGACTATGGAGATGGTGGCATTGGTGATGATATGTTGCTGGGCTTGGAGGTGTAGTTATACATAGTAGAGATATAATTTCTAGGCAGGTTGGAGGTGGCAAGCATGTGCATGAACACTAAACCTAACTGAAAGATTGAAAGAGTGCATTAGGTGATCCAAGACGTGATATATATATACAGACAGTCGTCAGACAACCAATGGTGAGGTATGTCGGATTAGTTGTATCCCATCATTGTGGGCATTGTGGACAGGTTCCCGGGCGCTGTGAATATGACAGAATCAATACGAGACCAAATTTAAATTGAGGGACAGAGTGTACTTCTAGTGTGATCAGCCGCTGGGGTTGACTGGAGAATAACAATAAGCGACACAAAGCTTCGCGGAAGCAAAAAACGCTATCATGATGATGGCTTACCTATAATACCGACGGCAATTGCATGGTGGAGTGCCCGGTGATCCGCACGTGCTCGGATGGGTGGTACTGAGGATGCAGTCTCGTGCCAAACAATCAATGTAAGTGTCGCCTTGGAATGTAAGGTGACCGCATGCCGTATTTTTTATGAATCGTAGTTGTCGGTAGCACATCTAATAGGATATGGGATGAGAGCTATTTCAGTTTGATATTATAAAGATAAAGAAGTTTGAATGAGTCCTTACACTTCGTCGGCGGCGGTAGGACAACGCTAATAAGCAAGCGACAAGTTTTGAGTTTACCAAAAGCACTGCTTTCGTGACTTCGTGAGATCTTCCCGCCGGCATCGTTATTGGCAGGTACGGGCTTACCGCAGATCGCTCGTAGCTCAAGAAAAAAGGTCGTCGGTATACAGAGGTAGAGGCGAGCAGAGCCTCCTGCTTTTAAACCGAGAGTGCGCGCAGTATAATTAACTATTACATACGATTCATCTCGCGGTACAGCTCCGCCAACTCCCGTGTCATACCCTACCTTTCAAATCTGGTTTTTGGTAATAAAAAAAAAATTATACAAGTCTCGGATGATGGTGCGAACTTTGGGCGAAATTTTTACCCTTCAAAGACTTTGTTTGTAATTGATCGACGTTCGGGCGCGAGGCCAATAGAAATGCGAGCTTGTACTCCGCTCAAGGAAATTCTTTCCCGAAGTTCTGGTTCTTTTCTCCATCCGTGGAACGTACAAAAGGTACGATCTTATAACTGGTATCAATACCTTTTTGAACCTCCAAGGTGTCCATCCAGGAAAAAATTATAATTAATTCCACATCATAGACTCGGCGAGTCAGGGGGTCAAGCTGCGGAGTGGACTCAGTCCACAGGCCGGTTATGAACGGATCTTGTTACGGTCGCCTACTTGGGCCACGGCAGGCCACGGCCGGCTTAGAATACATGCTTGAAGCATTTTAGCGGCTTTGCACCTCCAAAGAACTAGCATGTGGATTGTAATTTTCCGTCTCCGCTCGGTCGCATGACAGTCATGCACATGATACTGCTATGTAGAGGAAACTCGCAACTTGTCTTCATTTCGGAAGAGTGACGTGGTCTCAACTTCCAAATCTACATGTGCGCTCCTGCAAGTCAAGACCAATGTTCCCACCTCGATTAATCGGATATGACAGGTCCCTCTCTCGCTTGTTGCCGTACTCAACGGCTACATCTTGTGTAGATTTTCTAGATCCAGGACTGATCCTGACGCCAATTGACGCCGCGTCAATGTCATTGGTAGTCTTTGCTTGCTCTGAAAGTTTTTCCACGACTTCGAAACCCCGCGCTGGAATCGGCATTTTGAATTGTGACGTGCGGGCACTATATCACAAATCGCGCCATTCTTTCGGCGATCCATGCGGCACCAGGAAGTTTCATTCTTGAACCTAATGCATATCTGCGATAACGGCTTTCCTTCTTGAGACTATACGCCTTTGACAAATCTGCATACGGTGAAATACGAAACCCTGCAATTGGATTCAGCTCATAGATCATATACGTGATGAGATATGTGAGAGTCGCGGTACCGAAACTAGCCTTGACAGTGATTGTTCGTATGTTTTTGGCACATGACTATGACAAGGCTTACCGGGAAACGGCTGCCGAATCCATCTCTTGATGCGGTATAGCTCAGATCAATGATATCCCCCTGTCACCCGTACTCTGCTCGATGTTCAGTCATCGAACGTGAGGCAGAACGTCTTCGCTAAATACGCGCACTTTCGTATTGTAGATTTAATGCTCACAAGGTACTGCCAACGTCAGTCAATTTACTCACGTTAAATCGAAAAACTTACGAGGATGCAACCATCTGTACGGGTTGTTATCAGAGCATGGTCCGGATTTATTGTTAGGTTTGTGGATCTGTGGCATGCTGCTGCTTCAATACGTGATTGGGTAACATCATACCATCAATCTGTCAACATCAACATCAACAACTTCGTTGACTAGGTCATCTGTCAGTGCACGATGTGTTATGGCATGAAGATACAAGATGACATCTTCATGCCGATTCATATCCGCCTTCAGCTCTGGTTAATCAATGGTGCCAAAAGGACATCCACCCCGGGAACTGAAGGGAGGCCATCGCCATGACAGGCTTGGCCAGGTGGACATTTAGTCACGACTATATATGCTACAGTAATAGCGATGACCATCTTGTGTGAAAGGCTATGCACGGCTCTTGTTGTCGAGGATCGGAGACGAGGCGACAAGTGCACAACGAAAACGTCACGGGTTGCGCATAACAACGATCCACTGACGTACAAAACTAATCAGTGATACAGAAAACTTGCGGTGTAAAGCTTGCTAGGGAAATTCTCCTAACTTATCGTACCTTTTCACTTGATGCAGATGACATGTTCCCCGCCCCAAATTTTCCTCGGACTGTCTTCTATTGACAATATTACGGAGATCAGGATGGTCGTCTTTGTAAATCTCAACCGACAAGATAACCGCATAAAAAGCGAGGAGATCTCCCCAACTCAGCCCTGAGATATACAAAACATGCATTATACGTCCTAACCCCCAACTTAGTCTAATGTTTGTGCAAAAAGTAAGATGCACCTCATGTCAGTGCAGGAATTTCCTCTGATGCAACCTCCGCGACCTCATCGTGAGAAATCTTTTCCTTGATATTCCGTATCGGTTCGCCCCTGATGACCTTCTTTACTTCTTCGGCATCCAAAGTTTCGTATTCTACTAGGGCGTGCGCAAGCTGCAAGCGCACAAATGGAAGCTGATGAGATGCGAAAAGAAACAGGATAAAAATGCGCGCACCCGGTGTAGTTCCTCCTTCTTTTCCGTTAGAAGTTTGGTCGCCCGCGCCTCACCTTGTTGTAGTAACCTAACGGATGTTCAGCACAATGGCGACAACTCAACAGAAGTTACTTGCTTGGTGATTTCCGCATCTATCTTCTCCCTTGTAGCAGGGCTTATCGCCTCATCCTGGTCGCTATAGAATACTGGGCCAACTTTTTCCGAGAATCCCCATTTCTACAGAATTCACCCAAGTAGCGGTGAGATGGTAACGTAATGTCCAAGAGAATTTGATTTATGCTAACCTTGACCATAGCGGTTGCAGTACGAGTAGCATGCTGAAGATCAGATGAAGCGCCGCTTGTGAGGCCCCCAGTCCCATAAACTGAAATTCTAAGTCAGGAGTTGTGGGAGATCGTTGGTGAGAAGAACTCACTAAGTCCCTCCGCTACGCGACCACCCATGCAAACGTCAATCGTAGCTTTAAACTCCGTTTGCGTTACTGAATACCGGTCATCTTCAGGAAGTTGGGAAGTCTGATGAATGCAAAAATCAGCATAGTTTTCAGGCCTGACGAGCCACCATCCGAATCGGCACTTACAACGCCCAACGCATGACCACGCGGAACACACGTGACTTTGTGAAGGGGCATGGCACCATCTGTATAAAGAGCTGTCAGGGCATGTCCTCCCTACCGCCATCCATCAGCTTCGAAATTTCCACGCGAGATCGTGTGGTTGATGATGCACCTCGTGATAAGCGGTCAATAACTTGTTCTTCTCGTCAATGTATGCGCTCTTCCTCTCGGCTCCCAAAAGAATGCGATCCTAAATGTGAAACAGGTCAGAAAGTCGACCCTAAGGTAACGGGCAAATGAAGAACACGTGCCTTGGCCCATTCGAAGTGTTTTAATGTGACCTCACTATAACCTTCCTTCGATGCTTGTATGGCAGCCTGACTAATATATGATGTGTCAAAGTCTCTGAGAGACAAAGAAAAAGCGCGTGATGCACTCACTTCACCATGTTTTGCAGTTCGGCACCAGAGAACCCTGGCGTACCGCGCGCTAGTACCTTCGGATCGACAGCTAAAGGTAAAAGTAGGCCCACCATGATTTAGTGATAGAACTGGACCGAGCAGCAGGAAAAAAACGTACCAACACTTGCGACCACCTCTTTCATGAAATGCTGGAGGAGTTGGACTCGACCACGGATATCGGGCAAAGGGACAGCAATGATCCTATCAAAGCGGCCCGGGCGCGTCAAAGCACTACAAAAATTTGTCAGGGACCTCGGCACCAGATATAACAGGCCTAGCACTGACAGGTCCAAACTTTCCGGGAAGTTGGTCGCGGCAATGACGATGATGCCTTCGCTTTGCAAGAAACCATCCATTTCCACCAACAATTGATTCAACGTCTGTTTCATGTAATGTTGATCCCTATGACTGCGCTTCCCACCAACAGCATCCAATTCATCGATAAAAATAATGGCGGGCTGTCTCTTCCGAGCAGTTGCGAAAAGCTCTCGGACACGCTTAGCGCCAACACCCACGAACATTTCCTCGAACTCGGAGCCGGATGCGAAGAAAAATGGCACACCTGCCTCCCCAGCGATAGCACGTGCGAGCATGGTTTTACCGGTACCAGGTGGTCCCGTTAGCAAAACGCCTTTCGGAAGTTTACCACCAAGGGATGCAAAGACAGTGGGATCTTTGAGAAATTCTACGATATCGTGGAGTTCCTAGATTGGCGTGAAACATAGGTCTTCTCAGGCAGTTTATAAGCTGTAAAGCTTACCTCTTTCACTTCGTCAACACCATGGACATCGCTAAACCGTATGGTCCTTTGTTGAAGTGGCTCGAACTCTGCCTGCCGAGGAACAGGTTTAAGCAAGCCAGAATTCTCCAAGAGCACCGACAAGATGACGAGAATGACTGTCGAAGTACAGGAGATTAATAACCTGAAGCTCACGATCTGATATGTGCACTTACAGAATCCACCCATGGCAGTCAAAACTAAGAACCGTACAAGACGCATGATTGTAGACCCTTTCGCTGGTAGTAAAGTGAGGGGCATGGATTTATTATATGTTGATGACTACTTACGCTCGCTGATAGTGACGTGAATCGGATTACCGCTCACCCCACTACCCTTGCTCAGGGCAGCTGCAAGATTCGCCACGTCTGAGCTCTGAGAAGCCGAGCCACCGTCAGGACGAGAGGTCGCAAGTAAAGGTTCTGCACGCCCTGCGAGTACGTCGGAAGCAATCTCTTGACTTCGGGACGGAGGTGGTGTCGGTGACGATGTTGAAGGAGCATCAGAGAGGGAATGCGAAGCGTTAGCCGAAGAGTGGGTCAGTGAAGCGTCTGTAGCAGTAGTAGTACCGGCGGCGGCAAGAAGCGAATCACGTCTGCGAACGGCCAAGTTGACTGAAACCTCTTGGCCAGTCTTGAGCAAGGATGTGAGATACAGCTGGAACGCCGCATCGGACCGAAGAAGTGTTGATCCTGAATTCTATCAAACGCAAAATAACCTGTAAGTCCAATGGGAACACAGATGAGAGATACAAGACATTTACGAATTCGCACATCCTCTCCCAACGAGTTATTACCACTTCATACCCGGCTTTCACCTGCGTGTCTACAAGAACTTGATACAAGGCGAGCTGCTTGGCAACATCATCTGGATTCGCATTAGCTTCTGCTTCTAAACGAGCGACCTTTGCTACGACCGCTGGGGCAGGCGTGGACGATGCTTTCGACCAAGGGAATAATGACAGCGCGCGTCGAAGACACGGCTGTGCAGTTAGTGGTTGGATCCGGTGTTGAGTAATTAGCGGGGATGCTTTAGATGCGAGCGTAAATCTTGAGTAAGGTTGTATTGGTCGAGAATTAGAAAACGAGCGGAACTGTATGCATGACTTTGGAGGTAGAGAAACGACTGAACGCCCTTGGGCGCGCAGAATGCCCGGTAGCTACAAATAATATGGTTAATAAAGTGGAATACGATTGGACTAATAGTTGCCTACTAGAAGGTGCGCGGACATGCACTGGAGAGTTAGAGGTAAAAGGTTGCACTAGTGCTTGCGACAAGAGGCTTCGGGCCAATACATACACGCAAGAAAAACGGACAGCTTTACGTAAGTCCGCTTTTGGTGATTAGATGGTGCGCAGTGCGCAATGTTTTGAAAACAAAACATGACTGACAAGCAAAAAGGTGAGCCGCTCACAGTCTGACTCATGAATTCAGTTCTGAATGATTATCAATACCAGTCATCGTCGCTCTAACATCTGCGTCCGAGACATGTACCGCTGCACTCTCCGCACTTGTTCCCAAAAATCAGCCCGATAAATCTGAGCCCCAAACCTCCGATCTTGCTGTGATCCTAAAAGACCTAGACTCTCTCCTTTCTCTGATATACAACTCCAGCACCAAACTTGCTCTCGTGCTCAAACCATCATCTCCTACATACTCTGCTTCTCTACCCGTGATCGCGGATCTAACAAAATATACGTCTGGCATTGCACATTGCGTTCATCTTGTGAATCCTAACTTACATGGGGCAACACTTATCAAGGAGCTGCAGTATGAATTGAGAGCTATCTTTGAGGCTTTACGTGCAGTCGTGCAGACATTTCTGAGCCTTGCTGCGCGCGGTCCGTCGATAGCAAGGAATGGCTCCGCAGGAGAAGAGTATCTTGTCCGAACAGGCACTCTTCACGATCTAATAACTCGAGCACGTGGACCAGACGGAATACCGCAGGATAATATATCTGCCATCCGTCGAAGATGGAAGCAGGACCGAGTGGCTCTTGAAGATAGTCTTCGAGAAGTGTCTGAAATGATAGACAGAGCCGAAGGGAGTGAAAGCGATGGTATCGATGATGATGATGACGATGATGACGACGACGGTTGGGATGAGCTCGGTTTGGGCGACACAGGAGCGAAGATGGACAAGGACGAGTTGGCACGCGCAAAAAATGTACAGCACTTGTTTGCTACTTTCGAATCAGTTCTTTTTAAACACGCTATTTGTCAGGTTCACTCCGTATTGCGGTTAACCACATTATTACACAAGCGTATATTCCTGGATCTACTTTCATCTGCACCAACCCCATCGCCTTCGAACTTTGCTCTAGATGCTTTAATTATGCAGTCACACGCACTCTTTGCTGCGTCCGACGAACTAGTCTCCTCGCTGTATATTCCTCAGAACCCCGCAGCGATCAGGAAGGAATCATTAGCGCTACTCGATATAATTAATGGACTCCAGTTACAGCTACGAATATTTTTCCCCGACACTTCTTCCCTGGAACAACAGCTCTCCAGGCTCAGCATCGAGGGAGATAAGTCAGCGTCGACACCTGGCAAAACTACGGCAGATAAAAAGTGGTTTGATATTTGTTTCGAACAGGTAACAAAGACATCTGCCAATCTCGTGTCTCCATCCCTAGGAGTGGACCAGAAACCAAGATGAAAGACAATCCAGAAGTGACAGTTGTGCAAGCAATAGAAGTTCGTAGTATTGCAGTGATGTATTAACAGTCTAGTATTGCATGTCCGAAAACAAGATGCACAACCTGAGGTCAAACAAAACAAGAAATGAGATGAAAGTCCTGAAGCTCAAGCCTCTCCCTCCTCTTTCGTGGCACTCCGACTCCGCTCCCTGTCGTGTCGTAGACGCGCTCTCTCCTTGTCGTACTCTTCTCGGAACTTAGCAGCAAGAAAGTTCGGGTGTAAAGCCATACAATTGTTGGCTCTAAGTTTCTGTTCAAAACTGGCAATCTTGTCTGCTTGTGACTGCAGATCGAAATGATGTTTCTGCGCTTGAATCAGAAACAAAGATCTTGTGCGAATAAAAGAAAGAACAAACAGCTTCTTCCGCACGCTTAGCTTTTGCTTCATCACGCATCTTGTTCAGCTCTTTCCGCCGTTCTTCCTCCTTCTCTCTCCTGTTGAGTCCAGAACGAGGAGTACTGCCACCAGCCTACAGGGCAAATGTAAACGTGCAAAGACATTGTCAAATCCGCCTCACCCCTTTAAAGAGCTCAGCATACACGCTTTTATCTCGCAAGTCAAAGTCTGCCGCTCCCATGAGACCTGCGGCCTTACGCTGCGGATGAGGAGCACCGATTTTTGTCACATCATCAGTTGAAGGAGAGGCTTTGGAGGGGGCAGTGGTGGATTGGGCTTGAGCAGAAGTTGTAGTTGAGGTAGAGGGTTTGTTCTTCTTAATTGTTGGGAGTTTGCGCTTCTTTAGTTCTGGCGGCAAGGCGGACTGGTCAGGTGCGGCAGAAGGATCGACCACCGATGGTGGATGAACGGAAGACTCGTCATCCGCAAAGAGATCAGAGACCTGACTCTGGGCCGTGACGCTAGTAGACGCAGACATGGTATCAGGAGGGGGTATTTTGCGCTCATCCTTGATCATGATTTCTTTCTCCTTTTCTTTTCCCGCCTTCGGCTTGCCGCCCTTTGCCAACACCAATTTGACCTTGGTAGGTTTTCTCTTCGCGGACGAAGGTCCCCTTGCTTTTCCACCACGCTTTGGTGCAACTTCAGTTTCGAGCCCCTCGTCTTCGACATCTGGGAATGGTTCGTCAAGGAAATCATCTTCGTCCACAAGGTCATCAATGTCGACCTCGGCATCCTCTGCGTCGGAGAACACTGCTTGTCTCTTCTTCTTCGCTGCTGTTACAGAACTTGCCATCTTTGTGCGCTTCACATTCACATCCACCTTACTCTTCTTTCGAGCTTGACCGGAAGCGACTGGAGCGGTACCGGCGGCGGCGTGTTGATCCATAGGATCATACGCCAGAAAACGCGTTTCTTCGTCCGCATCCACCTCCCCATCAACATCTACATCCATATCATTGTCCGTATAAATATTTTCATAGCCTGGCGGTTCTGGCTCTAGTTCTGCAGTACGAAAGCGTTTGATGCGCGAAGGCTCAAAGTGAGCATCAGCAGCAGCATCAAATTCTTCCTCATCAGAATCGACAAGGCGCCTCTTTGATTTTCGTTTGCTGAGCGAAGGCTGCTTTTGATGAGCTTCCTGTGCATCGATACACGGAAATTGTTCACCTTTGAGTCTACTGAATCCCTGATGGCGACTCGGGACATCAGAGCTCGAAGTGGCTGTGCTCATAACTTGGTAAGCTTGAAGCTTTCAGACAACAAGTGCAAATAAATGCGTAAATCAATAAATTAAATAAAGTTGGTGAGCTTACATCAATTTAGTGAGGACTCATTGGCAGCTTCTAGTGAGAATAATTTACGCTCAATGCGTTTACCTGGTTCGCTATGGCGAAATATCTATGGGAGAGGAGTGCCCATGCGGTACCTTGCTAACATGGCTGCCCAACGGCCGTGTCATGTTACCGTGCTGGGTGAAGAGTACCCCACCGACCACATGACAAACATATCTCCCACAATCGTGTCCAAGCTCCCACTCAAGCTACACACACAACCCTCACATCCTCTCAGCACACTTCGAACCCTCATAGAATCACATTTCCCCTCCTACGCTCACCTCTCCTCGCTCTCTCCTCTCGTTACTCCATACCAAAACTTTGATCTGCTATCTTTCCCGGCAGACCACCCCGGTCGGTCCGTGACAGATAGCTACTATGTCAATAAGGACCTCATGTTGCGCACTCACACCTCTGCACACGAAGTAGAGGTGTTTGGACAAGGAGAGACGAAGTGGTTGCTTACCGCAGACGTGTACCGGCGCGACGAGATAGATGGATCACATTACCCTGTATTCCACCAGACAGAAGGCGCACGTATCGTTTCAGCGAACTCAGTGGGCATGAAGGAGATCGAGGAGGATAACGAACGTCTCACAACCCATTTGGAACAATCCAGTATAGAAATTGAAGATGTCCCCCATCTATCGCCGACGAATCCCTGTCAGCCAGCTCATGATCCAGAACACACAGAACTAATCGCGAAAAACCTGAAATTGTCCTTGAATAGTCTTATGCTACACTTATTTGCTGGACGTGTCGGCGCTACCGCTCAAAACCCACTCAAAGTCCGGTGGATAGAAGCTACTTTCCCATGGACGACGCCAAGTTTTGAGGTCGAGGTATTCTTCCGTGGTAAATGGCTGGAAATTCTGGGTTGCGGTGTCATCTATCAGCCAACACTCGATAACGCGAGTACGTTGACGAATTGACATACTAACATGATGAATAACATATAATTAGATGTTTCCGACAAACTGGGATGGGCGTTCGGTCTCGGGCTCGAACGAATAGCAATGATTTTATATTCTATCCCCGACATTCGTTTGTTCTGGTCACAGGACCCCCGTTTCCTCTCGCAGTTTAAACAAGGCGAAATCACCACGTTCAAGCCGTACTCGAAATACCCGGCATGTTTCAAGGACGTGAGCTTTTGGCTCCCCGAAGGCCAGATGCTTCATGAAAACGATTTTTGCGATCTCGTTCGAGACGTCGCTGGAGATGTGGTGGAGGACGTCAAATTGGCGAGTCTTTCTCTGAACAAGTGTAACCTGACCTGACCTCCGAGTAGATTGATAATTTCACTCACCCAAAAAATAACCGGCAGAGCCTTTGTTACAGGATCAATTATCGTTCGATGGATAGGTAAGTCTCTATCTTTCATAAAAGCTTCTTTCTAACCTTCAAATAGATCCCTTTCGAATGACGAGGCTAACTCTCTTAATGCGCAGGTCGTTTCCTGTTTACGGGATCGGTTCAGAGTTGAGATTCGCTGAATTAAATGCGCTAAAGTAATATCTATCGTGGATGCAAATCCACCCCGCTCATAGAGGCCCTAGAGTACTAGTGTAGCTAATAGTCCTCTCAATACCTGCCCTGCTAAGCACTCCATACCCACCGCCCAAACCCGCTCTATAACAATGATATAGGTCATGATGTATCCTGCACGACACCGACTTGCGCCGCCCGCAATAGTCGATCCTTAATCATGTAGCCCGTCTTCTGGCACTCTATAACAGTCCCAGGTTCCTTTCCAGGTATTGGAGCTTGATACAATGCTTCGTGGTGATTAGGATCAAACTTGTCACCGGTAGGGTCAAATGGTTTGACGTGATACTTGAAGAGTGTGGAGAGGAGAAGACGATGCGTCATATCGACGCCTTGATGTAATTCCTTCAGGTAGGTTTGGACAGATTTTGAATTGGGTGATGACGAATCAGGTGAGTCTGAGGAGGGAGAGTCTACTTGGGCGAGGACACTCTCTGGTACGGACTTGAGGGCGAGTGCGAGAACATCTACGGTCTCAAGCAGGTCACCAGCAAAGCGGGTGATAGCAAAATCGCGTTGTTGCTCTTTTTCACGAGAAGCGTTGCGTTGCAAGTTCAAAAAGTCTGCTTGGAGGTACTGTAACCGACTCTGGAGAACAATCAAAACGCGTGCAATGTTCGAGGGGGAATGCTAACTTTTAGGTCCGTAGTTTCAGCTTCCTTTGCTTTAATTGTTTTGAGCAACTCAGTCTCCGGCGTGATTTCTGTCTTGTCGGTTTCTACTTCCTGCTCTGCGTCCATCTCCGCTGCAGGAGCTTTGTCATCAGAATACTGTCGTGTACCTACTATTCGCCGACCGTAAGACACTAACGCATCTCGTGAGGAGCGGCCAATAGTTCTCGACGACAGTGAAGCCGTAGAAAAACGAAAGGCCTGTCGGACGTAGGCAGCATTCATGATAATAAATGATAGAAAAGAGAAAGAGCCCAAGTATGACCTTACGGAGTCAAACGCATCCAAAATTTTTGGAAAGGAAAGGGTCGTGGGAATATATTACATATTCGCTTAGAGCTAAGTCATTTCTTCAGGAATCACTAGAAATAATGGGCCATATTGCAAATTTGTCGTGCTCCTGCTTTTCTTTCCCGTGTCACTATCTTTCTGATTTCACTGTCTATCTTTTAAAAGTACTAGCGTTGTGTGTAACTTTTACTCATTCGTTCGCTTGTTCGTGGGTGTGCTGCAGATAACCAAAAGAGGCAATTCGGTATAACATTTATTAAGATGCCTCGCCCTGCATTCCGACCTTTCCTTTTATCATCCATTTCAACCTTTCCTTCGGTTCGAAATCGTCCGAGATACATCCTTGTTTCTACAATCATGACCGCCCAGATCATCGACGGCACTACCATAGCAAAGTAAGCAGTGTGTGATCAACTTCCCCCTCCTAATCGGATCACGTGCATATAGGTCTATCCGCGATGATGTCGCGCAGAAAATCAAGGCGTTCCAAGCCCAATACCCTCGGTTCCAACCCCAGCTTGTAGTCGTGCAAGCTGGCGAACGTCCTGATTCAAGCACGTACATTCGCATGAAAGCTAAAGCTGCAGAAGAAGTTGGCATCAAGTTCAATCACGTAAAATTCCCAGAAGCAGCTACAGCCGACGAGATCATCCAAGTCGTTAAGAAGCTTTCGGATGATGAAGCTATTAGTGGTGTCTTGGTTCAGCTGCCTCTTGGACCACATGTCGATGCGGACGATACCCGCGCTGTCACCGAGGCGGTTTCTCCCGAGAAAGATGTTGACGGGTAGGTTGTTTTCATGTGGGAAATTGCTCTATCTGATAGGTCCAGCTTCCACGCGTATAATATCGGTCATTTATCTTCGCGTGCTGCTTCCCCATTGTTCGTTCCTTGTACACCAGCGGCTGTAATTCGTCTGCTGGAGAGTACTGGTGTATCTATTGCTGGGTCAACCGCAGTCGTGCTGGGCCGTAGCGACATCGTCGGCAACCCTGTGGCTGCACTCTTGAGAAGCCGTGATGCAACTGTTACTCAATGCCACAGTCGCACCAAGAATATTGAACAAATCGTCAGTTGCATCTCGTGTAATTATTAGATATCACAACTTTCTTATGCTCATTTGCAGGTCAGGCAAGCTGATATCGTGGTGGCTGCTATCGGCCAGTCGGCATTTGTCAAAGGTTCGTGGGTGAAACCTGGCGCAGTCGTTATAGACGTTGGCATCAACTTCGTTCCGGGTATGTTTTTGGTCTTGGCATACGATCCATGCTATTTATACGAACATCCCTAGATGCAACTAAGAAATCAGGTCAACGCCTAGTCGGAGATGTCGATGAAGACGCATTTGCTGTGGCCTCACACATCACTCCTGTTCCAGGAGGTGTCGGTCCCATGACTGTCGCTTTACTGATGGAGAATGTATACAACTCTGCTGTCCGTCTCTGGCAAAAGGCTCGGGAGCGTAAGGTCACACCCTTGGCACTTGACATCAAGGAGAAAGTTCCCAGCGACATCGAGATTGCTATGGCCCAAACCCCGAAGCCTGTCACTCAGCTTGCAAAAGAGATGGGACTTCTGCCCGACGAACTCGAAAGCTATGGCAAGTACAAGGCCAAAGTCGAGCTCAGCGTGTTAGACCGCTTGGCACACCGCAAAGATGGAAAATACATTGTCATTGCTGGGTAGGAATTGCCGGAATACGTTTTCCTACTTTGAAGTTGACCTATTTCAAAGTATCACGCCGACTCCTTTGGGTGAAGGCAAGTCAACGACTACCATTGGTCTTGCTCAGGCACTGGGCGCACATCTTGGACGTCCGGCATTCGCATGTGTGCGTCAGCCTTCTCAGGGACCGACGTTCGGTATCAAAGGTGGAGCTGCTGGTGGAGGTTACAGTCAAGTAATTCCTATGGATGAGGTAGGCTATTTTCTCTAGATATCTTCTTGCCCTGATGTTCTTTGTTTAGTTCAACCTTCATTTGACTGGTGACATACACGCTGTCACAGCTGCTAACAACCTGCTGGGTAAGCTCAATGAATTTGTTCTGACACTCGATCCCTGACTTTGAGCGCAGCTGCTGCTCTTGACGCTCGTTTGTTCCATGAGGCGACTCAGACTGACAAGGTTTGTCCACGTTGGAAATCTCGTTGTACAAACTCACTTTCTGCAGGGTCTCTTCAGTCGTCTTGTACCCTCCAAGAAGGGCAAGCGCGAGTTCGCACCCCTGATGCTCAAGCGCTTGAAGAAGCTTGGTATCAACAAGACCAACCCGAACGACCTGACACCCGAGGAAATCAACCTCTTTGCTCGCCTTGACATTGATGTCGAGACCATCACTTGGAACCGTGTCCTCGACACAAACGATCGTTTCCTGCGCAAGGTTACCCTCGGCCGCAACCCCACCGAGAAAGGCCACGAGCGCGAGGCTGGGTTTGATATCGCCGTTGCTAGTGAATGTATGGCCGTGCTGGCATTGACCACCGATCTTGTTGATATGCGCGAGAGGTTGGGCAACATGGTCGTCGCAACGAGCAAGCGCGGAGAGGCCATCACTGCCGATGACATTGGTGTTGGAGGTGCACTTGCTGTTCTCATGAAGGATACCGTCAAGCCCAACTTGATGCAAACGCTCGAGGGTACCCCTGTTTTCGTCCACGCTGGTCCTTTTGCCAACATCGCCCACGGAAATTCTTCTATCCTCGCTGATCGTATTGCTCTCAAACTCGCAGGAACTGAGGAGGGCGACTCTTCAGACCGCGTTGGCTACGTGCTGACTGAGGGTGGTTTCGGAGCTGACATGGGCATGGAGAAGTTCTGCAATATCAAGTGTCGTGTTAGCGGCCTTAAGCCTGATGCTACCGTCATCGTTGCAACTACTCGTGCACTCAAGATGCACGGTGGCGGACCTGAGGTGACACCTGGAAAGCCTTTGGCTGATACCTACACCAAAGAGGATCTTGTTACCCTCAAGGAAGGTTGCCAGAACCTCGCTAGGCACATCGAGAACTCCAAGAAGTTCGGTGTCAAGGTCATCATTGCTATCAATCGGTTTGCGTCAGTGTTACTTTTCTATCCTACATGGATCTTTGCTGACTTTGGCACAGCTCTGATACCCCTGCTGAACTTGAGCTTATCCGTCAGCAAGCTCTCGCTGCCGGTGCTGATGCCGCGATAGTGAGCAACCATTGGGCAGAAGGTGGTGCTGGTGCACGTGCCCTTGCTGAGGCAGTTGTTGCAACTTGCGAAGGAGAATCCGGCTTCAGATTCCTCTACGACCTCAACCTTCCCATCGCTCAAAAGATCGAGATAATCTGCAAGGAGATATACCGTGCGGCTGGCATCGAACTTAGCGAGCTTGCCAGCAAGCAGCTAGAAACCTATACTCGTCAAGGCTACGGCAACCTGCCCAGTAAGTCCTTTCCATATGTGGATGAAGTTATATTTATGCCATTGGTTTAGTTTGCATGGCCAAGACCCAATATTCATTCTCTCATGATCCATCCCTTAAAAATGCTCCTTCGGGCTTTACCGTTCCCATACGCGAAGTGCGCTTATCTGCTGGAGCTGGTTTCCTATACCCTATCCTTGGAGACATGCAGACCATGCCAGGACTTGGCACACGGCCAGGTAAGTGATACCATGTGCTTTATCCAGAATTCATCTTACAAAAAGTTGCCGCTCAGGATTCTGGGAAGTCGGACTTGACCCACAAACTGGGCGTGTCGTCGGATTGTTCTAGGCATTTTCTCACGCTTACAATTATCGCGACAAGGTTATCTTCTGGAATCTTCATCAGATTCGCAGCTTCCATGCTGGAAGCCCCGTCTCAACACGGAGCTGTTTGCTGTTCAACACGTGCATAGGTCGCCGTTGAGGTGTTGTAGATATGGGTTATTTAAGGCGGAGGGCACTGGCACGCCCTGATATTCGCTCTTCAGGGTGGTCTTGTCGGGCGTTTCGTGTATCATACGGTAAATAAAGGGTTTCGCACATGATTCATGACGTTATCGCTACGACTTAATCTACGAGTTAAAGATATCCCTGTCCACCGGGGAGTCTTACGCCGGGAATGGACTGTACTTTGGAAGGTAAAGAAAACGTGGGTAGGGGTGTGGTTACAAGACTGCCGCTCTGCTCGTCATAGGTGATCACGTCATATGCAGCGTTTACGTCCCTATTGTAGGTGTTACCCTTGGTGTCAACGTAGGAAAAGGTGTTGTTGCTGGTCCCGTTAGTCCCGTTGGCACTAGATCCCGTACTTAATATGGTGAGGTAACCGGCTAGAATATGGTTGAGTATATGTTCCCTGCAGAAAAAGATATCATACCTGTCTGTTGACGCTCGCTGATGTCGGATCCCAAGATGAAAGGCGCAGGGACAAGTTGACGGTCATAGGAGTGGTCAAACGTGGTATAATCTGAAGCACAAATCGGTCAGTAATGCAATGCAGGTTGAACTGAGTGACGCTTGCATGATGTCTCGGTATCATTATTGACCAGGATTGACATGTTGATGTACAGGGGATAATTAAAGTTGTCGGTGAGAACCGAGACTCCGTTGTGAGTTGAGGTGACTGAGCCGGAGGATATCTGCGCGACGTTCTGTGATGAATATGTTGAGTGATGACCAAATTACCGGGAACAACGGTGGGTCTCAACCTGAGTATTGGCGTCATTGAGATAATATTGTGTGTTTGTGAAGTCCATGCTCTGTTGGAAAACAACATTGTTTGTCGTCCCACTCCCGCTTACAATGGTAGACTCAATTTTGAGGGAGCGCTGAGCATTGACAGTGATATTGACATCTGTACCGCCGATGCTCGCTGTCGTCTCCGTTATTGCATAGGGTTGAACATCATATGTCGTGATGTTGCCCGTCGTTTGTTTGCCCGATGGGTCCGTGACAACCTGCAAGAGTCCAGAAACATACCAGTTCTGGTTGAGAGTGTGGTTTGTTTCAGCGGAGGCGACATCCAAAGTAACATTATGGGGGAGGCCGTCGGCGAACACCGGTGCAAATGGTGTGAGATCGAGGAAGTAGGTAGGAAGATCAATTGCCCCATATGATGTGATGGGCCTGTGAACCACATGGTCGAAAGAAAAAACTGGGAGAGCACAAGATCATACCTCCAAACTGCGGGATTTATGCCGCCAGTGAAAATGACAGCATACGGAAAGGCTACACCAGCAACTTGGCCATCCACGAGGAGACGAACCTCACGGAAAGGGCCTCCACCGTATGTTGTGCCTGGCGGAAGATATCCGATATACTCATCGGCTGCATTGTAGTACTTTGAGAGAAGAATCGATCAGTATTCGCCTTCCTTATACGTAACAAACTGTCTCACCCAGAATTCCTCGTCTCCATTACCGGACGCATAAAGCTCGGCATAGATTTCAACAGTGTTTTGCGGGAGCGTTACGTTGAGCTGGAAGGGTTTACTTAACACTCATATGCAAAGAGGAAAACATACAGAAAATGCTGGTGGGACTGAAGCCTCGTTGCCAGTATTGTTTTGCATCGTCGATATTGGCACAATCATGTTAGATTGTCCAGCAGCAGGGTATTCCCCGGACGACGCATAGAATGTTGCATAAAGTGTAGCTGATGTGTAGATTAGCACGATATCATCTGGAACAAAACGAACACACGTACTCGCATACTGCCCATTGAGAGTAGCCGTGACGATGTTGTCAAGCTCGAGAATGAAAGTTCCGGGCTTTTCGAACAAGGGGATGTAGCGAGTGACATCTTTCGTGTAGGTCCAAATAATACCGTTTTCGGTCGGCTCTGGGGTTGAAGTGCGCCAGACTAGGATGTTCAATATCAGTCCTCGCCATGCAATGCATGACCATCAAAAAGAACATACTTTCCGTGTTCTGGAACGTGAAGATTCCAAGGCGGTCATACTGGGTCCCGTTTGATGTCACTGTGAAGTT
The DNA here is from genome assembly GCA_016800925.1 of Suillus spraguei. Taxonomy (NCBI): domain Eukaryota; kingdom Fungi; phylum Basidiomycota; class Agaricomycetes; order Boletales; family Suillaceae; genus Suillus; species Suillus spraguei. The sequence continues at coordinate 283,758 of JABCPU010000010.1, forward strand.
GAGTGTTACTGCTGCCCAGGAACCGACCGCTCCGCAATCAGTCGGCGGACTGTATGAAGTCGGATTAGAATTAAGGTGAAAAAACGCAAGCAGACACTCACGTGTACTCGACAATCTCTGGACTGAAGTGGATGGTCAGCTCAACTTGGAATTTTTACCAGTCAAAGATTAACTTACTCTCCGTATGAGTTCCCAAATGTGCGCCTAGGAAGTAATAGCTGTTAGAGTTCGAAATGCTTTGAAACGATTCACTTACTCTAGAATCATCATCGTGCATTGTTGTCCGCCGTCTGGAACCGGAGGCGGTTCAGCGACTTGAAAATCGACAAGCACCTGAGCACTAGAGAGCACGGCAAGCAATACACCTGCAAGTGGTACAAATGCTTTCATCTTCGACAGCGTCGATTGCAACTAGTGTCAGCTAGCAGTGGGAAGTGAACAGTGTGCACGTGGAATGGAATCATGTTGCTACCCAGCGACATCTATTATCTTCCCGGGCACTTGATGATCATGCCGATCCTGCACAATAAATGACACCTACCTACAATTTTTCAAAGTCCTGTGGTTCTGAAACGAAGCCCAAGCGCCGAAGCGACTCGATAGAAATAGTGCGCTGCAATTGTATAACTTAGTTATCAATCAGGAGAAATAGTGGATGCTCAGCTGGTCCTGCAGCTGTAACTCCTGCAGACCTAATATTAAAGTGCTCATATGTGGCGAATATAAAACCTGATGGCAAAATTCGAGTTCCCGTGATATTGGTTTGCTCACAACAAGCAACTAATAGGGCAATGAAATAATCAAATGGGGTTAGAAGCCGAATATGCGGAAACGACCAAAATAGGGTTGCCACGTCTGCTATAGCTCAATGCATAGCGTAGATGACTTAGAAATAGGTAATACAACAAGTAGATCACCAGAAGAAAGAGGTAATATTACATAGAACAGGGATGAAGATAACAGAACAACCTGCTCGTTTGATCACGCAGTGGCACGCACACTGTCGCTTCAACTTGATGCGAGAATGGAGCGGATGTAACAAAGTCACCCAACAAGAACAAGGAAGCAATATGTATCAATGATTTACAAATAACTCAAGGCTTCTGGTGTAGTAAGTCGACCATAACATCCAAAAAGGCTCTGGATACTAGGAAGATGTTCCGATTAATTTCCGATCCAGTTATCTGCCGAGAATTGCAGGTTATATACATACATACTCGTGATCCAGAAGACCCATGTTAGACACATGCTAGACCAAGTCGGTCAGCGAATTTGACTCGCTCCAAAGGAGGTCTACGTACAAGCAGATGCCATGCTACCCAAGACACTGTCTGGAGGAGGAAAGAAAAAGAAAAATGCGGTGATTAGAGACTATGATCATCTATGTTGATGTTAACAATAGAAAACGAATGGGGTCGTCCAGCTAGACCGAAGTAGCCATGGTGAACATTAAAGTACGAAGCCTATCAGTTTGTGCGCTCGCTTTAATTTTGAAGAACTGGAGGGACTGCTTAAGGTTGCTGAAAATACCGCATGTAGGAAATTGATGTATTCGCAACAAGCACCAGTATACCTCGCATCGACGGTCCGCCCGCACGATGAAAGGACAGACAGAATTTGAAACGCCCAATCGAGTTTTCAGCCATTCTGGCACTGTGGCGACTGCTTGGACAACTTCTGCATCGGGTGTTTTTGCTTGAGACTAGACATATGAAGGAGACTAACATGCCGATCGTCGATAGTATTCTGTGCAGCATTGTCTCGTTTGGTGGATTTGCGAGTTAGAGTTTCTTGACACGATCTGACCGCAAACTTTTTTTTTTTTTTTTTTTTTGAATCCTTGTTTTGTGTCCGTTGGGGCGGAGCCCTATGATAGACATTACATGCGGTATTTACTCTAATTGATGCATATGTGCGTGTCCGTGGATGTTGGGTCGTGTTCAATGGTCCTGGCCGAGGCGCGGACGTTAACACCAGCTTAAGGTGAAAGGGGGGTTGTTACAGGGATTGGGGTGCGTCTAGCTGTTTTTGTCGTTCTTGTCCTTTGGTGGTGATACGTCTCCGAAGGTTGGCTCGAATCTTTTCGTTTTGGCTATGAATGTGAACAGTGACTTTAGACATTCAGCGTCATTGAGAATGTGCTTCACATGGTGCGCTCTCGTTCCTAGTTCTTGTCTGAGTATGTTGCGTTGTCTGGTGTATGCTGGGCAGGTGAGAAGGAAGTGATGGACTGACTCGTTTCCTTCGTTGCATTGTTGGCATGTTGCTGTTTCTGACTTCGCTATACGGTGTAGGTGTTTGTTGAGAGGAATGTGTCCTGTTCTGAGCTGGAAGAGAAGCGAGCTGTGACGACGCGGGAATTGATCAATGAGTCCTGCGAAGTGTTTCGACGGAGCGGTTGGGTCTATGGTCTGTAAGGCAGCGAAACGGGGGGAAAGGTGCATGACCTTTGCTGCTTCTTCCTTGATTCGCTCTCGAAACTGCTGGAGTGTGGACGATTTGCTGATTGGTAGCGTGATGGGATCCTTCGCTGCCGTCCTTAGAGACTTTGGGAGAAGTCTCCCCTCCGAGACGTCTTTCCTTGCTGCCCTTTTTGCCCTCTCATCTGCCTTCTCGTTCCCCGGTATTCCTACATGGCCTGGCGTCCATCTCACCACCAGCCTTTTGCCATTGTTGTCTGGGATGATTTCACGGAGACTGTCGTGAAAGGTGTCCATTAGGTGATGTCCGGGTTGCGAATTGAATGCTTTCGTTGCGCGAATTGCCGCCTGGTTGTCCACCCCCAGTGCCATTGATTCTCCCCCTCCTGCTCTTCTAATCAGCTCCACCGCTAGAATCATCCCCACTAGCTCTCCCTCATATACCGTGTGCTCGCTATCCTTCCCCAGATAAAACCTTAGTTCGTCTTTTACCTCTCCGTCTCGCATGAGAATGGCCGCTGCCCCTACTCCTCCATCTATGGCCGAACCGTCTGAGTATACTCGGATCTCTTCCCTCGCCAGCTCATCTTCGTCGGCTGCTTCCTTCTTCTTCCTCGCTATCTGTAATTCGACGTCCGGCTTCCACTTTGGATTGTGGCGGATTGGGTGGATCTTCTCCATTCGAGCTGGGTTGACCTTGAATTCGTACATTAGCTTGTGAAGCGGGGATGGGTGGCGCTTTGGTTTGGCAAAGTTGCGTGCATTCCCGTAGTTGTAGGCCATCTTGATGTCTCTGGCTAGCGGGTGAGAGTCTGGGAGTGAGGTCATTCTGAGGGTCGATTTGAGGCATATCTTGCGTAGTGTCTGTTGAAAGGGAAGTATGTTAGCGTGCGCGTCTAGGATATCTGTAGCAGTGGATCTCATTCCGCCCGTTATCATCAGGGTTGCCATTCTCTGCACCCTTGCCATTTGCGACGCGAATCCTCGAGCCCCTCGTCCATTTAGCTTCTTTCCTTTGCCCTTTGCTACCAGTCCTGCGCACCAGACATCAGCTGCATATAACATTTTAGGAATGACTACTCCCTCGTATAGTCTCTTCATTAGTCGACTTTTGATGCCCTTCGTGGGTCGGATCATCCTGTTGCAGGCCAGGATGTACTTTGTGCCTTTTGCCAGGGCGTGGGCTGCATGTTCCTTGAAGTTAAGGTTCTCGTCTATTATTACTCCTAGAAATTTGTGCGAGCTCGATGGTTGTATTGTGTGATTTCGAATGGCGATTGCAGGTTTTGGCGCAGGGATTGTTTTGTGTGGGTCCGTGACACTTTGCACGCGCTTTCTTGAGAGACATACCAGTGCCGTTTTGTCTAGCTCGAATTCCGCGTGATGCTCCTCACTCCATTGTAGCGCGCCTCCTCTCTTCTCGACCGCAAACTTTCGCGTCAGAGGGGATATGCGCTTAGGAACAAGGAGCGAAGGCATCTGGGATTGAAGAATCGTGTATGAGTAGAGAGACACGACTGGTGCAGCGAAATTCAGCACAACGTCATGCCCCTCACACGGCTGGCCCGGAACTGTGTTATATGTACTCCGATCTATTACAGATCTCGAAAATCTGCGAATGAGCATCCGCGATGTAATGCATACAGTCATTACTGATACAAATATCAAATGACTCATGTTTATGTTGTCGGTAAGTTTACTCCCTCTTCTTGGCTAACTGGATGAGGTGTCGCCAAGTGAGTCGGTGAAACTATGTCCACCGAGGTAAGATAAAGGCTGGTAATGCGGCGACGGTCATGATTTTCATCCGACTGAACGTTGGAGCCATCTAGACGTTCTACCCTAGAGGTAAAATGTGAGAGACGACAGCGTTTTAAGGAATGAAGTTCATACTTTGCACTGAAGTTGATGTGAGTCAGGCGGTGAGCAGGAGCAGCGCGAATGAGGAACATCATGCTACGAGTAATGATTGCCACTTTGGAAGAAACCAGCACTGGAGGACAAGATCGTCTTGGAGTTGTAGGTGATGCTCCCGTCGATACCCCAAAAGGTCGATGCAGGGCTGGTGGTGGTAATAGGACTGAAAAATAACTATTGTTAGTCTGGATTGATCTAGTAGGAGCTGGAGTAGCTTACGTGTATGCAATGCTGCTGGTGTACATGGTAGCGTCAGTTCCACCGAAGGTGAGCTGTCCTTGGATCTCTATCTGAGGGTTGCTGGGCTGGATAAAGGCACTGACAATGTCCTAAGAAATGGCACCTTGCTTATACAGGTTGTCGGTGACAGTCGGGATTTTCGTTGTCGGAGATTGTGTTAAGGTACCCTATGTCAAGCCCACAGGCCCGATACCAAGGATACAGTCAACACCGGTGGGGAACTTTGCCGTAATTCCAGTGGAAAAGTTTGGCGTATCCTCAGTATCAACAACACCAATCGACTGCTGGTTGACGGCGATCCCACTACTGAGGGTGATGGTGTCGAGGTACTCAGTTCCTATAGATAATCGTAGGTATTTTCGACTCGTGATATTGGTGTTGTCATACCAGAAAAGGAGCTAGAATGGAAGATGACCTCCAAAGGCTGACCAGTAGTTTTGGTTGCCACATAATCAGTGAAAGCGCCAACCCATGTGTTTGAGCTCCCGGTGTCAACAATCAGGTTGTCTTCAATAATATATCAACAGCCGCATGTTTTCTCCGAGTCAGTGTTGAACTTACAGGTTGTGGGGGGCTGCCAATGGCAACTGCTGTGATGAAGACTTCACTGTTTAAAGCAAATCCAGATATACTACGAGCAAGGCCGCGGGTGCTGGGATTTCTAGCAAGGGCCGCCGCGCGAGCTTGATCATGCTGCAAGAGGTGAACAGTATCATCGGAAAAATGTAGCCTCCCAACAATAGAGAGGGTGATGGGGGAATTGCGAATTTCAACGAGCGAACCGTGATTGACAAAGCCAGGAGGAGAAGCATCAAAAAGGATGCAGCGGGAAACATGGCTCACTGGAAACTAATGTCATACTCAGTCACGGTAGTCCATTATATATGTGCTAGCGAACGAGTGGCAAAGTTGGGCACCTTAGCCACGTATGAAACCATCCCCCCTCGAAAAAGCGATGACAAAATATGTACATAGTTGCTGTCCCTTTCGATCCCAGGTGGCAGGAATTTAGAATTAGCCTGTTTAATTACCCGGTACCCATGGTTCATTGGCTTGCGATACGTTTACTTCCAAAGTCATAGTAGAACGTCAGTGCCAAGGTTGCTGTACCAAGTGTTGCAAGCGATCGAGTTGAGTAGCTTCAGGTGGATGACGCGGAAATTTGGCTTGTATAAGATCACGATCGGGACGTCAAGTCCAGTGTGCTTTGCGCGCGGTGAGGACTTCACCGGCACCCTCTTTTATTCTCTGCGCTCACCCGTCGCTCAAAATTTTCGTCCATTTCTCCAACGTGCAATCTTGACATACAGGCTGACACTATAGAGGTCCCGTCGTTAGGAAACTCTTTATCTGAAGCCAGGAATGAGGCAAGAGGAGCAAATGATGGAGCACTCAACCTTGATGAACTGGAAGGCAAAGAATCATTCAGACAAGATGACAGACCGGAGCGGCAGCAATGGTGATTGCCGCTTAGTGGGCGGGAAAATAATACGTCACCCGAAGTGATGAATTATAGAACGGTAAGACTAATTGAAATACAATGAAGGGAAATATCAGACCTGGATGAGGGTGTGGAGGGCAGCGAGTGAGACGAATCGACTCAAACAGCTGCTGCATGTCACAACTTTCACATAATAAACTACTAGGTCCACGCGTTACACGAAGTCCAATTGTATGTGTCCCATGTTTACTGGTTTTCTGTCAAATATATTATCTGACGTTGCTGAACACCATGACTCCATTTGATCATTCCAGACTCACGGCCGCGTAGATCTTCGCGGCGTGCCATGTAGCCATGAACGCTGGTACTGAGCGCTGTTACCGATATACTGAACTGGAAACCGATGTTGACATTGCGTAACTACCATTATCGTCAGGAAGCGAAGCAAGCCACTGGTCAACCGGTCACCTGTACTAGGCTGTAGAGGCTGTAGTCAGACTCTGAGAACAAAGATCGTAGACTAGTCCCAGTCGATGAAAAATACCAGGAATTCCTAGCAGGTCATTCTGTGCATTGGGAAGGTGATTGAACAGACAAGGGTGATAGTGAGTAACTGATGTAGTTTCAATGGGCATAGATTCGCCTTGTCGATCCAGGCGCATTTCAATTAGAACAAACTCAATTACTGCTCCCTGGATGCAGGATTGACATTCAAACACACAACAGAGTGGTGAGTTATGATGGGTAACAAATGATACTGTACAAATATATGCAAAACAATGTATGATTGAATCAATGCGGAGACTGTGAAAGTGCGGGGATCATAGTAAGGTGACCCAATCAACAATAGTACTAAGTGATGTATATCTAGGTTAAAAAGATGAATTTAAACATAGCTTACTGAAGGATCCCGGTAGGGATCCTAGTATCTCAAAGGCCTGAGACTCAATTGGAGTGCTTGCCCCAGCGCAAGATGCCCTCGTATATCGAGTACATCACCGCTGCGTTAGGTACGACACGCATTAAATGTGCACTCAGTCCGCCATAAAGGGAGCGGGCTCCCTCTTCAGCAATGACGGTCCGCAATGTTTGCCAAAGACCGGTGTACTTCATGACGCCGTTCACAGACGGTTGTCGTAATCGCGTCCGTAGAACCTGTACTATATGAAGCGAAAGATATGTATGCTGGCCTAAAGACGCACCTCATGGGGATATGTGATTAAACTGGCGACGCACTTCGCGGTTCCGGCACTACCAAGCATCCCAAACCACTCGACCATACCTCCACGGCCTTCGGTGTTTGTGGATAACCGCTTCAGGCGCTCATAAAGCACCCATTGAATAGTTCCCTCCGTCACGCCCAAGTAACTAGCACTCAAGCCCTTGTAAAAGCCCTTGATACCTTCCTCACGGAAGATCTTCTTGACCATCTTGAAACTACCTCCGATGGCGCGTGAAGGTCCAGCGGTTGCTCCCGAATTCGTACTTGCGATTGAGGGATGTCGACGCTCCGATGCTGTAAGCTGCAGACGCGTCTTGACAACCCAGATAGGATTCGTTGCCGTCCCTGTTATAATACCAGCAATTGCAGCTGCAGCAAGGTGGACGTAAGAGTTTTCTTGTCCGTGGTTGAAGTGATTGGCAATGATGTGCTTGCCGTTACCGTATGTAAAGAAATTGATCGAACGGGCGGGTATGACGCCAACTAGTGTTGGTCCAAGACCTTTAAAGAGTGCTCTTGGAGACTCATCACGGTATATGTCACTGAATCGCAAAACTTCCTCAACATTGATCGCGGTTGTGTCGAAAATGTAAATTATACACACCGTAGAATATGTCCTGTCTCGACGAAATTCCACAACAAACCACCGGAGCGTTGCGGGAGCGTCGCAACACCACCCCCTACAACCCCGATTGAAGTATGTTTTTCCCTGAAAAGACTGGACTGCAACCGCGTCTTGACAACATCAAATGGACTCGTGACAATTGCACCACACAATCCGCCCAGACTGACACGTCATGAAAACACGTCAAGAAAATATATTGTGCGCATATGAAGTATAAGCTCACCCTCCCGCTACAAAATGCCGATATGATTTTGCCGGCAGGAGACTACTGGATGCAGTCGGGTTTGTCGTAGTTGGGGGTGCACCAGCCATTTTATCGATCTAGCGAATATCCTCCCGAAGAAACAAGTCCACCAAATTCTAAGATCCAAACGACGATTATGAAGAAGCAAGAAGGAAAGCAATGAGGGGGAATTTTAAGCGACGCTAATTTTTTTCATTACCAGTCACGTGGTAAGTGAAAATAATGATTAGATTTATGATACAGACAACGGCGTTTTCAGGGAACATGGTTCTTCCACCACATTACTACTTCAAAAGTCTGAGTTGGACATGCAAAGTTGTTCGCTATAGAAGGACCTTCGGATACGGGCTGAAGACATGTTTGTCCTATCCATAATAAAAGTGAACGGTTTTCCGACAATCTTATTACTTGACATTGACGTATCACCAGGATACTATTGCAATTTTGCCAGCAAACTTTGGAGTGCCTCCAGCACAAGCTCTCATTGCTGAAATAAACAAAAAATATGCCAATAGAGTTCTCCATGACGTAGGGCTGTGTATTTGCACGTTCGATCTGGTAGAAGCAGGTGAAGGCAAAGTACGATATGGAGATGGGTGTTTATGGTATAAAGGTGCGTACTCAAATTTCAGTCTGTCCTGTGACCGCGACTTATCCTAATGAACAGTCAGATTCAGAATGGTCGTTTTTCGACCATTCGCGTCGGAAGTGATCCTTGCTAAAGTGAAGTCATCAGATGAAGACGGCATTCGATGTATGGACGCTACTTCGTTCTCTGATCAATACTGATTGTACCAGTGAGCGTAGGATTTTTTGATGACATCTATGTACCTCTAGCCTATCTACCACAACCATCCGCCTTGTATGTCCTATGTCCTACCACTCTCCAAGCTACTCACAGTTGCTTTCAGTGATCCAAATGAACGTGCTCATTTCTGGCTACCAGACTCAGAAGCAACAACCCCGCACGAGCTTTTGGAATCTGCAACAACAGACCGGATGTACATTGACCAAGGGGAAGTAGTACGGGTTCGCGTTGAGGCTGACGAATTTTATGACGACGAACCCGGCCCGCCAAAAGCATCGGAGGGTGTCGCAGTAAAACGAGAGGCCCGGCGCGCGCCGTATAGCATAATTGTGAGCCTGCAGGTATGGACCATGTGCGCGCTAGCTAATCATTTATTTCTGCAGTGCTCCATCGCAGAACAGGGACTCGGGCCTGTCCCGTGGTGGAAGAGCGCACAGCCTGACGGCGATGCTATGGAGGAGGAATGATTCGCTTCTTCTATTTTACTTTCAATCACAATGATATTCCAATGTGCATCACTTGCACACATTGTTACACCTGATGTGGAGGATCAAGTCGGTGTCTCATGTATGTCTGCACTAGCACATCTCTCTGGTGTGGAACCGTGCACTCGTTGCTCGTACCTCGACTTGACAAAGGTATCTTGTCTGGCTCTATCATCTACGCGGAGGCTGTTGAAAAGGTGAATACAACTTGAAGTCTCATGTGTGGATTAATTTGTGAGACAATCCGCAATGGCGGGTAGTAGGGAGTCATATCGACACCAAGAACATCCATCCAATGTGCAGGGAAATTGACGTTACTCGTCAGTATTCCCTATTGTTACAGCAGTGCTTGTGCGCCAAGCGCACACTCAATAACGGAAGCGTGAACTCGCGGCAGGTGATGTGGAGCCCGCACCCGTCCACAAATTTCTCCTAACTCACATGATTTAATCTTTAGCAATGCATAAGTGAAACATTGTTGGGCACGTACGAAAGACGGCAACCATTCATTCATTACGGTCAGCACTGGCACCAGGAACGCGTTGATTATTTTAAATGTTGAACTAAAATGTGACGGAATATTACAGTCGGGGCATTTCTCGTTACTGTTCAGTAAGAATTACTTGGCACTCGTAGCAGTCGAATCTACATTCGGGACAGCTACCATGTCAGATACAGCACATTGATATGTTGATCTGGCTATCTGTCTTGGGGCCCAGTACCCTACCTGAGTCAAGGTCAGCTGTGCCACTTGATAAGTAGGATGGGCAACACTGACCGCTCCTTTGTCAGGCCAATCATGCCATTGGTGCATAGGACTGGTATGAACAAAATCAGCTCGAGGGGAACCAGCACTCAGTACTGACACAAAATGAAATTATATTAAGACTGGAAAAAATCGTGTTAATTCCGACATGAGAGCGAGACTTAAACGTTCTCAGCCCTCACACTACGCTGTGCCAGTTTCATGGTTTACGAGCATTAACACGTACCTCAGGCTTCCCAGTAAGTGCTTCAAATTTTTCAATGTACACGGAAAATACTCGACCCTGCCTATCACTGCGATCCCACGGGCCGCTTCTGTGAACCTCTTTCGCGCGATGCGCGTGCTAGACCGCTGTCTTGCTTTGTGGCACCTCGGTACCATGATTTTGCATATGATGGGTCTAAGCCATCGGCTTACTGGATTATGCGCTACTCAGCACTCCAGGGCTGCGCCTCCGCCTCATTATTCCTGCGACTCGGCATAGCACCGCCAAATTTTGCACTGGTACAGTGCGATGTAGGGCTCTACACGCGCACGCGCTGAATTTGAGTTTAGCCAAGATTTGCCTATCCACTGGCAGATGGAACATGGATGTTTTACGTCAGAGCTTGTGAATCGGAGTTCGAGTCCCGAGGCGTAGTAGCAGGCCAAGTTTATGTTACAATATCATTTGCCATAATCCTGAGATTAACCATCTGTGAATGTAGCACCAACTTCATCTGGGGACTCGTCACATGTAGAAGGGGTGGTGCTATGCACAAGCCTTTGGAGTACTATTTCGCTACCAGAAAATTGCTAGCAGTCCCGGACCCGGTGATGGATGGTGACGTGTTCAAGCTCGAGCAGCAATAAATATCGTACCATTCTGTAATCTGTATGACACCGACTCTGGATTGTGCAACACGAAATATTGATCTATATGTGCCTATGATGTTGACGGATTGCGTTACCGAGTAGCAGAATCGGGTCAGTTCTCGGAGCCGTCTCACTGAATTATGGATAGCGCCACAAAATCAAGCCTAATAAGGGTTAGTGTCCGGGAGGGAGGCGTACTAACGTCTTTGCGTTGGCTTTTTTTATTGAAAAATAAAAATAAAACAAAAGGATAAATTTAAGCCTAATAGTAGAGGTACGGGATGCCGGCATACCAATTTCCTACGGAATAGTAGCCCAGAGTCGCCATTCGGGGACCGGGCAAGCCTGGAATGGAATCACGGAACGGAACAGAATGGCAGGGATGACTCAATGCGTGAGTAGTGACTTCCAGAAAGGGTAATCATGATGTCTTTGGGTGACACAGCAACTGAGCAACTCGGAATACACTAAAATGGCGGCCTAAACCTCCCCATAGTTCACAACCACTATGGCCGCCCAAAGCAGCTCTGCCTTCGCGAATCCTCCAAACTACTCTTTTACTTCTCATCGTCTCCATCGAACTCTACACGCCTCTGATAAGCAACCAATCGTCCTTGTAGCATGTGGCTCCTTCAACCCCATCACATATCACCATCTCCGAATGTTCGAGATGGCAAATGACTTCGTTCGGCAGAACACCAATTTTGAGATTGTTGGTGGTTATCTCAGTCCTGTTAGTGAGGAATATGAGAAACCAGGACTGGTTCGAGCCCGCCACCGGTATGTGCGGCCTTTGAGCTGCTCAATCTTATCTTCGAGTTCATCTTGACACACGAAATAGGGTCAATATGTGCACGCTTGCTACGGAGCAGGAGTCTTCGGGGCTAATGGTCGACTCGTGGGAGGCGTTCCAGAATTATCAACGCACGGCCGTCGTCCTCGACCACTTTGATTACGAGATCAATACGATTCTCGGCGGTGTAACTACCCGAGATGGTGAACATCGTAATGTTCGCATCATGCTTCTTGCTGGGTCGGACCTGATCAGCACCATGTCTGAGCCAGGTGTTTGGTCTCATAATGATGTCAGTTACACGTGTTGCGCATGTGCTCCAAGCTAATAAGCGGTTTCCTAGCTCGATCGCATACTTGGACGCTATGGCACATTTGTTATTGAACGCACAGGGTCCAGTATGGATCAGGCGACAGATAGCTTGGCGCGCTGGCGGGACAGCATCTATCCTATCCCCCAGCTGGTCCAGAACGATGTTTCCTCCACGAAAGTTCGGTTGTTCTTTCGTCGGGGTCTCTCAGTTCGGTACCTCATCCCAGCTGCTGTAATTGATTATATAAAGCAGAACTATCTATACCTCGATGACGGGTCGGGCCCGGAGAAAGAAAAGGGAAGGACAAGGAGAGTGGAGAAGCTGAAACTAGCCTTCGAGACGGCGGGTCTCTACTACAACTATAACTAACTTCCAGCTGATACCTCGGATGACCTATTTACCTTGAATGTATATAAAGAATATGTATTCTCTAAGCCTGTGACGGAAATACCAGTTTCACACCATCCTGGAAGCTAGACAAATTTGTTAGCATCTCGTTCATGAAAAAATCACAAGCGGGTACATTGAATTTAAGTTGGGGTCCGCGTCGCTTGTCCTGGCCTAGTTTTTTTAAGGCAAGGCTTCGAGCGCCTTGCAAAAGAAATGTATAGTTCATTTAGATATTCCATGCACGACCCACTGCACGATGTCATATTTTTTGCAGTCAGGTGGCCCAAGCCCCGAGCTATTTAAAAACGAGTGACGGCGCAGCCTCGTCCTGGGAGTCCGCGACGATGCACTCCATATAATCGGAAGTAATAAAATGCACTAGCGGAGGCACACATGCTCAAGGGAGTATATATAATGGTCGCGCACTCCATCACGATCACTGACTTGTCCCTGTCGCTGTAAGGAATGAAAAAACTGGTCGTTGCAGGTCATAGGCACGTTGACGACTTCATATGTTTCTGTTAGAAATTATCGAGGGAGGCCTGTACATGTGCAAAGGATATAAATTATATGGGTATAGGATGGTGAGTCCTTTATGGTAATTGGTAATCGTTGTACTCAGTATTGGGTTTTGTTTTGAAAGCAGCATCTCGTTCCGATCAATTAGGGGGGCAAAACGTTATAAGAGCGTTTCCCGAGATAATTGATATGCACAATCTTGAACCACTTACCAATTTAGTCGAGATATCTTCACTCGGAGATGTGTTGGAATCCGAAGGATCCAAAAGAGAAGAAGCCGAAGGATCCGAGATAGGTACGAGGGGGAGATGATAACAAGGAGTGGTCCGAGCGCAAGGCCGCCAATGGGATGTGCCAGCGTGACGACATTGTTACGCTGTGCAATATATGTCAAACATTATCTGTATTTTTCGTTGCTATTCCACTCACCTTATAGTAGGTGCTCAAGCGCAAAAGCATCTCAGTTCTTTTCAAGAGACTGAGATGTAAGTACCAGTCATACGTCGCCATTTGCCTTGGCTAACGAGCGCTTTAGTTACCTTGTTATCTAGGTACTTTAACCGTCAATAGAGTTCTTTTCAAGAGACTGAGATTTACCTTGTTATCTATGGTGCCTTTAGATAGACAAGCCGACCTGATCCACATCACTAAGCATTCAGGATACGTTCTTCCACCAGTCGAGTGGAACGTTCCGGGACTCATGCCAGTAAGTCCTGTGTATCAAGATTAACTAACGGTGCAGCACCGGTCCGTTGCATAGTTATCATACCCCACATATCTAGATTGGGGGTGAGGTATAGCCTCTATGATAGCCTGAGATTAACGGCAGGAGATTGATTGAACAAAACTTGAGCTCGATCGTTATTACATAATAGTGACGCCAGCACACACTTGCTGAGGCTACCGGGATCGTATTTCCTCCAGTCGCCACAATACTAACACAGGAAAGTACTGTTAATCACCATCAGCTCTTGCACTCTTGTACTTGTATGGAATATAGTAAATGCATATCTGTAATGCCGTGTCCGTGGTGTCCGTGGTATAGATCCATATTTAACGTTTTAACACCGTTACCCATTTGGGACAGGATGGCAAGGCCAACCTGCCATCCTGTGCCACAGGTTGTGTGCCGCACATACAGGATGACAGGGGGCGGTCCATATTGAATCATGCAAATCGCGCAACAAACCTGAGGGGGGCCTCATAGTTGGAAAACTACCCAGCTGTGCACCGTGCTCTACTTGAGTCTTCCAAGGCTTCTGAGTGATTGCAATGATTAGACACACCTTCGTATGTGGCCCAACAGCAAAGAATGTTCAAAATACTAATAGGTCTCTCTGCCTGCAATGTTCTTCTTGATCGCGAGTGCTTTCCAAATCGCTGCAGTGGTCCACAAATCAGCGCCTAATATTGCGGACACGTCTACAGACATTAATTCATCCAATATGCAGTTGACTGGAACTACATACACAATATAATTAGTGTTTCAAACGTGTGTCCGAAAGCACGACTCGCCATGGAGTAAATATTAATGTTGCAACAATTTGCACAGGGGCTAAGACCAGTTAAGATGAATCTCTAAGGAAACCATCCGTGAGCGAATTCTGTCGAGGCGTGGTCTCATAGAAAAAAAAATGTCATCAGCGGGTTTCGAACCTACACAAGTTCAAGAAGCAGACTTCGATTCTGTTCTGGTAACCACCTGACTAAGACTAGTTACGGTGAACCTTCAAAGAAACAACCCACGAGTGAATATCAAGGTGCGTTCCGATAGAAAAAAAACTATAACTTAGCGGGTTTCGAACCTGCGTAGTCTAAGAGAAACAGATTTCGATTCTGTTGTGGCAACCACCTGGCTAAGAGCAATGACGGTAAACTTTTAAAGATGCCATCCATGAGTGAATATCAAGGTGTGTTCCGATATGTCAGCGGCAGGTTTCGAACAAGAGAAACAGATTTTAAATCTGCGACCACTGGCCAAGACCAGTTACAGCGAAGTTCTAAAAAAACCATCGATGAGTGAATATCAAGGTGTGTTCCGATAGAAAAAACTCGTCGGCAGGTTTCGCACCTACACAGTCCAAAAGAGAAACAGATTTTGATTCGGCAACCACCTGGCTAAGACAAGTTACGGGGAACTTCTAAAGAAATCATTCATGAGTGAATATGAAGGTGTGTTCTGATAGAAAAAAACTTCATTGGCGGCAGGTTTCGAACATGCACAGGTCAAGAGAAACAGATTTGGATTCTGTTATGGCAACCACCTGGCTAGACTAGCTATGGTGAAGTTCTAAAGAAACCATCAATGAGTGAATATCAATGTATGTTTCTGATAGAAAAATCTCGTCGGCGGCAGGTTTCGAACCTGCACAGTTCAAGAGAAACAGATTTTTATTCTGTTGTGGCAACCACCTGGCAAAGACCAGTTAAAGTGGACTTCTAAAGAAACCATCCATGAGTGAAGGTCAAGGTGTGTTCCGATAGAAAAAAAGTTGTCGTCAGCAGGTTTCAAACCTGCACAGTCCAATAGAAACAGATTTTTGATTCTGTTGTAGCAAACACCTGGCTAAGACCAGTCACTAAAGAAACAATCCATGAATGAATGTCAAAGTATGTTCCGATAGAAGAAGACTGTAAAGGCTTCGAACCTGTGTAGTCCAAGAGAAACAGATTTTGATTCTGTCATGGTAACCACATTGACCAGGCTACTTTAACTCTTTCACTTGACGAGATTTCCTAAGTTGAAAACATATGAGGCCCTTATTGACACGGCCCGAAAAAGATGACATGGACAATAAAGGTCGGGTCTGAGCGTCTACCAGACAATAAAACTGCCCCGACGAGGGATGAAGACTGAGATAATTCAGATTCACCATTAGCAGCAGGTTCGATATTATTGAAATTACCACTAAGTATATATGAAGTTTCTAGAAACACAGCAGGAAATCAGCAGATATTAAAAAACGAGGACAATGAAACATCGTCACCACCTTGAAGGCCAGACATAGAGGATTGGAGACGGGAGTCTCGTTTTTCCACAAAACGGTGGCCACGCAGCAATCCAGTTCATCCCAAACACAACATCGAGACCGCACGCGACCTCGAACTCGACATCGGTAGTGAGCGCATGGCAATGAATCACTGAGGCCATGGGAATTTCAGTGAAACGCAAACTTGGGCCCACATGGACGAGCGAACGAGCAATCGAAGAAGAGACGAGAGAAGAATGCGATTCGAGGTCAAAAGCAACAGAAGCAGGAAGACAACCGATTTGACTGAGGTCCCAGTGGTGAAACACGACATGACACACTCCTTTATAGTAGCGGGAATAAATCTACATGACACATTAGATTCTAGAATGGTCGCACAATGTGTTCGGAGGCCAATGGAAGCACTCACCTTACAGGAAGGTTCTGAGAAGTGGAAGCCTTGGAAGTAGAGCACGGTGGTCTGGCTTAGAGTCAGCTGTCATGTCCTGCAATTTTTTCCATCTCCGGCGAAAGGTTTCAGAGACGAGACTAACGCAAGTGCACTTCAAACATACAGGAGAGCGGCAGGTTACGAATTTAACAAAATGTTGGAAAGAAAACGGAGGTATGAAAGGGTACAAGTACTGTTGGTCACTAAAGGGGAAGAGAAGAGAAAAATCGGAAGCATGCCAGACCTGTCGATGAGAACGTCAACATCAATGGTGACTTCCTGAACAATGTCGTGTCGAGCTACAGTCAGCCTTGCTAAGCCCTGTGTTCAGCGAGGCTGACCGTGGCTTGTGTAACACGCCAGTCCAACGCCAGTCAAGCAAACCAGTGCCAGTTTAGCGTCATTAAAAAGTGCCTCGTCGGTAACGTATAAATTCGCACACCACGAAAGACGAAAGGGAGGCGGCAGAGACACAAAAAAGGATATTTGGACGTCACAGTACAAGGATGGAATGTTACATAATGAGATGCATTGTTCAAATTTGGTTCAAATCAAATTCGAATTTATCTATGTTTTCTATGGTGTTCCCAGTTGCACGTTATGATTGAAGTAATTTGATTGAATAAGATCAAGCGAGCCCACTATTCACTATTATACAGATGCACTATTACTTTCCACTTCCGTAGGATACAGATTTGAAACAATGATGCGTTGCGCCAAGTTTAAGCACATATCACCGCATCTTCACGCGATCGCAATCCGCTGGGGTTGCTCGTCCGGTCCAGCCTTCGGGAAGCACACAGTAAGCACCCCATTCTCCATCTTTGCATGGACATCCTCAACCTGGAGGGTACGATAACCGTGAGTAACAAATCGCCACATGGAATTCACATTGTCAGTGTACTCACATTGATTCCTGTGGAATTTGAAAGGTCCTAGAGAACTTGCCAAATGAGCGCTCCTGCACCACATAGTTATAATTCTCGGAGCGTTTGGACTCCCCAGATATGGTCAAACGATTTCCGTGAACCTCGACATTGACTTCATCTTGTCTGACACCGGGGAGTTCGAATGTCGCAGTGACTCTCTTGGTCTGGGCGTTCTCGTGTAGATCCATTCTATGTTGATACAAGTTAGCGTCATAAATGCATTGAAAGTTATATCATACTTACCTGGGGAACCCCGATCACGGCGATGAATCAAGGCAGTGTTGCCCTCAATGGGAGGAGAGCAATCATGATGGAAACGAACATTGAAAGCATCGTCAAATAGCTTATCGAACTCAGCGAAGGGATCATAGAATGTGCGCACTAGAGACATGATTAAGTGAAAGAATCGTAAATTCGATAGAACTTGAAGGTGCTTTGGTGGTTATTGATTGAAGTTGGATGAGTTTGCTGGAGTCTGAGCAATTCTGACTAGCATTTATATATACATATCCGTAACAATATATAACAAACGTCTATAATGGTCATGACGATACGAGTATCTTATAGAAGTTACTCGGTGTTTAGTTGAACGGCGACCGATGGCATTCTGTAACGTTCGAGATTGATTCCAGAAGCCGGTACAAGGAGTTCCTTATAAATATTGTTTGCAAATGTTTTGTTTATTATCAGAAAGGAAAGTTGATTTATTTACAGACGCTGAGTGAGTGCGTGTAATCGCTCCTTTTTCTCCTAACTTGATCCTGTTCTTGAGCTATCATGGCTTCTGCATGTTGTTTTAACGGCATTGTCGGTATCTAGAATGCCACTCCTTGCGTGTTGAAGCCGAAAAAGAGGTTTTGGAAGATGAATGGGTTTATGTCGATCTCCGTTGATCCAGAAGACAGCATTTATCTTCCTGTGTCCGTTTTCACTTTTACCGGCAGAAAACTCCTCCGTTACTATGTATCTAATGCTGTCTGTGATAGCATTCAGTCCCTATGAGGCTGCATGTTCTTCGTTGAGGGTCTACCAGCAACAGGGGAGACTTTCATGGTAAACGCGCTATCATCGACGCTCGACACTGCGCGCATCAGGACAGTTCATTCTCATCGTCGAAAGTGCGCTGTGTCCAATATCGGACAGCTCATGATATATCGCCACTATCAAGAGTACTTGGTTGTAGCAGAGACATTCGGGCGCTATTTCCAAGAGAACAAGAGGAAAAGACTGCAGCAAACGCGGTATACGGATATCTCTTATTGGAATTCGGGCTAAAAACGTCCAAAGGTGAACGGAGCGCTTGTCTACAAGCACGAATAACCACCGGCATGTTGTCCACCACGTCAGTGAGGTCGACCGTTGAGGGCGCCTCCAAGATAAGATATTTCAGGGCAGGTGTATGAACTCATACTTTCCAACGTCGTCAAAATTTTGTCTTCCCTATGTATCATGCGAGACACAGGCGAGATGTGACATGTGATACGTCATCTCCGTCATTTGCTCCAGTGTAACATGGAGGTTGCGCAGATTTCTGCATATCACTTGTAGATGATGGCAAATTAATGCTTCAACACGTAACGTTCTTGGGCATTTGTCATTATCTACAACTGGGCAGGCGGTGACCGGTGGCCATTGGGTTATGTTCAATAGAGAAATTCGTCTGGCAGACAATGAGTCTTATATAGAGGTAAGCTTGGCTGGCTATCAAATAATACGTAATACTTACATGTCCGTCGCCTGACTTGCAGTCGAACTTAGTGAGCTCCGAGTCGAAGGTGTTAAATCGAACAAACTCGTTTTCACTTTTGATTCAGCCCCTTCCACTTCCGTCCAATTTGGAGAGGAGGTGTGGTATGCATCCTTTGCATTGGAATGCTGTTTTCGTCAAGCATGCGGTATCGCCACCGCCAAAGGCCCAAATGACTGGCCATGGAGAAGCGGAGGAAGTCCATTATTAACGAGGATACCATCTTAACGGCAATATTTCACTATACAGGCAGTCCAGCTGCCAGCATATATTTCATGACTGATGACAAAGGCTGACCATAACGATAACATGCGGTCCTTTCCTCCGTTCTATCTGTCAAGATATGACTATCGACGTCACTCTCGTACGTACTCATCCTTTTCTTTTACATACGCAATCACTCTTTGATACATGCTTCAGACACGTTTTCCTTTGATTCTCCGTCTTAATCAGCATATTAATACCTCTCACCGTCGAATATTGTTGAGTAGTCTTTTGACCCAATGTGAAGTCTTCGTTCTTGTCCCTCATCCCTAGTCCGAGCCTCTTCAGATCTTCACACTATCCCCTTATCTGATCGTACACAGCCTTTCACACCGTCTGCAATGACACGAGCACACTTTCCACCAACCGTACCTGCATCCTGTCAAGATATGACTGTCACTCTCGTACGTACTCATCCTTTTCTTTTACATACGCAATCACTCTTCATACATGCTTCAGACACGTTTTCCTTTGATTCTCCGTCTAATCAGAATATTAATACCTCTCACCGTCAAATATTGTTGAGTAGTTTTTTGACCGAATGTGAAGTCTTCATTCTCGTCCCTCATCCCTAGTCCGAGCCTCTTCAAAGCTTCACACATCCTGCTTGTGAAGATCTGAAGAGGCTCGGACTAGGGATGAGGGACAAGAACGAAGACTTCACATTGGGTCAAAAGACTACTCAACAATATTCGACGGTGAGAGGTATTAATATGCTGATTAAGACGGAGAATCAAAGGAAAACGTGTCTGAAGCATGTATCAAAGAGTGATTGCGTATGTAAAAGAAAAGGATGAGTACGTACGAGAGTGACGTCGATAGTCATATCTTGACACTGCTCACTTGCGTCGTTCAATGGAACATTCCCTTATTCTCTCGACATCAATGGTTAATGCATCTCAGCAATATACGAAAGCCACTGTGTCCTCGAATTCGAATTCCACCTTGGTACTGCTGTTTCCTCATCAGCGCTTCTGCGTCCGTCCTTCCTCCACAGATCATCCGCGTAAACCCTTGCGAGCTCCTGTGACATGCACGTGGATCCGGGAGGTGATAATGAGAATCTGTTCAAGACTGCCAAATTTCGCCGTAGCGGAGGGTGGTCTGACGCGGCTATTATTGGTGCAAGGTCGTCCATAAACAGCCTCCTACCCTAAGGACACCGTCAACAGAGAATGTTGAAATGCCCTATTCAAAGGGACACGCATGCCTGCCATCCGTAGAGGGGAAGGCATGTTCTCAGTGCGCGAAGAAGCCCTGTACGAGAGAACCTTAGTGGTCGTTAATCTTGTCCTCAGATGTCCATGCACGACAGACCCTGCCAGTTTTGACATTACTACTATATAATTTGTGCACAATATAGGCTCTCGTGTGACACCTGGCTTGTGTACTGTCCTTATGGTAAAGTATCGCCAGTACTTGTGTGCCATCAGACTTAATCTCATGTATCTTGGAGTCGGAGTATGGGTCCACTTGGAAGTCGGTGGTTAATAGCTTGGCATATCTCAGATTACATGGCAGCCTGCACGAGTGGCATTTTTGCCAGTTCTCTCCGAGTTCCTCTTTTCCTTGATAAGTTTATTAAGGGATGCCAAGAGACCCGGTGTTTTCCTGATGAGAATATTCCTGTCTCCTTCAAAAATTTACTTCAAAACACCAAATAACTTAGCTATCATGCGAAGATGAGAATAAATAAAAGTAAATTCCTCTGCTCCTCGCAGAGCACCAGATAACTGTCAACTTCACCGAGCATTACACACTACTGCCAGTCGATATATGCACGCGCTCCTGGAAAGCAATAGAGCTCATGCCACTTGCTGCATCGGAATCGACTACGAGCTTAGCGTGGTATTCCCGGACACTAAGGATCAGGCGGGGTCCTAGCACTGACATCTGCATGACCTCCACAAAATTAAACAAGCCGGCACAAATCAGGTAATTTTGTGAATATTCGTTCTATAGAAATGATGAACCGTGGTTGTATGCAGAGGTAAGTGAAAGATTGACATACTGTCGTTGGAGTGAAAATAGTAATGAGCTGGAAGCAAGAAGCAACAACGAAGCTACCACATTCAATCATTCAGCGTAAAAAAGGGAACGATAATCGCAACATAAGCTCACCTCGCAAAGTAAGGCAGGTGAGTTTTCATCAACACCGTAAAACAGTCCCCGATTATTCCTCCTGCCGAATGTCGTCGCAGTTCACGAAAGCGTTTTACCGCAATCCAGACTGCGAGATACATTGCAAAGACCTCCCACACAGTCAAGAGTATCCAACCAATGGCATACAGATGTACGATATTTTCCGCGGGGCTGAAAAAGCACTGATAGGCGCCGGAAAGAATAAATTCCTCTAGTATTTATCAATGAGGTGCATATTTTTGTCACATCAACAATTAAGCGTACCTCCTGAAGCATGCGTTGTTGACAATATGGCGGTCACTCCATTGAAAATGATGACAGCAGAGGAGATGGCAATGAGAAATATCAGGATCTTTCTGGACCGCTGATACATGGCATGCAGCCGAGTAATGATGATGACTTCAGCCAAGTTAATGTCACCCAAGTCTCACGAGTGCCAAACTCACCCCATAGCATAGCAATTACCACAGCAACGATACACTCCCATATGGCGTACAGAACATAGCCTGACAAATCCAGTCAGCCCCGGGTAGTACACACTCCAAACAACCTCACATCTGTGGCAGCATAGTGTGACAGTCATCAGTGAACTAACAAGTTCGTAAAGAACCGCACCCACTCCTACAGGGCACCATGGTTAATTGGAGATAATAGTAGATATATGTGCAGAAGACTTACTCTATCTGTCAGTGAGATGGTCGTAACACTGGCTATATGCCGTTGGTCAGAAGAAGCAAAGACTATGAATGTACGAAAGAGACATACTCAGCATGTCAAGGCTGATTAGTATGAGAGATATACAATTAGCACAACACCGATTGTGTAGCCTTCCGAACGTACACAGCATATGAAATTCCAAGGTAGCGTATCTAGGATACTTTCAAGTCAGCATAACATGGTAACTGCGACAAGCAAGCTACATACACCGAGATACATAATTGTCATTAGGGACCAACGTTGCCTCTGGAATTAAGTGCATTATCATGCATGTTCCTCTGACATGAGATTCTATTCACCCAGATCAATTCTACCTATAAACCATTCTTAGTAACATGGCTGTTTGGTCATAGCATCGACATACCTCTTGTCCAAATGTAAGTACTGAAAATACTTGTAAGATATCAGCAGTCCTTTAATATTCTCATACTCACTCCAATCATACGTCACTCCAACAAAGGAGGCAACTGGAAACCGCAGCCAAGGTTAGGTTGAGATACCAGCTTCAACATGCGACTACACCCCACGAACCTGCAAAATAACTTAAGACACGACCTGCATGAATGGTGGGCCACCAAGCGAGATCATTTGAGACTATGGTCATTCATATTGGTAGAGAATGGGGGTGCGAGTGAGAGGCCAACTTGCTGGACGTATGGCGGTAACTTATATACCACCACCCAGTGCTTGGATCACAAAAATAAGATTGGGCATGATGTTTGTTCCTGCCTAGATTGACTGAAGGGAAAATTAATCCAGGGGTTGAACGTAAGTGTTGGTCGCGAAAGAATACCGAAAAAGATGGAAGGCCAATTGTAACGACATGCCATTGTGTCGGTCTAGACTGCCATATCAGGGACTCATGAATTCACCGATATGATTGGAGGCCAGAAACCGTTAAAAATAGGGGAGACCCACATGAAGCAAGTTCTACTCGTGTGCGAGCAAATATCTCAATATCTACCTCCTGTACTCCTCGTCCTCGTGCCATCTGTCGCTTCATGACCACCTTCTCGCTCTCTCGGTTATCGAGCTATCGTATCATAAAGTTGCCAACAATGATGAATGTAAAATCGTTGATCTGCATCATGGTCCGTGGAGTTGGCGCAGTGATGGAGCATCGGTATGCACAGCCAGAGATAGCCTAGAATTTATGATATGCAGTAACGCTATAGATCCGAGCAGCGTTGACATACAGAAATGAAGACCTTGGCATGTTGTTATGACTGTATTAAGCCTGCTTATTGTTCTTCAAAAGTGTATATAGGCTGATTCCGCGAAGGCATCAAGCCTCAACAGCGTGCTGAGCCTGCGCCCATATGATTGTAGTAGGCGCACCTTCTCTCCCTGGCAACGCGCTCAATTTGCAGTGTGCAGTTTATTAGATGTAGATTCACAACTTGGACCCATGATCTAAGCCTTTACGTAATTCTTCTTCAGTGCATCCCAATTCATGCTCAGCTCAGACTCATACATTGCTTTACATTACTTTATAAACGTCATATCGAGGAAAGGAGCACTTCGGCTGGGAATATCTGAGTCTTACTGATGTCCTACTCAGCATCTATATGCTAATAATGTTCGCTGTTCTCCACTATTGTACCAGGTTGCAAATCCTGTCAAATTTACATGAGAGGTCTCAGTGATGCATTGCCTATTCTCATTGTAGCTGGAAATGTCATGCGGTGTATAGATGATAATCGATCATGTACTGATCAGGCAAGTAATTCCACTGTGCATCATATTATGTAATAGTTATGTGCTATTACCATGAACTTCATCTGACATCTTTCAGAAACATTCTCGCACCGTGCATGCACCACTCTCCCCAGCAGCCCCCAACGGCACCTCCAACACCCAAGCACACTATGCTGTTACGAGGCAGCCTGTCACTGACAATGTACCTCCAGCTTTTGGCCTTTTTCGATCGGTTTATGGCATAGTGATTCATAGATAAAAGGAGTAGGTCTAGACACACGTGTTTTCGTGTTGTAGCTACTACATATCAATAAGCTGTTTTTTTAGCTCTTCCTTTGATTTCTGAGTTTCCTCCTTGAAAACCGAGCATGCACAGGCACCAAGTGGTCACTTGTTCCCCAACTACGTAGTAAGTATATTTGATGCATGAATCTAATTGACATCCATCGAAATATCTGTAAATGAAAGCACTCCATAAATCTGTACCTACAATATGTGAGGGAATTTGGAATGAAAGATGCTGTATACAATCATAAATGGATAGAAACTAACATAGAGTATTGATGTAGGATATACAAAGGATATGCCGTCAGAACTCGTGGTTGAACACATCGCTCTCGCCCTGCAATGCGGCAGTATGCTCATTCTCCATTACCGCATGCCCATCATGATTGCCTTGTCTCCCAGACTCGTACGTTCCACCTGCTGCATCTTCTGGCACCTCCAAATCGACACTTGATTCTGCCCTGCGCGAGTAGGTCGACTCTATGTCACCGCCATCGCCAACTGTTGAGCGACTCTTTGACTTCTTCTTTCGTCTTTTCTGCTCTGGGGCGGTATATGCATCCTCCGTTCTCGCCCACCTATCTTTCTTCTTTTTCTTCTTCCGCGCTGGAGCGTCTCCCGCACCAGGAAGTGTATCACTGAAGTTGGCAGGGTAATGCCAACGAGAACTTCCTGATTCAGCTGAACGCATGCTACCTTCCCGTTCAGGGTTGTAGAATGATTCGTCGTCAGCCTTCCAGAGAGCATTGCCATTGGTTGGCTTAGTAGATTGATCCTGTGTTGATGAGCGGCTTGGCGACGCCTGGCCTTCCTCTAGAGGCTGATCGTCCAGAGCAGAGTTGGGGTTGCGGTCATTATATCTCCCTGCCCACTGGGAACGTTGTTCGTGGCGTTTGATGGTTGAAGTGTCGACAAGGCCGTAGCGCTCAGCCCACTTGGGTGTGCGACGGCGATTCTTGTTGTTTCTAATATTCTGCAATTTCAGGATATATCAGTACTTTAATCCGCAAGCTAGTGCTCCTACTACCTGTATATAAAAGTTGTGCGCATGTCCTGAGACAAGAAAGTTAAGCGCAATCAAATTGTTGTGATCACATCACATACCTGGAATGTATCCGCAAATCGTGAGTAAAAGATTCAGCCAGAAGTCCTTCCCAATACCAAACCTTGCTGCCACAGCTGTATTCAAATGGCTTATCAGCACCTTGTTGCACGACAGCATTCCTCACGACAAGATCACAAAGATACACACCTAGCGGGGGGAAGAGCGTCCCCATAATGAAGAGTATGACGGCGTACGCATGGTACCGCTTGACTTTTGGTCTTGCCGGTTTGTTAGTCTTTGCAGGCATAATGCTCGCCGTAATCGACGTGCATGAAAGGGAGCAAGAATGAGGGCACAGCCGACAACTTGGCGCTTACCACTACCAGTGTTTGCTGGCCGCCGCAATCTCCGAAAGAGGAAACGACACGTGAATGATGTCGTTACCTAAACAAGTGTCGCAACATCGTGTTCGAGCACCGTCCGCTATTGGACTTCAAAGCTTCGACGTTAACCTCGACCATCCACACTGTGCTCATTGGTGAGCGTGACGTGTACATATCTCGGTGAGTAATGGGATTGCTAGATCTATATATCCAGTTTGAATATCTTCAACAGGAATCACATTTAGACCTGTTTCGCACTAGGTCTGCTCTCCGAGTTGGAGGCACTTCACAATTTCTATTATGGACCATGATGAAAACGAACCGGTGCTCGACCTCTCAGATGTCGTACATGATGAACCTTTGGGCTCAGATGAAGAACAGATCCATAGTGGAGATGACGTCGACGTGAACGCCCCTTCCTCATTCTCCGATTCATCGCACCACGGACATTCGCCACACGATGGCGTTCCCCTTTCCCTCGACCCATCGGTATCTCCGGAACACTTTTCAGTAGAAATGTTGGAGCGCGAAATTGCCAGTCTCCTTCACCAGAATGCAACGGCTGCATCTGCTGCACTCCTGAGTGCTGCCGCGCAGCAGCGCCAGGCGCAAAACGAACAAGACCACGATTCTTCCATTCCGGATTCCGCTCCAGATGATACACAGAAAGTCAGCGATACCACAACTGCCGGTGATGTTATTTCTGGTCTTGGTCTTAATCTTCGCAGCATCACTGCCATGCTGCAAGCAGCACACGCACAGGCTTCGTCCAACGGGCGCCATGCTGAGTCTTTGAAGCTCCACGACACGGAGCTTGAGCATAGTCTGCGTACAACGCGCACCGCCCCCGCGTTCCATTCTCTAACGGCTGGCGACGCCGATGACTATATTGTAGATGGGCCTCGAGATCTGGGGCCTCGGGACTTGGACCTACTTTACCCCCCACAAGAGATAAGGAGTGACGAACATAATGACGACCGAAATGGGAGTGATGCTGCGTGTTCACCACAACACAAATCTCGGACAGATGCACCAGACGCCCACGAAGGCGTGCCTGGAGAGTTCAATGATATCAGTGACATATTGAATCATCTTTCATCACACTTTGACACCGAAACAGAAACGGATCCTACTCACGGGCACCTCCAGGCACCATCGACAGAAAGTACCTCCCCCATATCTCGTTCTCGTACCACGCCTGCCCAGTCACCTGTGCGTTTTAACCAGCATCTACCCAGTCCGTCTCGCCCCATTCCACAACCTGTTGCCTCTACATCGACTGCACCAAAAAAGTCACCCGAAAGCAAAAAGTCGAAGAAGGGGAAGGATAAAGATAAAGATAAGGAACAAAATGGCGAAAAGGAGAAGACAGTAAACATACACGCCTGTGAAGAACCGCTATGTCGCAAGACATTCACCCGAAGGAGCGATCTTGCGAGGCACATGCGGATCCACACCGGTGAACGACCGTTTGTTTGTAACCATGGCGGATGCGGAAAGACATTCATTCAGGTTTGTATTATTTATCAGACTACACGCAGTATCTTACAACTTTTCGGGAACATAGCGATCTGCATTACACGTTCATCAACGGGTGCACACAGGCGAGAAACCGCATTCTTGCGAATATCCAGGGTGTGGAAAGACTTTCGGGGACTCGAGCAGTCTCGCACGGCACCGGCGAACGCACACAGGAAAGCGACCTTACAAGTGTGAAGATCCAGAGTGCGAAAAAACGTTTACACGTCGCACAACGCTCACTCAGCATATGCGAACTCACGATCCAACATGGGAACCAGATCCTAATATGTGGGTATCCAAGCTTAATGTTGTATTCACATATACTGATTCGATGGCGCAGAAAATACAATTTTAAAGCTAAAAAACAGAAGGTTTCCGACCCAACAGAGGATCTTGAGCTAGAAGAATCGGTGCGCACTATTTCTGCGCTATTCTCGCAGACCGGGGGAGTTGTAACCAGGCCCTTGGCGGCTGGTGCACCAGGTGAGCCACTTGAAGCCAGAGTGGCAAGTATCAGTGCAGAGATCGCCGCTGCAATCGCCCAGGCATCTTCACGGGCGCTGGACGAGGACGAAGATGAGATGGAGGAAGAAGAGGGAGTTGAGGATGAGGATGGCTGGTGCTCCGGGCATGAGATTATGAGACCTGAGAGCATAGTGCCCAATACGAGCGGAATCAGAGGCAGTGGTAATGATGACAATGGTGGGAAGGTTATTGCAGGCGTGGAAGACAACGATGAGGACAGTGATACTTTTCCTATCCCACTACGGACACGCAAGGGTAAGGAACCGGTTTCTTTGATAGGAATCAAGAGGAAACGATGATCAATTTCCGGCTCGTGTATGTATTGTTATTCTGCATTTACGTATCTGCTGTATAATCACAGGGAATTTATTCACGTTCGGGCCTCCGACCAGTACTGTGAGAAAATCTTGACGTCTAGTAGTAACTGGGAAGCGGATCATCAAGTGCTTATTGAAGTGTCCGTTTCCATCCGCATAATAGCCTGAGACGTGCAAATCTAACGTTTAAATATTGTGAAACATTCATGTTTCCTTGCTCGCACTTTACAACACCCTACCTAGAACTATAATGGCATCGGTCTCAGAACAACCCCCTAGCACGGATCTGATCACTTTGAGCAGGTGAGTGAACTTGGTCATGTTCCGGTAGAGCGCGATGCTATATTGATGCCTTGCAGACATGTGATGGACGACCAGCTGCGACTGGGGACGACCGCCACAGGAGATCTCACCCTTTTGCTCATCGCCATCCAAGTCACTAGCAAGTTCATCGCAACCAACGTACGAAAAGCCCGGCTCATCAACCTGTATGTAATTCAACTACACGAATGTTTGTATTTGGAACACCCCTGATATGATGTCCAGTGTCGGCCTTGCCGGCGAGACCAACGTCCAAGGCGAGGAACAGAAGAAGCTTGATATTCTATCCAATGACATCATGGTCAACGCCCTGCGGGCGTCTGGAAAGACCGCAGTCTTGGTCTCAGAAGAGCTTGAGAATGCTATCATCATTGAGGAGAAAAACAAGGGAAAGTACTGCGTAGTTTTTGACCCGCTTGATGGCAGTAGCAACATCGATGCTGGTGTCAACATCGGGACTATCTTTGGCATTTACGCTGTGGTGCGTCTCTTGCATATCGCGATATCTTCATTGCTCTGATTTGCTTATGCAGAGACCGGACTCTAAAGGAACTATAGAGGATGTGCTCAGACCAGGGAATGAGATGGTCGCTGCAGGATACACGATGTTAGTGGTCCATACGAGCGACTTTGGACATGTTCTCACATCGATCTAGGTATGGTTCTTCAGCGAACTTGGTTCTTTCTACTGGGTCAGGTGTCAACGGCTACACTCTGGATGCCGCTCTAGGAGAGTTTATCCTCACTCACCCTGATGTAGGAAACCACCTCCTATCTTGCGTTCGGGATAACGCTAATCTATCTACCAGATAAAAATACCTCCTCGTGGCAAAATTTACTCCTTCAACGAAGGCAACTCGATGTATTTTTACCCACCCGTGACCAACTATCTGAACTCGATCAAGTATCCGAAGAGTGGATCTCCTTATTCTGCTCGGTACATCGGGTCGATGGTTGCAGACGTGCATAGGACACTGCTGTACGGTGGGATTTTTGGCTACCCTGACGACAAGAAAAGCAAGTCTGGGAAGTTGCGACTACTATATGAGGCATTTCCCATGGCTTTCCTGACCGAGCAGGTGTGTCCAAGGGTATATTCCGATTGGGCCAATACTAACCGCATTACAAAGGCCGGTGGAGTCGCGACTACGGGTACGAAGCGCATCCTCGACATCGTCCCAACGAGCATTCATGAGCGGTGCTCTGTGTTCCTTGGGAGCCGGGATGATGTGCAGGATCTTATGAAATTCTATGCATAATGAAGATTAGCAAGCAGCGAGATATGGTATTGTATTGAAGTATGTACTGCTATGGTCAATGGAATTAATTTCGTGAGTTAGTTTCGTCGGTAGCCTTGGCACAGCACGAGTTGATTTGATATCAAAAGTCCTCGGAAACATGCATGTTTTCGACAATAGGTTCATACTAGACCACTTGGAGGTTTTTGATCACCGGCAAGGCCTTCTGAAGCGCTAGCTTACAATACTGATTACTCAGCATTAGAGAGGGCGTGTACAAAGATGCATGATATCGAATTTGCATGCTGACGAGATTTTTAAATCCTTTGGGTCTTCGGTCTTCGAATTGAATGAAATTTGACGCGATATTTGCGCTATAGCACGCACTGTTACCATCGTTGGGCCAAGAGACGTGTACAAGAGATTGTCGACAAGATATTAAATTTAATATTGGCAACATAGCCGCGATAATCATAAGGCGCTACTGTCCATCTTCGAGCCTTCATTCTCGACGAAAGAGCTCGGGAGATTGTCCGATAAGGCCTTGATCCTACCGTGATTAAAGTGCTAAAAGTCGGTCCATCGGCGCCGTAGATGGTTCCTGGAATCACTTTGAAAATATTGTGCTGTCAGTGGTCACCTGCCTTGTCAGACTCAGCCTTATCGTAAATTATTGGAAATTATTAGTCATATTTTGGTCAACAGTGGCTTAGTGAGCACGCAATAAGTACCAGAAATCTAATCAGTCTATTTTTCAACACACACCCACCAGCTCCCTTGGTACACGCATCGCCATTATCAATCATAGCTCACGCCATTTCGACTCATCATCCATGGCTCCGCTGAACTTACAGGGACTCAATCTCGTTCACAGTACTTCTCCTGCACCACAGGACACTCACGACCTACTAGCATCCTCACCATTCCCCGACTTCTCAGCCCACCTTGACTTGTGGACTAACCTTTCTTTTGAGACTGATGAGCCTCTCGCTCGTAACAAGGGAAAGAGAAAATCGGTAGACGAATCAGATGAAGACACCGCTACTGTATCTCCTTTAGGCCTTCCTACCCACGACGGCCATGAAAACGTAGTGCATCCCACAAGCACTACCATCAGTCCCCACTCTGACGCTCATGCGGCGCAGTTCGATCTCAATGCGTTGTTGGCAGGATTTGGCATTGACCCGATTTCACTTCCTCAATTGACGCCCGCACCGGCGGAGAATGTGGCGGCGCCTTCGCTTGCGCAGTTGCTTGCTTTGCATAATGCTCAAGGAGGGACTTATCTGTGCCCCCTCCTCCCCCTGTTGTACATGCACAGCCCTCACAGCCTGCTGCTAAGCGGGCTCGTATTTCCAAAAGCTCGGCGTCTACAGAGACATTCGAGCCTGCATCCCCTGTTTCGCCCAGTGGAGAAGAGACCCAGGGTGATTTCACGAATCCGTTGTCCGCTGCGGAAGACAAGCGGCGCCGGAATACTGCTGCTAGCGCAAGGTTCAGATTGAAGAAGAAGGAACGGGAAGCTGCGCTTGAGCGACGCGCGAAAGAGCTTGAGGAACGTGTTGTGGAGCTGGAACGTGAGTGCGAGGGGCTCCGGAGAGAGAACGGGTGGTTGAAGGGGCTTGTTGTGGGCGTGACGGGCGCTGGTGCGAAATAGGGGGACAACTAACGGCGTAGGGCTGTATCTTGCAGAGTGAGACTTGAGTGCTCTGGGCGTCCGACGCCGGTGGGTTCTTGCCACATATCCCTTCGCGGGGTGATGGGGAGAGAAAGTTTGATGGGAGCTTGGCCTTCTATCACACGATAGTGTGACGTGGAGCATCTTGTAGAGACCACAAAGATGTTGGGCACCATGAAGTAGACTCTGTATTATTATCGATAACTTTTTTGAACTGTTGTGATTTTTTTTACTGTACAAGCAGACACCTTCATAAACTCGATATTGATGCCAATTTTCTTATCATGGCAGTGACAAGCATTGACAGTCGTGTGTTTGTGACCGGCTTATCTTGTATCACATGTGCGTTGTTACCTAAATTAGACCTTTATCGCATTCTTGATTTAGCAACTGAGGTCCGTGCACTGATAAAGAATATATAAAAGGAGGGTGCGAACGAAATGAATCCTTACCACTCTGGCCTTTTGGCTTAGATCAAGTGTAGTATCTGTTCTTAATAGTTTAACCACTATTATGAGGGCACCGCCCTCATTCTTTGGTTATCAAATTTTTGCCGCCCTTGTCCTCTCGAGCTCTGCTTGCAACTTGAGGGGTGTGATGACCTTGCTACTGCACTATCGGCTTGTGTCGTCGGGGTTCCTTTTTTTAGGAGTTCTTCGTCTCTTTGTCATGATGGCTAAAACATGGTCATTTGACTGTGTATGGCCCTTGACAAACAGATCATGAACCCTCCGTCTTTGTCTGTTACTTTGTAGTCCTCAAGATGCTTTGAGCTACGTAGTGCTTTGTAGCAATGGAAGCGCAGTGTGTACAGTAGCTGGCGTAGCACGTAGTAGCAAGTCAAACTAATCGATTTAAGTTAAAACAAATCCTGAAGTTCAAGCCAGTACGGAGGTTTTAGTTCTTCCAGCTGCTACTTGCTGTACTGTTGTTTCAAAAGAAGTACTGTGCTACGCAATGCTACGAGTCACTGCGCTCGGCAGTGGGTTTCCTGATGAGCCTTGTCTTACAAATATCTGTGAATCATATTTTGTTTGCGGAGTCAGGGATTGGCGCCTGCGCCGCTACCGATTTATTTCGTTGTCCGCGCAAATGGTGTCATTGCCATGAACCGGATAAGAGAGAGTGGCTACTTGAAACTTGTGCACTCAGGTCATCCTTACCATGGGCACAGGCCTACCACTATGGCTCAAATTTCTCAATCAAGTATGTGCCGACTTGTATCGACCGAAAGGAAGTGTTGAATCAAATTTCTACAGACGTCTAAAATTGTGACCGTGTTAACAACTGCAGTCCTTCTCTATACCCGCTCTGCAAGTGTCGCATATGTTGGGGGCGGCGCACTCTTATGCGGAGGACTTTCCAAGCTTATAAGGATGGCAATACGACAGGAGCGCCCACCACTGCACTCCGGGCGAAAAGTCAGCTATGGGTACGCAAATTCGATCCATTTCCAGCGATGCACAGTCTAATTGCATTGTCAACACCCTTCTGCAGGATGCCTAGCTCACATGCATCCACATGCACCTTCCTCGCCACATATATTACGATCGCTTGCCTCCAGTTACCTGTCCTTCCTACCTTACCCAGCTCCGTTATCTTTGCTCCGGTGGTCATCTTACCATGGACGTTCATGATAGTCATGTCAAGGGTCTGGTTGGGTCACCACACATGGTCGCAAGTTGCAGTGGGAGCCTCGCTTGGAGTCTGTTGCGCTAGCTTTTGGTTCAAGTTATGGGTGGATGATACTGCTGGCATCAAGACAATTGCATTGCAAGTCGAAACGATGGTAAATTGGACAATATTCATGATTTCAGGAGTGCCTATCCCTACACTTAGAGACATTTAGGTCATGGTCCACAGCGTTGCTCAACCATAAATGATGACTTGTACTTGATTCGCACTGCAATTTTACAAGCGCTGCCCACGACCTACTGCCCTCCTGGACTGTAAGCAACTGCTTTTTCGTGGTTTAATTCTCTTCCTGTACAACCGCGAACATAACTATATTCATGAACCATGAGCAACTCTCCACAAGACAGAGGTGGTAGCTGCGGTGGTTCCCCTAGTGGCACTCGAGGGAGCGGCGGTAGATTTGGTGCAGGAAGAGGCTCTATAGCTACGAGTGGCGGGTATGGCGGTGGTTCTAAGGTTGAGTCTTTCGATCCGGGCCCTACATCTGTAGACCAACATTTGGCAATCTTGGACCAATTGGTCTATTCTTTTACAAAACTCGCCTTCAACCCTGACCACCCTCACTGGCCTGGCTACAGCACCCTCGGCCGCCAAAGTACATTGCGGGCTAATTTCTTTTCCATAAAGCTTCCCAAACGATGACTCATTTACGACTACCATATTGAGATTACGCCCATCCACATCGTCAAGCGTGTTCGTGCGCGCCTACAAGGCTAGAGAGTGTCTGTCGCCCATGAGAAGCTTGTATCTCCCAAGAAGATGCCTCGGCTCCTTGCATGCGAGCCCTGTATTACGAGGAAGGGGAAGCTGGCCCTAATGCCCGCATACTTTCGCAATTACTCACACGGGTGACTTGGATATTGCGTAGCTCACGAAGTAAGCTATGAAAGCTACCTCATTTTTTTTTCATGTTAAATTATGGTGGCCAGGTATCTCAGCGGCAACATTGAGTCACGGGACTTTAACCTTCGGCCATTGCAGATCTGTACTTCAAACACATGCGATGGGTACCGGTGTTCTATGAGGAACTTATGGTGGAAGTCGATGCCTATATGACTGACTTCTACAACCCAGGCAACTTTGCCAATGCCATCATTTAGTTCAGCTGGTCATCCAATGAGTGTCGCTCTAATGCTCACCCCTTGTTTGTAGATGACTACAGACCTGACTGGAATGATGATAGAGCGCCTCGTATGTTAGAATCAGAAGAATCGAGCCCTGCCAGACTGAATCTTTGTTTATAGGGAGGGTGTCTGAAGTGAGATGGGCTTTCCTTTCGATCTTAACGTTGCTTGCTAATTTTGAACGGACAAAGCTAACTCAATGCTGTGCTAGAAGAAGAGTTTCCTAAGATGTTGGAGGCATTTAAGAGAGTTCTCCAAAACGAAGCCGTATCGCCCAGCATCGACGATCATCATTCGTGGAAAGCGCCGCAGTGCCAAGTTCTGGCCGACCGAGTCCCAGTTTGCGGACCTAAACGGTCACACTCACTCAGGAATCGTCCTCGATAGAAAGCGTCATTGCAATGTACAGCCCTTCTACTTGACCACAAGTTGATCCTTTTAACATTTTGTTTACTGTAGATCCGACTTTTGACTTTTTACCTTCAAACTCATGCCGGCTTGCAAGGCCACATGAGGGCAACTAACTACACAGTGTTGCATGACGAGAACCACCTTGCCGCAGATGAAGTGCAGCAGGGTACATGCATTGCAAATTACCTATACGCTCGTGCCGATAAGGCGGTGAGTCTCGTCCCAGCCACATACTACGCTGATTGGGCTTGTATAAGAGGGATATGTTACTTGAACGACTTCTTGAGTACCGATGACAAGGTATCTGATAAGCTCTGCCGCGATAAGAACAGGGAAGGGGAAAGTAAAGGAAGGTAAACAAGAGAAGATGTGTGTTTGAGGCGGTGAAGGAAGCATGGGGAGAAGGCGTGCATCCTGGCTTGCGCGGGAGCATGCTTTATATCTGATGGGGGTTACTGGGAGTCGTACCAAGTGCATACGGTTTGTTCAAAGTGAGTGATCTTTCGGCTGTGTTTCTTCTGCTCATTCTGTTCCAGAATGTTTAAATGTTTTTTTTTGATACAACGTTGCCGTCTTGAAGTAATTCTATTCTACGTGCGGCTGTTAGATCCTTTTTGTTCAATTGTTCCCCCATCCTTGTTGTCAGATAGAAATTAATATGCAATAAATGCGTTTACTTGAGACATTCCTCCTGCAACGGTTTCCGGATGTGTTGATATAGACCTTATTAGACTTAGCTAACTACTGAATTGGTACTAATTTCATGTCGCGTGACCGACGCGTTACGTGTGACGCGCCTCCTTGAAAGCACGCAGTTTCAGTTCTCGGATTTCTTTTTACTTGTTCTTTGTCCAAAATCGAAAATGAGCCTGCGCCGATTTGCTCAGGCCAATCATGCCGCAAATACTCCAGGTTCACCGCACTCTCCGTCACCTAGACTGAATGGTGCAATCCATACTCCAGTCACACCCCGCACACGCGTGTCATATGTTCAATCTCCATCTTCTACTCCCTCCATATCCTCCTCCACGCCATTTGACTGGGATGCTGCACGGTCAAGGAGACCACCACCTTATGCTTCGCCTCTTAGCGCAAAGCGTAAATCTCGTATGAGTTCCGTCCCGGATGGGCTCAGGCCGCTGCCAAAGAAAGTTGTGAAAAAGAAAGGCATGTTTGAGAGGTCAGTGATTGTTCCGAGCGTTTCTCCATCGTTAATCAATGATTTATTAATGCGTTTGTCATTGCACAGAATCACAGAGTTACCTTCACGGATTATGTTCGAGATCTCATTATTTCCTCACAACTTACCGATGCCAGCTCCGAGAACGACCGGATGGCTCGTTGGGTCTAGCATACACCTGCTGCACCTTTGTCTGCGTGTATCTCAGATACGTGCCACAGCTGACTCAGACATCGGCTGGGAAGACTTGTATTGGGAACGTAGCCAGCAAAGTTGGTTTGATTGGGTAAGCTACGCTCGACAATGGATCTTACACATCCTTACATACCTCTCGCAGACCATTCCGATGACAGGCATTCTGTTGGTTGCTTCGACATTGAATGCAATGCACTTTTTCACGCAAAGCAAAACGTATCGCCTTCATCGTCGAACCAAGGCGGACCCCGTATCCTCGCCACATACTACGTTTGTAACCTCTCCCGTACGTGTGCGACCCCTTTCTTCCGACGAGCCTTCCCCAATGGCCTCTTTCAAAACGCGCATCTTGCGCGTGATAAAAGCCGTCGTCATTTTCCTATGGACTTGTTTCATCTCCTTCTGGAAATTTCTGCTCGGTATTTCTACGCCCACGCCTTCATCGTCTTCACCCGCCCGAGGAGCACCTGCAGATCAAATTCAACAGCTTGAGGTCTGGACTCCGGGAGAGCTTGAGCGCGTGCTTCTCAGCGTATATTCCCCTGTTCATGCTCTCATATGGATGTCTACGGGTCCTACAAATTGGAT
Organism: Suillus spraguei; assembly: GCA_016800925.1. Taxonomy (NCBI): domain Eukaryota; kingdom Fungi; phylum Basidiomycota; class Agaricomycetes; order Boletales; family Suillaceae; genus Suillus; species Suillus spraguei. Next base: position 320,219 of record JABCPU010000010.1, read on the forward strand.
ACTTATGACTGCTGTAATGGGTGCCGTGGGCGTGCAAACCAGCCTTCTCATACAAGCTTATGAGGGTCTTGTGAAGGACCGTGCTATTCTTGCTGCTGAAGTCATGCATGAATATAACGAAGGAGTGAGTTATCATCGGGTCTCTAGTAGGACGTTCCCCGTTGACATGATCTTTATTTCAGTTTGTGTATCCGCGAATGAATATTGTGAAGAAAGACGTCGCTGTCATGACGCATCAATCGGAGATGATAAATATCTGGGAAGACTAGCGATCCCAGATCATTTCAGAAATAGCTACAAGTCATCCATGAGAAACTATACCTGCATGTAGATTGGACTATCATCAGTACATTCATTCACCTATTCTGCCCGAGACGGCAAGACCTGATATATATATTGATCTGCATATTCTATTCGTACCAGCTTGCCCTCAGCTCGTACTACTCTTGATCACTCCCGTATTATTCCCCTAGTATATTACTCACCCAGAATTCCGTGCTTTAAGCTTGTCAATCATCGATTGAGCTCCATTCTTTTGTACACTACTCTTAATTTTACACGCAATTAGATGTGAAGCAACAAGGACTGAAACTAGTTACTTGACTGAAGCTGCTGGCTGAAGCCTTTTATGATGTAACTTGGTCAGACTGCCGCCCGCGCATAACCGTTACACCCATACTGAAAGCTTAGTCATTAGCGACTGTCAGGGGAACTCAGTATATCCTCAGGACTCAGAATATTAGGGTGAATGGTGCTGCATGGCAATGTAGTTGCAAGAGCGAGAAGACCAGGTCGTCAGCTGGACACGATTTTCCACAAAGTACTATTCTTGAATGGTAACGACCATCGCTACCGTTAAGGATTGGTAGTCCGGGCCGGGGTTGATCACTCAGTTGAAACTCCTCCGGGTCAGTATTGAATGCGCTCACTTTTCTGCACGATCCTCCACCTCGTTTGAGCACAAGTTGACCAGATGCGGCTGTCTCCGCAAGAAACGCTGACTGCCAGCTCCATTGTAAATATCCCCGCCGCCTTCAGATTTCAGGTAAAAACTGTGAAAGTATTTAAGTAATTAATGCAGATAGCCCTGAGAAAATTTAACATGTAATGCGATAGCCGCACAAGGCTAGCCTAGAATATTATAGTCACAAGTGCAGTGCTCCTTGCTCCTGCACACCTTACAGTCTTTTGCGCCCACTGCTGCCACACCCATTTGATCCTGCATAGATACCATTCTGCCAAGGTATTCTTATAGGAATGTCGGACACAAATTCGATAAAGGTCACTCTCTTTGCGTTGAGGTAGTGGTCGCTGCCGTAAGTACGATCACGGAGTCGCGATTCATCACCCACCGACCTTTATGAAAGCTGTATGAATGCAAGGGGGGAGCGCACTAGAGCCAATCTGATACCCAACGATGCTCCATGCAGTGACTTCACAACGCAGCTAATGAACTTATTTTCAGTTTAGCGGGCTAGCGGAGATACGCAGCTACGCTACCACGCTGTGTACTAGATCCATCGTATCGATGGCGTTGGAAACACCAAAACCATTCTGTTGTGTATACTGCAATAGGACGAAGCTCGTGCTGTCATCCTAGCGATCGGTTCATCTCACGGGATCTGTCGATAATATCTTGCAATGCATGAAATGATACGTTTGCAAATGGAGCACACTGATGTTCAACTCACCTGGGTTCCTCAGAGACGGTGTGTGATAGTACGGTGACTTTTCATGTTGTTACAAGTCAGCTCTGTGCTGACATATTGCAGGACTTATGTTTCGCATGATTTCGTTGACAATTATAGCCCGCCCAGTGATCCGAGCGGTGCATACCGCGATGACATGCGACTTATTAGCCCAGCCATTGTGCTAGTACATTATTGCGTAAGCTCATTGCAGTGCTGCTCCATTGTGAGTCCCGACTTCGTAGTATATAAGCTCGGACGTCCAAGGACATCCATACTCACTATCCTAGACACCGTTTCCTATCCTTGTACCGTTTTAGAACTTAACTTAGACACATCTCGCAATGGCACCTGTCGCAGTTGCCCCTACCACAACCACTGAATTCCTTACAAACCTCGAGACATCCGTTGTCTCTCCACAACCCAACACCCTCCACGATGTCATCGCTCAAGCTATTGACCGTTATCCATCGCACGAGCTTGCTTTCATAACCTCCTCGGCACATGATTCCTCCATTCATACGAAGACCTTCAGCGCCTTCAACCAACATGTTCGCAACCTTGCACGTGCCATGCTAGAGTGGAAAAACCCACAGGCTCAGTCGTCGTCGTGTATTTGACGGAGCACGAAGACAATATGGCTGCTGTATGGGCCTGTTTGTTGGCCGGCTATGTGCCCTGCTTACAACCCGCGCTTAGCGCGCAACAGGCGCACAAGGAGGGCCATGTTGCTCACATCAAGAACTTGTTTGGGTCTGCTACTTGGCTGACCAATGAGAATGGTGCTGAGCAAATAAGCACAATTTCTGGTCTGGAGGTTCACCTGCTCTCCAAATTAAAATCATCGGCGGAGACATTTTCCGTCTCAGCTGACTGGGTTGCGTACGAGGCTAAACCAGACGACGAGGCGATCCTGTTCCTGACATCAGGGTCAACTGGATTTTCGAAGGCGGTCGTGCACACGCACCGCACGATCCTGGCTGCATGCCGTGCGAAGGGGCAAAGCTATGGCCTTACTTCAGAATCTCGAGTGCTGAACTGTAAGGCGCACTTGGTTTAAATAATATGTTTATTAATAATATGGATGGCATTCAGGGGTCGGATTTGACCATGTCGCAGGATCGCTGGAAATGCACATCACGCCTTTACTATATGGTGCTTCGCAGCTCCACGTGCACGCATCTGCTGTCCTTGCTGATCCCCTTCGGCTGCTCAGTTTGATCGACGAAAAGGTATGTTAACATAAAATCACAGCCTCGCACTTCTCTCATCGATCGATTGTTAGTCGATTGAACTGGCCTTTGCCCCGAACTTCTTGCTCTCGAAGCTCACGCGTGATCTGGAGAAGCGCACCGACCTCTTCGGACACTTTGACTTGTCCTCCATCAAGCGGATCAACAGCGGAGGCGAAGCGGTCGTTTCCAAGACTGCGCAAGCGTTCGCTGCTACCATGAAACGGCTGAGCAAGAACCCCTCGGCTGTATCATTCGTTATTTCTGCTGGGTTTGGGATGACGGAAACTTGGTAAGGCTTATTAGACCATATGTGAACATAAACTGAGAATTTTCTACAGCGCCGGGTGTATTTACGATCCTGTTGATGTCCTCGCAACCGAGCCTGCCCACGAGTTTCTTGATCTCGGGCGACCCATCAATGGTTGCGAAATGCGCGTCGTCGACCCCGCAGACGGTGTTACTGTGCGCCGCGACGGAGAGAGCGGCGAGCTCCAGGTTCGCGGACCGATGGTCTTCGTACGTTACTACAACAACGCCGAGGCTACGTCCTCTAGCTTCGTCGAGGGCGGCTGGTACCGCACTGGCGATGTTGGCATTATCGAGAATGGTGTCATGCGCCTTAGCGGTCGTATCAAGGACACAGTCATCGTCCATGGTGTCTCGTATGGTATCCCTGAGCTCGAGACCCACCTGCAGACCGTAGAAGGGGTCACACACTCGTTCCTTGCTGCAGCTCCGTACCGTGCCCCTGGGCAGGAGACTGAAGGGTTTATCATTTTCTACTCGCCAAGCTTCGACCTCGATGGAGCAGACGCTTCGACAAAGCTCTTTGCCACGCACCGGGCCCTTCGGGATATCTGTGTGAAAATGGTCACCCTGCCACCTCAGTTTGTCGTTCCCATTCCTGTAAACCAGATGGAAAAGACGACTCTCGGTAAATTGTCTCGTGCGCGTCTGACGAGCCTCTTCAAGCAAGGTCAGCTTGCAAAGTACATCTCCCGCTCCGAGGAGCTTCTCAGTGAGGCACGTGGCGCTACGTTTGTAGCCCCGTCCACCGAGACGGAGAAGGCGCTTGTCAAGATATATGCTGGCATCTTCAACCTGTCAGAGAACGAGATGTCGGCGAGCGACAACTTCTTCGAACTTGGTGGTACTTCCATTGATGTCATTAGGTGAATATATCTACCCCCGCCATAAAGGCAATTTTACTCACATAATCTCCAGGCTCAAGCGTGAGGGAGAGGCACACTTCAACCTACCCGAGATCCCCACCATCCAAATCCTCAAGCACCCCGTCATCTCGAGCCTCGCCAACTACGTCAACGCATTGCTCTCCAAGGATAGCCAGACTGAAGAGTACGACCCCATCGTTCCCCTCCAACTGACCGGAAACAAGACGCCAATCTTCTTCGTGCACCCTGGTGTCGGAGAGGTTCTTATCTTCGTCAACCTCGCAAAATACTTCCAGAACGAGCGTCCCTTTTATGCTCTTCGCGCTCGTGGATTTGAGCCCGGCCACCCTTTCTTCACCTCCATGGATGAGATGGTGTCGTGCTACGCTGCAGCAGTCAAGAGGACCCAGGCGACGGGACCATATGCTATCGCAGGCTACAGTTACGGTGGTGTTGTCGCATTCGAAGTCGCAAAGCGGCTCGAGGCTATGGGCGACGAAGTCAAGTTCACCGGTCTTATCAACATCCCTCCTCATATCGCCGACCGCATGCACGAGATCGACTGGACAGGTGGCATGCTCAACTTGTCATACTTCCTCGGTCTCGTGTCGAAGCATGATGCTAATGATCTTGCGCCTGCTCTGAGACCGATGACGAGGAAGGAGCAGCTCGAGGTGGTGTGGAAGTTGTCTCCACCTGAACGCCTCGTCGAGCTGCAGCTGACACCTGAGAAGCTCGATCACTGGGTGGACATTGCCGGATCCCTGATCGAGTGCGGAAAAGACTACAACCCATCAGGCTCAGTTTGTATGTGTTCCTTTTTTGACTTCATTACCGCTTGCTCATATTCTGAGTCTGTTCAGCCGCAGTCGACGTTTTCTACGCCATCCCTCTCCGCGGCAGCAAGTCAGACTGGCTCAATAACCAGCTGAAGCCATGGTCTGGCTTCAGCCGCGGGGAGCCATCATATACTGATGTGCCTGGGCAACACTACACGTTGATGGACTTTGACCATGTCCCGCAGTTCCAGAAGATCTTCCGCGGTCGCCTCGAGGCTCGTGGCCTGTAAAAATTTATGTCTTTCGGAAGTATCTATTCGATTTCAATTATACCTGTACTTGGAGTGCATGTGTCCCACATTTAATTCGTTCCACTAATATAATTGGATTATTGTTTTCTTATGATAAGACCTCATTATTTGTTTGGTAGAACGTGAGGAAAGAAGAAGTCTCCTACATCCAGCGCTGCTACAACATGTGCCACTCAGATGTTGCGACATTCCTGCAATCATCACAGCTTCTTGTAGTGCGTTCATTCGCGAGTGACACGTATTTCTATTATCTATCCATCTATACTACACATGTATAAAGCACGCCGGCCTCGGGCGCAATTGTGCCCACCACGCCATAGGTTCTTCATGATGCTGTGTGATTGCATGCACAGCATCCGTCGACCGCATTGGAGAAGACTGCTCTGGAAACCGACAACATAGTAGCCACTATAAACTTTGAGGACGCCATTAACATCTTCTTCCCACAAGATATCGTTGAAGATGCTGATACCTGTCTTCATCGCTCATTCCTTTCCCCTCCCGATATCTACGTTGACAAATTCAATGATAGAATTCTAGATACATTACCAGGCGATTTTCCGCAAACAGACATGAAGCACACACGCACTCACAACACAAAACAGAGTCTTCTTTAGTTCGGACAACCTGAAGAAGCCGAACACGCTCCAGTGAGCGCGCCAGAACACACATCCGACTACCTTGCAATGCTAACCCATCCTGGAGTGCCTCCCCATCGCCTGGATTTGAAACAAAACTGCGTGTGCGCCATTCAACAAAACCTCTCTGTAGAAAAAGGATTGGTTAGAAATGCGTGGGTGCGCACAGTGGCTCTACATTGTCGTTTCATTGAAGTCCAACTCATCAATACATTCGAGAGCCACTGCATTCCCCGCATTAACTTTGCGTTTCCATTCAAATCGTTCATCGTGGACGGTAAATCGAAGCCAGTTTCCCTTGCGGCCTGCGTATGCAACCACATTAACGGGTGTCAAGGGTTAACGCTAGCGCATGCCGTACTCGACCTTCGAAGGATCCTGCTGCTCACGGTCAATTGTATGCAGCTTTGTTGAACGCGAAGAGACACGCTGTGTCGATTTGCAGAGACAAACGAGACATAGGACAGTGCGAGCATTGTATTTCCTGAATTGCTATTATAAAAATCAATGTGTAGTACATATCACCGTGTTTACATGGTGTCGACCAAAAAGGTGTCCTTGTTATAGTAATGGTATGTATTGATAGTACAATGCAGTCTAAACCTTTTCCATATTACTTGATCTGTAGGGTGAAATGTTAGTATTATGGAGCTAAAAATCATTAGGTTGTGAATAGAATCATGGTTGAAATAATACTTACCGAATAGGCTGGAAGGGGGGTCATACCTGCAGCAATCGGTTCTTGATCATGAGGTTCGAGAAACCGACCAACCAGCTGACATAGCTGAGCGATCTGCAGACATAGCTGAGCAATCTGCTGAATCTGCTGAGCGATCTGTTGACATAGGCCTTTGCTGACAGAAAGAAAGAAAAGGTCAGGGACAGACATCGAGTTATATATAAATACATACGCTCGAACAAGCGCTGCCCCAAGAAGCAAAGCCCAACCCAGACTGCACCTTGCACTTCCGCATACATCCCTAGCCGATCATTATCATTGCGTCCACGGGTCACGACAGACCAAAAGACAACATCTAAAGTCACGATGACTAAGATGAAGAGACGATGCCGATGGCTGGGGTGCGCCAAGCAGGGTCAGGTAGTAAAGCTAAATTAGTGATAGTAAGTTTGATGTCAGGGGCGGAGTTAGTGCACTCACCAGGGAAAACATCTATGAAATAATAATAGATGGTAACTCCATGCCAGATGATGGCATGAACAAGCACCCCGGCGGGGTGCCTCCAAGTTCTCGGGAGCAGAGTTTGAGAACATGCCAATGCTAGCGTTATCAGTAGAACGGCGTGCATGGCCAGCGGATGATATTTGCTCCATAGAGTGTGTGATTGGGACAGGAAGTGTAAAGATGATGATGCAGTGATAAACGGAATCAATGCGGATACAATGAGAATCATAGTGGAAGCGACGGTGGAAGCCTCATCTGATGTGGTGTTCCGATTCGACAAGGATATTGGTGGACTTGCGGTTTCTGACATTGTATAGGAACTTAGTGGTTGAAAGCTGAGCGTTGAATTTAGGAGGTTCAACGAACGACATTACATTAATATAATTACTCCTAAAACTAAAACTATCTTTAACTCCTTCCCGCCCCAACCCTCCTGTAGAACAACAGATACGCACATCTCATCGTCTCATCCTTTCTACCATCCCATTCCCAAACACATCCTCAGCTCTCAAATCCGAAACCAACTCATCGTCAATGCGTATTCACCCCTCACGCGGCTTTGTGGGTGCAGATGACATGTCGATGTTGGGATGGAGGACGTCGAGGGTGTAGTGACCGACTGAGGCTGAGAGGCCGTGGTGGTATCAGTTGGTGAGATTATTTGTGCAATAGGATGGAGACAGACGCACCTCCAAATAACCGATACCTCGTCCCATTCACCTTCTTTCCCTGGACCATCACTTCATTCCCAACCTACAGCTCTGGCGCAAACGCAACCTGCTTCCCCTTTATTGGCACCGTATAAGAATTGCTTTAGGTGGAGGATGAGAATCGGAGGGAGGGACTCGATATGTACTTGTTGAGTCGCATCGAGGGTAGCGCCTGGGCGGGTTACGGTTGTGACTTGTACGGATTGGGGGGTGGATATATGCGATAGGGCGTCTTTGATTGTGTGGGTCGTGTCGCGCTGTGTTAATGTCAATTTTTCAGCAGTCAGCTCAGAAGGGACAGGGAAATGACGAACTTGGATGTCTAGCCGCAGACTACGCCAGTCTTCGACAACGATAGTCTTTTTGGCGTGGTACGCGGAGGGTGGAACGGAATTTGCTGCCGAATATACGGGCCATGGGAGAGTCGGGACTCGGCTGTCTTTAGTATGGATCCGAAGGAGAAAAGGGAGTCCTTGCGGAGCGCGTGATGACGGTGCGGTTACGCTTGCCCACTTCGAGCCAGCCGTCTTCTTGTATACTATATACATATTATAAGAACGGGGCATTGAATCCTGCTTTTCGCGTTGCCGCCAGTGTGCGCCCTCCCCTCGAACCCTACTGCAGCTTGTATTAAAAAGAACCTGATTCAGCGCCTCTTTCGGATGCTCCCGAGCAAACTCCTGCTTAGTTAGTGGTGGCATCAGTGAACGAGGTTGTGGTAAAACCGACAAAGGAGTTGGAGCCATCGAGCACAGTGTAGAAGCGCTGGATGAATGTGTAGTTATTAAGAAAGCCACACTATTGGCCAGTGGGCATGCGAATGTTGCTAATGATGAGATACCTGGCATCGTCATCACCATCATTAAACTGGGAGTTGAGGAAACGAGTCCAGATTTAGGCGTGAGAGGCTCATCCCTAACGCCCAAATATGGACCCGTTGGACTGTAGATTTCCTGTACAGAATGGTGAACAAGGGGTGTGAGGGTTGACATAATTAACGGTACTACACCACCAACATGGAAGTTTAAGTTCTGCAGGGCACTGTACTGGTAAGAGGAGATAAGGAGAAGACCGGGTAATGAAAAGAAAGGTGGTGCCAGTATCGACGATACCAGCAGCGGTGAACAAGATCGTCGTGCAGCTGCAGGTAATGCTCTGATCAATACCCCAACAGCCCGATGGGGTGATGGTGATAGAACTGAAGCAAAACAATTACTATCAGTCTGGATTGATCTAGGAGCTGAGGTAGCTTACTGAGTAGTTGCATTTTTCTCAGTGTTGAACCAACAGGTTGTAGGGGGGCTGCCAAGGCTAAGTGCTGCGGTATGTTGCTTGGTACAGGAATGTTATCAGCACGTCAGCAATGCGTGTTGCAGTCCCTAAAGGCCACTATACGAGCTTTACCGTGCTGTAAGAGGTTAATAGCAACATTGGAGAAGTTTAGCCTACTGCTGAGGGGGAGGGTGATCAGAACTTCAACGGGCGATCCCGTGATTGACAAAACCAAGAGAAATGTCAACAAGGATACAGTGAGGAACATGTTGGAAAAGGTCGTGCCCATGGGACGTCGGAATGCAGTAGGAGATGGTGCACGGGACAAGTACTATCATATCGTTGAGACTCTAGAATCAGCGATCGGGGCTCTACAGAGCTCACACATGATATTAAGATTGGTGATTGGCGCTGTGAGGAAATACCAGAGATCAATGTCATGGGTGGTCAAACCTGGGAGGAAAAACACGTATTTGACATAAGTCTGGTCCGGACCTGGAGTGAAATTTTGAAATGTAAAGAGGCTCACCAAGCCATATTCTCTGTCCCCTTCAGCGTTTCAGCCCCTCCAAATCTATGATGTTACACCTGCACATTTATTATTCGTGCGCTCCACAGCTTATGCAGTGTGCGCATCAATGATGGATTAGGTATTATTGTATGTCGACGATGTCGAGTCAAAGTCCTACTGCCTAATAGGGATTTGTGACAACGAGCACGGCTGTCCTGCTTTCCATAGAAAATAACGCTTATAGGTAAATCAACTACCACTTATTACTTGATCTTTACAAACTGAGACGGAGTTGTTCTCCCAAAGTCTCATCTATCTGAAAAAGAGCTCCAACTTGAAGGATACATCTCGAAGACCAAAACTAGGCGTGGAATTATGCTGCCATCGACCATGACCAGCAGGACATTCGCGGCTGCCCTGGGATTATTTTCGCTTACTCTGATATATATCTGCTACAATGCAGCAAACTACGTCAGTCTAATAGTTTCTCCACAAGGATGTCGGATGTCATGGATGTCTCCATCTTACCTCCTCCAACACGAATTCAACACCTCATGGACGCCATTAGCACACCGGTATTCACTTTGGTTATACCGAGAGGTGGGATGGGATCCTAGCCAGGTGCGTGTCTAGTGACCTTTCCATTAGCTGCAATCCGATAACTAATGTTCAAGGACTAAATGATTATCTCCGCACCTTGCTACTGATAAAGGTCATGGGCGTACCAGTTCTTTTCATCCCTGGAAACGCTGGCTCGTCGCACCAAGTCCGGTCCATCGCATCCTCTGCTGCAAGACAATATTTTTCGTCTCCTTTTATTATCTCCAGCGACTTTACGGGCCGTGGAATCCAGTCGCTGGACTTTTTTGCTGGTAGGCTCAAATTCATTTTCATCTTCATGTAGTCCAAATCTCCCCATAAGCTGCCACGTATCAACAGTCTCGCTGACATGTATCCTTTGCCTAGTGGAATTCAACGAGGACCTTTCGGCGTTCCATGGACCTACTATTGAGTCACAGATCGAATACTCCGCTGCAGCGATACCTTACATTCTCTCACGTTATCCTCCTAATACTCGCATCATCGTTATGGGCCATTCAATGGGCGGCATCGTAGGGACCGCTCTTCTTCCCTCTGACGACATATCTGCATTGATAACCATGTCCACTCCCCACACGCTACCACCCGCACGCTTTGACGCTAGTGTAGATGAGTTATACCGACGAAACGCTGAATTCTTGATGAATGACCCGACGCCCGTCGTCTCGATATGTGGAGGGGCAACAGACACGATGATTCCGTCTGAGTCCTGCATTCTACCAGATCCTGGAGATGGGAATCCGGGAAGTGCTATCTACCGCCGTACAGTATTCACATCTGCACTGGAGGGAGCATGGACTGGGGTTGGTCATCGCGAAATGGTGTGGTGTCATCAGGTGCGATGGCGGGTTGCTCGTGCTGCCCTCGAGCTTGGAGGAGCAAATTCCGACATAGATATGGCAGTTATACTGGACACCTGGCTTAGTAGAAATGGTCGTCTCCCTCCTCCTGCTGCAGGTATAGATATGTCCGATGCAACGACTTACGAGGCTCTTCCCGAGGGCTTGAATCTGGTCTTGAGAAAACCCACTAGATCTCAGACATATCTCCTCCCTGTACCGCGTGCCCTCGAAACGAACGCTACATTCGTCTTGTTTGTATCGCGAGGCAGCATACCCCCCATTGCTCCCCAGCATTCGACCAAACTGCAGGCGTTACCTTACTTTTGCGCGACATCGTCAAAAATACCATCCTCAGAGTCCGTGTCATGTGTGCCGCTTGAGCCCAGTACTCTGAAGCTCTTACCAAGTCCTATTTTGGGAAAACCTTTTCCAGTACCAAATGAAGGATCCGATGAGAGCGAGGGCGTAGTCCTTTTCGAGGCCACGGTACCACGTACACCCAGTGGTGTGGAGGACGCTTGGATCGGTATTCATGTTAACGCTGCCGATGAAGGTGGCTGGGTGTTTGGAGGATTCGACGAGACTCAGACTTTTCAAAGTGATATTGGCGTCTTTGGTTTGTTTTTCACATCCCTTGGACTGTTCGTTCTTTTAAAATTTAATTGCACGGTAGATATCATTGCTGGTGGCGCAAAGCTCTCGCTGCAACCTACCGGGCAGAATTTCGTGCGCAGGCACATCACTTTTCCGAAGTTGCTCTCGAACGCACTCGTGGTATATACACTCACTCCAAAATCAGTTCGTCCCGTGACGTCTTGTACACGTACGTTTACAGTGCTGCCGTGATCGAGAATATTGCTGATGATAGTCCTGGTGTAGACTCTTTGTCCTTGCTTCCCCCACTTTTGATGCACAAATCTCATCCAGCAGAAACTCATTATTATCGCCTGGAACATGAGGCATCAGTCGCTCTCCATACACATGCATCAGCGCCATACATACCCCTCTCACAGCTTTCTCCTACCTACATTTCAGAGCTATGGATATACTCGGTTGGCACTGACTGTGAAGGTGTCAACGAATTTATTTTGACCGTCGACTGGTGGACGAGTATTGGGAGGATTGCCACTAGGTATCCCACCACCCTAATAAGCTGGGGTGTAGGTGTGTTGCGCTGTTGATGTTCCGTGCATGGCGTGAAAGCAGGGAGGGTTCGATGCCGAACGTATCACAATCGTTGGTTGCCTTCATCTGTGGCTTCCTGCCCAAACTGCTTGCTGCATCCTTCGTTATAGCCTTGTTGCCCCTGGGCCCTGAGTACTACTTAGGAACTCGAGGAGAACCGTTTCTCGGACTTCTTGCGCCTGTCCTGCTGGTTGTCGCCACAGGTCTGGTATATGTCAGCTGGTGGCTCATATTACTCCTCATGTGGCCTTTAAGATTCTTCACCCGGTTTTTGCCATGAAGTAAGTTATTCTCAGTCAAGGGGATAGATTTACTGAAACGATCCATTCCGCAGGAACAGGCGATACGATGACCTGGGAATGCCACGAAGCATTATCGCTCTCTCGTTTTCATTTCTTTTTGGTGTTCCTGGTGGTCCCATGGCAGATTGCGTTCATGGGGTGCTGGTTGATTCATTTATACACATGTGCAAGCTCAGCACATCAAAAGCCTTACCCTGGCATTGTGCCTTCTGTCCAAAGGACACCCATCGAGTCGCGTGAGCGTTTCGATAGCTGCAAGGCTGACATGCAAGACATTGAACCCAAAGAAATACAGCCCTCCAAAAAACCTGAAATTCAGGACGTGCGCCAGGCTCAGAGTTTGGCCACTATCACCGATACTCTGGATGCTACCCAAGCTTATCATGAGAACACGCATCTTCTCTTGTTGATGACTTGGCTTCTGCCTTTGTCAATGCCTGTACTCGCAGTCTGGGTGCGAACCCTAATGACTGCTGGGTATACAGCTCCGTTCAACGGCGACCATAATGTCTTCAAGGTTGCACCATTCCTTGTGCTTGTTGAGTTCACAAGTCACAGAAAAAGTGCTTTGTTATCGTGAGTGTTGTTTGTTGCGATCGAGATCGAAACTCATCGATTTCGATCAGTGGAGGATCATACCTTCACTGGGGGTACCTCATCATCGCCTGTGTCTCATTCTTGCTTGGCTCGCGGGAGGCATACAGGGTGTTTGATGTTGTGAGTTTGTGCATCGGGTGCGCATTAATTGTAAAATTCAGTCCTATCCGGTTTGCTAGACACATTGCTACATAATGATTTAAAGACTACTTGTTTCCATCATGCAGATATTCACCTTTTGCTGCTAATGGAATGGTTGCATGGTGGTTTTCGGGGCAGATCACACCACGGTGAGGACCTACTGTCACGGCCTTCTCCATGGTGTGAGCTGGCTCGGATATGAGCGCCTGTGATCCGATCCACTAAAGCCCGACACGTCGCAAGAATTCCTCTTATCATAATCCAGTTACTTCTGTGAAATATATATAAAGCATTCGCTACCGGTTTTGTGTTTTTCCCTCCTGGGTGCTGTATCACCACCACCAGCTCCTCCCAGGACAGTCTACATGAGAGGATTGCCACTCCACAGTCACAGATGTCTGGCGAGGTATCAAGATCAGGTGCGAAGACGCGGGTTAGCAAAGTATTGTCATTTCTTGGTGCGGAGGCTTCGCGTAGTTAGGATAGATGCTACACCTGAACTTCGCGGCGCAGCCATTCCTCGCTCAGCATCAGTTACGTACTAAATTTGTCATTGTGTATGTTACGAACAAAAGGTTGATGGTTGTTGTTTGGTTCCGACAGTGATTGTGCAAATAAAGGGATGAACGCAAAAGGCAAATCGAACAATTGGTTCATTTTTCAACTTGTTCTTTCCTTCCTTCCTAACCTTGCGCTGCCCCCCAAACTCCAATATTGAACTGTTTTTCAATTGCACTTCTAGAATCTGATCGCCGTTGTCATCTAGACGGCAACCCTTGTTAAGTTTACCCACCTTTTTTCAAGACGTCCAACCTGCGCGCACCAACCCATACCACCGTTTCGCCTTCAAGCTCAATCAGCGTACGAAACGGTGCAGCAAGGATGGCAAACCCTTCATCTTCCCACCATGAGCGTGAACGTGAACGCGAACGTGAACGAGAGCACCGTCACCGCTCAGAGCGACACCACCATCACCGAACCATTTCTTCGACAACTCTCCTACTTGTCCTTTCCCTAGTTCTTGCAGTCCTCGCCGTCATGCTTTCGCTACCCGCATCTAGTAGTACGAAGGCGGCAGCAGCAGCGGGGGAGGAGCAGAGGACCCTGCTGCATCTGGACTCTGGGGTTATCTGACTCCCAAACGATCGCAAGCGCTTGTAGCTCGCGAAAGCTCTGTTGCTGGACGTGAAGCTGAGGTGGCGCGTCGCGAGGCAGAACTTCTGGTCGGCGCACCTGGCGGTGTGCTTCCAGCTCAGCAGACTCCAATCGTTTGCCCTATCTGCCCTACCGCCACAATCGTAGACTTTGCACCTGCGCAGACTATCATCAAAGAAGTCGTGAAGGAAGCAGACCTGGCACCTCCAGGGTGGTGGAAGGAGGCCAATGCTCGTGCCGAGGAGATTCTAGATCGCGAGCTGAGAGTTAGCGAACGAGAACGCGAGATTACCCGACGCGAGGAGAGTGTCAACAGGAGAGAGCATGATTCTTCCAGACGCGAGGCTTGGATAATGGAACAGCTTGTGTACGTTCCTTTATTTGAATTAGTCATGGTTGAATTACTCACTAAGCTCTTGTATAGTCTCATCAACAACGATGGAGCCGCTCTCGAGGAAGAAGTTTTCTATGAGCCTGCTGTTAGCAAGCGGAAAATGAAGGTACCACCAGTCGTCCCGCGCCGTCCCGAGCTCTGAGACGAAGGAGGATTTTCCGTTTATTGGTGTCGATCCATAAAACCGGAAAATCTTTCTACTTCATCTTGTGTAATAGTCTGTATCTCCTCCTTCGTCCGGGCTTGGGGGACAACGGTTTCATTTCGTCCCCCTTGTCATCTTGCGGTAAAGTGGAGACCAGTTGGTGGTGATAGCTGCTTTTAGACGCGACGCGATCGAAACACGCTACACGTGACGGCTAATGGCCATATCTTGATTTAATTTTGGGGTTATTTTCCATGCCACCAACTGGATCTCTGGTTACCGCGAAGAAACAGTTTTGCTGACCTTTTTTTTTTTGTTTCACAGGAGCTTCCTCCCATGATAATCGCTGAAACTGAAACAAAAACCATCATCCAATATGAAACTTTACCTGCCTCCACTGTCACGGTTCCCCCACCTGCCAATACCCGTTTTGCTGCATTCCCTACGCCTGAAGCCTTTTCATCGTCCTACATCACTCAAATTCCAAGAACCACGGCCATCACTGTTGAAGAAGATATTATTCGTGAGCCCCTGCGGGCTGAGGAGATCGAAGAGTACGAGGTGGAAGAGTACGAGGATGATGATGTGAGAGCAGTCACACTTCGCCGCAATGGCCGGCCGAACCGGCGACCGCCACCAATTTCACGTGGCTGGTTGTGGTAGATGGACCTTTTTTCCCGCTAACTTTTGCTCTTTTCTTTATTCCCTTAACCACCTGCTTCATTTCTATTCCTGCTTGTCGGTTTCTTATAACCTCATTCTACTTCAGTCTTGCCATCTCCCTTTTAAACGAGATACGACAACTCACGGTTCACGGACTGCCGCGTTTGATACGTACGGATTGAGACGGCCTATGACTTAACGATGGGATACATTGCTTTCTTGAGTATGTAGTATAGGTTATGTTACGATCTTTCCACTACTTACGGCTGCTGTATACAATTTAGCGGCGGGCCTTCGCTGTGCATACTTTCTACCGCTGTGGGAATTTTGGGTAAACCTCGTGTTAAACTTTAGTCCTTTGTGTTTTACACCCTTTGTGTTTAGACCAATTGATAAGTTCAAGTGGAAACTCCTGAAGGGTCGTCATCTGCATATCACGTTGTAGATCGCTTCAAAACAATATCTCTCTAGGCATACTTAGTTTTGCCATCATACCAATCAATTATCTGTGCCTGTCAGGACTCATCAGGGGTTTTTGCCAGCCCACGCAACTCCAGCGATGGCTCAGACACGCTGTATGGTGAGTTAATCGACATACCACTTCCTCCGTAGCATCCCAGCATCACTTCACTTCCCTGAGCTGTCGTGTCAACGCACGCGTTTTTACTTACAACGACAATTTAGTTCTTCGATGAAAGTGGTAATAGTCGCAATGGTGGTTGTTCCGCGGGCGATCGATGCAAATTTGTTCACCCTGGAAACCCCGCTTGGGATACAGCCCAGAGTCGGAGTGCTCCAAGAGGTCGCGGAATGGGCAGAGGTGGATTTGTGCGTGGACTTTGCTATGTTTGTGATGACCATTTTGACTGACCTTTCCATCTCTTTAGGGAGAATCAAGAGGGTCGTCGTTTAGTCGTGGAAGAGGTCGTGGATCTGGTCCCGGATCTCTTAACCCATCTAATTCATTTTCGGGGTGGGACACCGGAGGAAGATCTGATAATAATGCCCAGAGCTCAAACTCTGGCTGGGCGACTGGAAGTGCAAGTGCAAAAGGTAGACTGGGCTCCTTCATGTAGCTTGGCACACATAACGTATTATCTGCACTTCAGATTCCGGTAAACAAGCCAACGTCGCCACTGCTTCTCTGTGGGACACTGGCGACCCATGGGGCACGGCCTCAGACTCAGGAGCAAAAGAGTCTTCTACAGGCGGATGGGGTGATAGCGACACATGGGGCAGTAAATCTGCAGGAAAGGATACCTCTGGAGGCGGATGGGGTGGTAACGACACATGGGGCAATAACTCCAGGACAAAAGATTCCTCTGGAGGCGCATGGGGTGATAACAACACATGGGGCGGTAACTCCGAAACGAAAGATTCCTCTGGAGGTGCATGGGGTAATACTTCCGGTGGCGACAAGTCTTCTGGTGCACAGGGCACGGCAGGGACGACGGACATGACGTTGCGCGCACAGGAGAAACCTAGAAGTTCAGAAGCAATGGATACTTCTTCAAATGCATGGGGTGACGCTTCCACTAGCGGGTGGGGCAATCCTTCCGGTGGCAACAAATCTCCTGGTGGATGGGACATGTCGGGGGCGACTGAAGTGACGTCACTTGCGCAGCCGAAACGTAATGATGCCGACCAAGAGAATCACAGATTTAAACCATCACCAGTTCCTCCACCACCACGTCCTGCGCGGCGTGGCTCGCGAGCACGAGACGACGAAGAAGGTACGCGTTCCAAGATGACCGGGACGAATGATGTCCCGGTGGTAAATACTAGATGGAACAAGAAAGTGGACACGACAGCACCCCCGCATGCGGAGTCTTCTGAGAAACCTCGCCTTCCACCGCTCCAGATGAGCGCACTAAACAATGCGACTCCCAGAGAGCCGCTAGCTCCAATGTCTGCCAATCACTCTGAGGACGACCGTATGGACGTGGACAACTGGAAGCAGGATGCGATACAAGAGAAAGCTCGTGACAGGTCACCTTCCCTATTGACAGTGACAGGATCAGCTGTCAATCGCAAAAGGAAACATGGGGGCACAGACCTTGAAAAGCAGCAGGAGATGTGGAAGGATTTTATCAGGTGCGCAGAGTCGAATGCTCGCATCAAGAGCTTCGCTGAGTCAACAATGCAGATTATGTGACCGCGCTGTTCGGGCAAAAGTAGATCTCGCGAAGGCAGAGGCAGAGCGTCAAAACTGGAGAAGGACGCAAAAGTCTACTAACTATTCCCGCATCGGCGCAGCCGGCCGCAATCGCCTGGATGGATATCGGGCAGAGCTTGAGAAAATTTGCGCCGGTCACTCAGATAAACTGTCACAGGCGATCAGTGAACTTGCAAAGGTCGGAGACAAGTTGAAATCTGGCATAGATTATGACCAACGTTACAATATTGGAACCGAGGTGACGCGCTACGCAGATGAAGTCGGGGCTTGGTTATCAGATATCCGCCCACTGCTCATTGCCAACACCATCCAACACCCTCCGAACACTGACCATCCTACTCCTCAAGAACATGAACCTTCTGAAGAACCATCAGCTATTCCAGACGGTCTGGATCCCTTGCGATCTCGTTTAGACAAACAGGAGCAACTACTCGAAGAACTGCGGACAGCACTGACGCTCGAGTCTTCAAACAATTCTCTCGCTACTATAAATAACATAATCGACAAGAAGATAGATGCCCTGCGCAAAGATCGAGTGGAGGCCAAGGCCAAACGCGCTGAGCTCCCTCCACCGAAGGTTATCATACCCCCCGAGGCGACAGACGCTATAGAAGATGTTTCTCGTCAAGCAGCAGAGCTGAGCGCAGCCATGGAAGCGCCTGTCAATGACGTCGCAAACCTACTCATTCGTCAAAATGACATACAGAAAACGCAGGCTTCTTTCAAAACTGAGAACGAGGAACTCAAGGAATCGATAGCCAAGGTAACTTACTTAGCAGTTGTGTTGAATAACTCTCATCGTATCTCTCTCCTTTAGCTTAACGAGACGTCTGCTGCTAACAAGAAACTGATCGAAGAACAGACAGAAGTGATTCAGCACCTCAGGGCTTCACTCGAGGCAGCCTCTGAACAACGCACTCCTCCACCCCCTGCCGAACCCCCAGTTCAAGTGATGCTCGACGACCTTCGTGCAGCAGTTGCTGACGTGCTGCGTGGTATTGTATCATCCGACGTCATTCCTACGATAAATAGACTGCGCGACGATTGCTGGTCAGAAAACCAGCGTTTTCATAAGGAGGTGTTTGAGATAATCTGGGATAAAATCGAACCCAGCTTAAAAATCACTGAAGCCGTCCACCGCTGGGCGACAAAGTTGGAACTCCCTGCCAGTGCATCCTAATGCATACCTCGTCAAGCCATCCATCTATGCATCATCCACTTACTTGTAAACAACCATCTTACCTGTACAACCTACCGTAGTCAAGGATTGCTCTTGGATTACTCGGTTACTTCCCTTAATAGTAAACTTCTGTACTTACACGATGAGTCGGTGCGTCGGACAAAACCTCCGGCCTGGATGCTTCATCATTGCAGTCCACTGTCTCCAACGCTTTAAAACTACTATTGCACTGAAGCAACCGATTTATTCTCAAAATGAAGCCACGTCTTCCGAAAATGAGACGCTGCAATGTGCGTGTTGGCGGAACGCCCAAAAAGTTGACTTAATTCTGCCTGGAGAACTTATTATATCTCATGATTCCACCCTAGCTCTGGGATGATGACAAGAAACCAAGGCGGGTCAGAGGGGGGTCGTTTGGTTGCCGGAGGAATGACAATGATTGTTTCTTTGTGCATCCGACAGAAAAAGAATGGGACACGGCAGAACCGTCCTTTCCTCCTCCGGCACACGAAGTTATTGACAACAACGACGAATTCCGCTACGAGCTGGGCAGCAGAAATATTAGACCAAGCGGTTCGTCCGTGTTGTCCGAATCTCATCGCGATCGCCCTCGATACATTAGCCCGTCTCAAAGTCCCCGAGCACATCAGCAGGACAGTAAGAATAGCAAACGGTCACGTTCACCTGCCACATCAGTGGCTGAATCTGACAAACTCGAAAAACTACGAAGGGACGACGGTTATCACCGGCGTTCAGGCTCGTCGTCGTCTTTCTCCAGGCGTCGTACTCCCCCTTTGGATAATCGCGGAAGGTGCGACGAACGAGCTCGCTCACCAAGACGATTATCGCCACCGCGGCCCCAAATGTCCATAACAAAGACCATCATGCCACCGCCACCTCCCCTTCCCTCGCACCCTCCTCAAGGAATCCCGCCAACGGGGCCATTACCTCCCGTCCCTATGCTACCATCCATCCTTTCTCTAGACACATCACAAAAGCCACCCGAAAAGTCCAGAGCATTATCAAGGGATGATCTACGCAAAGTCTGGCATGAAAGAGTGGAGTGCGTTTTTCTCCATGTCTTAGTTATTGACTCGCGAGCTAATCGATCCCCTCAGTAACCTTTTCGCATCGGTAAAGGCGCGCGAACAGTTGAGCTATGCTGAAGCAGACTTGAAACTAAACAAACTTGGCGAGTCGTCGCGCATAGGTAACATGTCAAATGCTCGTCCCAGAGCTCAGACGGAGTTGCGGTGCGAGGCGAAGAAGAATGAGATCTCCGATAGCATTCAAAAACTCACTGCATTAGATTTCTGGCCGGTTCTCAAGCCACCTGACTTGCAGAGCGTGGAAGCCAAGTTTTTCGACATGAAACAACAAATATCAGAACTGAAAGATTCAGTCGGCGAGCTCAGTACATCTTTCTCTACGTTCCTCAGGTTAAAGGACCCTGGCACCGCCTCCAGATCAGCTGAACCCCCTCTGAAGAAGCAGAAGTTGGAGGGAGAGGACGCCGCAGCTGGCTCTAGTGAAGCCACTTTCTCTCTCGGTGTCTTGGATGACATTCAAGCACGCTTGAACGGTGTTGACAGCCAGCTACTCGATCTCCAGAATGACATCTTGCAGCGCAACACGATCGTGGGGGATGAGATTGAATCTCGCATCGACGCTCGGCTGGAAGAGGTCGAGTTATTCCCGGATGAAGATGATATGAATCCTTCGTCAGCCGCCATAACTACTGTGGTGCAGGCTGAGACTGCCAAGGCTCTGGATATAATCAATATAACTGGCCAACAGTTAGGAGAAGTAGCGCAGGAGGTTGCAAACTTGATGATGCAGAGTAAAGGTACTGAAGACGAAGCCACGCGGTTAAGACAGGAAAATGAACAACTAAAAACTGAGATCGTCAAGGTGAGCCTCGAGTGACTCTGGAACGGTGAAAGGCTAGCTGACTAATTTTCATTCAAGCTCAAGTCCTTGGCAGAGGCCGACGCCAAAGTGGTACAACAAAATAACGAACAAGTAGAGGCGTTAGCGGCAGCTCTACAGGCCTACATCTCACAAGCTCCTCCTCCTCCACAACCAGTGATTCCAACCCACGAATATCTCATGGAAGAACTCGACGAGCACATTCTTTCTAGCTCTATGAAAGCCATTGAGCCTCTGTTGCGGGAGATGAAGGAAGAGGTTTCCAGGATGTTGAGTGATGAGAATAAGGCTATGTATGAAACTCTGTGGCCGAGGATTGAACTTGTGTTACGCATGGTGGAGACGGTCAAAAAGGGTAGCAATGTCATTCACGAATCAGAGGGGTAAGAACGCGCTATGGTTCGCTGAGAACTATACTTCCGACACCATAATTTAGTCGTATATTCCTACCATAGCACGGAGAACATCCGTTCGAATCTTCGTTGGCATTTGATGTAATGATATAGATATATCCACATACTGCAACATTCAAGCGTGGACGTACGAACGCTCAATCATATTCATCTCCCTGTCTGAACACTGCTGAGTATGCCAATATGGTACCATAGACCAGCCTACACCAAAAACAGTGAGCCTTGAGAATGGTGCAATCGGAGGGAACATACCCTCCGCCGATGATAGACATTACACAGGCGCCTGGTTTCACAACCTCGGAGTGGGTGAGGACAATGGGGAACGCAAATCCGGTGACAACAACAATTGAAGTAAGGAAGC
Organism: Suillus spraguei; assembly: GCA_016800925.1. Lineage (NCBI taxonomy): Eukaryota > Fungi > Basidiomycota > Agaricomycetes > Boletales > Suillaceae > Suillus > Suillus spraguei. The sequence continues at coordinate 341,801 of JABCPU010000010.1, forward strand.
GGCCTAGGTCAACGGCAGCCGTGGCGCCGTCACTTGAAGAAAACTCGTCTCCTCCGCAGTGGGCAAACAGGGCATTGGGCAGAGGAGCAAGTACAAATGTCAACGCTGAGAATAATTATATGAGCAGCGAACAACACACACAAGGCGTACGCACCAACTAGCAATGGCAACCAGTTGGCCCATAGTGCACACGAGAGTATGATTAATAGGAATCCGACAGCGAGCACGAATGATAACAATATAACAGCTGAATACAAGTCAGCCGCCACATTTAATATTCATCAGTGACAATGATACGCACTCTTGAGCCCTGCCACCATGGTGAATATGAGGACAAAAATCAGTGTTAGAGGGAAGCTTCCAAGCGTGTTGCACTGATTCTTACCCGCAGTGATGCTGATATAATCACGATGGCATCGGGACTCCTGCAAAGACTATAACCGGAACATCTGAAACAAATGTGTGGCATTGCAATTGATGATATATATATAAATGCATGGACTACTGAAGTAATGAACGAGTGCGTGAATTTTGTTTGATGATACATAGAAATGAACGAACAACAGTACTGGAACATCTGATGTATGATGAACGAACATGAGGAGCCGTGTCGATTGATGATATATAGAAGTGCGAGGAGTACTGGAGCATTTGAATTATAATGGATGAATAAAGATATAACGCGTAATACTATCTGATTCTTTTAGACGGATTCCGGAGAGTGTTCGGCGGTCTATCCACCAACGCTCCCATTGTCGGCAGTCCGGATTTCAGAGTAGCAGGTTTCTTTAATACTCTGGGAACTGCAGGAGGCGCGACTGGTATGTCAGTGAGGGTGGCAGTGGAGGAAGTCAAAGATGCTAGCGAGATTGCAGGAGGTGAGGGTGGGACTGAAGCTTGTGGTTCGTCCGACCATTCGTCGACTGGTGTGTTGACTTCCATTTGCTCTGAAAGGGTTTCTACGGGCTGTTGCATAGGGGGAAGTTCGGAAGCATGCCTCGTTGGTTCTCCTTGTCTGCACGACTGGAGGATGACGTCTCGGCTCTGGGTCAGCTCCCAGTGGTCTATGTATTCGAATACACGTTTTCTGGGTGTCATTCCAGTCGGGATGTCCTCACGGGTACCTTGGTCAAGCAGTGACCGGGCTGTTTGGTGTAATGAGGTGAGCCTCGAAGTCGTATTATTGCCGTGCTTTTCAATCGTGTCCGATAAGTTTGTGCTCTGAAAGAGATCATGGTTGCTTAGCAAGGGTAACTGATGGATAATGATAATTCTACTTGCCTCCAAAACCACACGACCGCTGAAGCTTTCAACATTTCTTGAGCTGGAAGCAACACCTCGCTGTAGGTGTCGTAACTCGGTCTGTACTTCAGTCGCCAAGCCGTTGGTGCTCTCGATGCGTGCTCTCTTGGCACGGTCATGGCGATCAAGACCTGAAGGAACATGAGAATCAAATGTGTCATGGACAGACACGATCACTTACCTGCGCCAAAGGACGTCTGGAGGGTCTGATTTTGTCTTTGCAGCTCACCAGTATAAGTTGTACTAGCTGTTGTCATGGAGTCATGCATGGCCAATAAACCATCTTTGAAGCCAATTTGGACGGATCCAACATTCTGAATATTTCACTATTAGAAGGGCCACATCCACCCAAACCGAAATTCTGACCTTAAGAGCGCCATCTCGTGTTCTCTTTCCTTCCGTAACTTTGCGCTCAAAAGAGGTGATAGCTTCTGAGTTGCGTACAACAACCTCATTCATCAATTGTTCGTGGCGCTGGCCAAACCCATTGAATTCGTTTCTGTGCTTAGCATTGGCATTGAAAACGGCGCTACATGCTTCTTGCAGCTCGCGATCACGGGAAGCTACAAACTCCCCAAGTAGCCCTGATATGCGTTGGACGAGTACATCGTTGGCCCTCGCAGATTTCACCTTTTCTGCTTCCACTATTTTAACGAGAAGTCCATTTTGCTCTTGGAGTGTCGTATTTTCCGCTTTTGACATGTCATCCACCAGGGACTTCGCTTGTAAGGCTGATTCTCCATCGGCCTTGACCAATTCAATCGCTTGAGTGATAGCGGAGTCGAGGAGTGTCCCCATAGCTTTCAAAGCGTTCTCTAACTGTGTCATGTCAGTTGAATGACCTACACATGAATGAAACAATAATTACTGATGAGAAGTTGCTCTGATTTGCAGCGTACAATTCATTGCACATCGTTTGGGATGTAGTTCGTAAGCTATCGGACCAGGCACTGAATGAACTCTTCATGGTCTCTTGCGATTCCTTGACTGCGTTCTGCATAGTTGTAATAGCTTCTGCAGACACATCGTCCTTCGCGTTGATAATCCGAAGGGAGTCCTGAATACGCTGGAGTTGATGATCAATACGTTCGGAGTGACTTGTAAGGATCTCGAATTCCTTAGTTTGGAACTGCTTCGCCTCTGCGCGCAGTGTTTGCGTGCTGTGACCTGCGGTCTTCATGAAGTCCTCAATTTTTGTTGAGAGCGATTGCACCTCGGAGGAGATAGACCTTCCATGACAGGATACAGCTTTGATGTTTGACGTGAACGTCTTGTTCTTCCGTTCTGGCAATTATCATTAGTTCGACGGACCAATAAGCAAAAAAGAAATACATACGAAGTTTCTCAAAAAGTGCCCCAATATCGTCGATGCTTTCAGCGGCGACCTGCTTTAGTCCCAAGGCCACCCCATCCAGTTTTTCTTCATTGACCTGGTATGCCTGGCGTACGATGATCTCCTCCTCAAGAGCTCCTTTTGCTAGCTTCAGTTGACCCTCCTTGACTTCCAGTTCACCTTCAGCTTCTTTCAGTTGTTCCTTCATCTGTTTCAACTCTCCGTCCGTCTTCATCAACAAAGCAATACTTTGTTCAAACTCTTCCCTGACGCTCCTCAACTGGCTCTCTCCAATCTCCACTTGCTTCTTGGCCTCCTCCATCTCTGTCTGCTTGAGCTCTTGCTCCGTAGTGAGCTGGTTCCACGTCTCTTCAGAGAAGAAGATACCGTTCTTCTCGCGTGCGGCCAGGACGTCGGCCTTAAGACGCTCGATCTCGGCCACATATTCTTTGAGCAAGGAGTTTCTTGTCATCCGCTGGTTGATCTCCGGCTTGTTACGGATGGACTTCGCGCGGATTGCATAGTCGAGAGTAGAGAGGGTCTCTTCCATATTGGAACGTGCAGGGGATATGGTGGCGATAATGTACGTCTTTGTACGGCCACCAAGCGAGTCTTGTAAGAGACGGGTGAGTTTGGATTCCCTGCGATTCAAATGTGTCAGTATGACTTCATAACTTGCAAATCAAACATACTTACCGATAAGGGACATGTGTCGAACGCTCGACGAGGGCGTTTATAACACGGCCCAAAGTTAACAAGCTCTGGTTAATCATACCCGCTTCTCGGGCCCTCTTGTTCTCTGCTCCGGAGCGACCAATGTTCTCCGAGCCTGCAAGGTCAACGAGATTGAACTTCCCGACCTTTAGGAGATCATCTCCCATGGAGGACGTTTCCTTAATATGAATAGTGATCGCAAATACAGAGTGCGAACGACTGGAGTGGTCGTTGAATTTGGTGGCTGCAATCTGCCGACGATGGCTACCTTTTGTGAGTAGGGCAAGTGCATCTGCAGCATCTTTGACAGGTATCTCTTCGAGACCCTGAATAAAAACACCTTTCTTGCTAGCATCATCAAAGATCTTGAGGCCAGCTTGGTTATCGGCGGGACCACCTTTTCCCATAGGCTGCGTGGATCCTGCAGGAGCGGTCAGTTCGCTGGCGAGTAAGTCTCGAAGTTCCTCATTGTAGAGCTCGACGAAGGATATCTTGACGCTGTAGTCGGTAGCAGATGTCTCCAGCTGGTGGAACAACCGGAAAAGGACCCTCGGTATCATACCTGCTTGGGAAGATGGATTTCCCATCGGTGTGGGCGTCAGGTCGCCTTGCATAGTGTAACTGTAAACACGTCAACAGTGATGACATGAGTAATTAGGGAGGGGGCATACGTTTTTCCAGTTCCTGTCTGTCCATATGCAAACAGAGTACAGTTGTAGCCCATGAGGACTTCGTCTAACATGGGGCTAACAACCTCATGGTAAATCATAGCTTGGTCCGCTTCTGGGCCAAAGACCAGATCGAATGGGTATGTTCTGGTAGGCGCTAAAGTAATAACACCTAGGCTAGAGACGGGCGTGGAGGTCTCGACGGTGACTTCCTGACTCTTTGCCCCGTTGGAACTGACGATGATGGGGGAGTTCTCCTGGATTTCCCGATCAGAACGTCTACGGCAGCGAATGGCAACATGGATGTGAGTGTCTGAGCCGTCCTGGCCATAGGACTTAGAGCCCTTCAAGGATGATGAGATCGCAAGTGTGTGCTCTGGGCGCTCTTCAATCGGTGACGTGATTGTAGACAGGGCAGCCTTGGACTTTGACATGGAAGTTTGAAGTTTTGTGTTGATGGGAGGTGCCCTTGCGCGGGAAGTGGGTGGTCTTCTCGTAGCCATCGAGGACGTTGTCGACAGCAACGGGAGGACGGATGAAGATGGTGTTGAGTGAAGAGGCCTAAAACGCGCCTACTTGAAGTTACAAGTTGGAGAATCAACAACGCGACTGTGTCACGTGCACTCGTGGGAAGTGACCACAATTCAATTGCACTGTTTGAATTTCTTCCAAGTTGATCTTACGCTTGAGCAGCCATGGGAAAACGCAAGAAATCCTCTAGAAAACCAGCTGCTGCCACAGCGGCAAGGAGGAGGGAACCACTAGGTACGTTACATGTCTTTTGATCTGTTTGTCATAGCTGAATTATCCAATAGATACCGCCTTCACTTGCTTGTTTTGTCATCATGATAAGTCCGTGACAGTAAGAGTCGACAGAAAAGAGGGCATCGCCCAGCTGGTGTGCAGAGTATGCGACCAGCGGTATCAAAGCAAAGTTAACCGTGCGTATCAGTTGGATTACGTCAGTTCCTACCTCCTGATTATGATCCCATCCTCAACAGACTTGACCGAACCTGTGGATATCTATTCAGAATGGCTAGATGCTGCTGATGCTGCACAGAAAGAAGATCACGGCACTCGCAGACCGGCTGCTTCATCAAGTAGACAGGCTCCCGCACCACCTTCTGTCGGGAGTGATGACGATTGATCTGGGACTTGTAACTATCTTATCTTTTCCTCACACTGTACAACAGCAATCGCAAGACAGGTTATAAACTTATAATTTCGCCGATGTATCCGGTCTTAAGCTTCTTCGACGCACCTGAATTCATTTTGCGAGTTTACCTGTGATTATTTGAAGATGGGGATTCCATGGTAGATCCTGAGCGGATAATATCCGCGTTGTATATATAATTGACGCCTGCCCTTGTCGACATGCGAGGAGTTGCAAGGGGAAGAACTTGAGCGTACAAGCTTATTGATTAGTAGACTGTTGCAAGACATAGTCATGGTGATTAAATGTTCGGCTGGAAATGGAACACGTGGTTTTGCTTCTCTCATTTAGTAGTGCTTTGTGGTTCACGACCTTTACGTGGGACACGAGCCCGCGTCCAAAACCATTTCTTAGCTTTCGAACCATTCAGTGATATTGGAACTACTGGCTACAGAATTACCCTAGACTTTCTTTCTTTCTTTGACGCACCATCCATCATGGCGTCCTCGACCAATATTAAGGTTGTTTGTCGGTGCGTCTTAACCTAGCTTCGAGATTCAATCAAGATGCACAAAGTGTCACTCTAATCGCTTACTGACGCGACTGAATAGGTTTCGGCCCCCAAACGCTCTCGAACTTAGAGAAGGTGGCGATATCGTAGTCGCCTTCGATGAGAATCTCCAGACTGTGCAGATGAAGAACTCGCAGGCCATTTCTGGGCCAGAGAAGGATGGATTCACGTTCGACAGAGTTTTTCCGATGGGTACGAGACAACACGAAGTATTCGATTACGGTGTTAAAGAGTGAGTGGCTCCGAGAACCACGCGTCTTTCTTTGTCGTGTACCTCATCTGATTACCTCCTAATGCAGCATTGTAAAAGGTGAGAGACGTCCTGTGATGTCGAGTGCCTCTCATACGCTTTTATATCATTTCGCGGAAGGATGTTAATGCTAATACGGTAATCAGATGTCTTGGATGGCTACAATGGCACAGTCTTCGCATATGGCCAGACCGGTAGTGGAAAGACATTCACCATGATGGCATGTTCAATTCATATCGTCTTAAATTCCCCTCCTGATTTTTGATCCTTAGGGTGCGGACATTGACTCATCAGATCTCAAGGGAATCATACCCCGCATCACAGAACAGATTTTTAAATCAATCGTAGAATCGGACTCTCACCTTGAATATGTCGTTAAGGTCTCCTACTTGGAGATCTACCTTGAACGCATACGCGACCTCCTTGCTCGTAAGATCTCAAACTCACCCCTGCGAATCCAGTGACGAAATCCACTTCAGCCCAGAATGACAACCTCCAGGTACACGAAGAAAAATCAAGAGGCGTGTATGTGAAGAATCTTTCAGATTACTACGTTAGCAGTGCTCGTGAAGTCTACGAGATAATGAGACAGGGAGGGGCTGCGAGAGTCGTCACTTCGACTAGTAAGTATCTCCCCATATCGTGGCGTTAACCTCTAAATCACTCGTAACGGCAGACATGAACGCTGAATCTTCGCGGTCACACTCTATTTTTCTCATCACGATTCAGCAACGCAATACCGAAACGGGAGCTCAGAAAAGTGGCAACCTGTACCTTGTCGACCTTGCCGGATCCGAGAAAGTGGGAAAGACAGGTGCTTCGGGACAAACTCTGGAAGAAGCAAAGAAGATCAACAAGTCGCTCTCTGCTCTCGGCATGGTTATAAATGCTTTGACAGACTCGAAGGTACGTAAGAGCGCGTACAAAGGGATACTTCTCCCCCACTTTTGTAGTAGAGATTGATGATCAATTTGTCTTCTAGGTCAAACATATTCCGTATCGTGATTCGAAACTCACCCGTATACTGCAAGAGTCTCTCGGTGGTAACTCGCGCACGACGTTGATAATCAACTGCTCGCCATCACAATACAACGAGTCTGAAACGCTTTCAACTCTCCGTTTTGGTATTCGAGCCAAGTCAATTAAGAACACTGCTCGCGTCAATGCGGAACTTTCTCCATTGGAGCTCAAGGGTCTTCTATCAAAAGCTCAGCTTGCAAATACCAGACATCTGTCATATATCCAGTCATTAGAAGCAGAGCTTGCTATTTGGCGTGCTGGTGGCCATGTCGAACCGAGCGAATGGACTTCCGCTGACAAGCCGACTACTGGCGCTACTGCGGCAAAGAAAGCAACTTCATCCCCAACGCTTTCTACCGCAAGAAGCATGACTCCAGTGAACCCTGTATTGGAGGGTCTCCGATCAGAGATAATCATCGATAGTCGACCCCAGACACCGACGGTCGTGGGCTTAGACAAGGATGAGCGAGAGGAATTCCTCAGGAGAGAGAACGAGCTCAGCGACCAACTTGCAGAGAGGGAGAGCCTGCTCAATGCCGCTGAGAAGCTCACCAAAGAACTTCGTGAAGAATTGGTATACCTCAAGGAGCAAGAGGCAGCAGCTTCGAAAGAGAATAAATCTATGTCTACCCAACTCAACGAGCTCCGCCTGCAAGTTGAGCGTTTGGATTACGACAACAAGGAGGGCATCATAACCATAGACATCCTGAAAGAGCAGAATCAGGATGCGAAGAATGAGTTGGAGGAGCTCAAGAAGGTCATTACCGATCTGCGCTCGACTCAGAGAGACGCATCGGCGGAGGACAAGGAGAAGCGCAAGCAGGAGAAGATGGCGTTGATGATGGCTAAATTCGATGCCGTATGTTTTCATTGCTTGAAAAGTGCATGCCGCTGATTCATTGCTCGTTCATAGCAAGGCACATTTTCTGAGAAAGACGAGCAACTTCGTCAACTCCTTGCTAAACTTGATACTATTGACACTGCAGGTGCTCTCTCAACATTGAGTGTCGACGATATTGTTACGGCAAGGAGGCAGCTCGCAGAAAGCCATTCGCTTGTACGCGAGACGGTCGATCGCCTCCGGCAAAGTCAAGAAGAGAATGAGATGGTTACTCGTCGCAGAGACGAGCTCGAGGCTCGGTTTTTATCACTAGAAGCTGATTATGAGGAGCTTCTGGGTGAGTAGTGAAACCTTTGGGGTATCTAAACCTTATAACTGTTCCCTAACAGAGAAAACCATCCATGATGAGGAGACAAGCAATGCTGACATCGTAGAGTCCATGGCCGACTTTAAGGTGAACCATACATGCGTCGAGAATAACCGTGTCCATTGAATGCAATCTATCTTGCAGAACAAGCTGGAGCTGCAGTACGCGGCTAAACGTGACGCAAACATCAGCGAAGTGGCAGATCTCCGGCAGCAATTGGAGTTGAAGTCGAACGAGATTCGTACTCTCAATGCATCCATTGAGAGTCTGAAGAGCGTCAACGAAGAGCTCAAGGTATGATGCTTCCCACTCTTATCCTAGCTGTGAGTTGAGCCGTCCATTGCGTAGCGTGCGTTCGCAGTGACTTCTGCGGGCATCGAGGGAGGAAGGAATCTAGCTGAGAGCGCGCAGGACCTCGAGCGAACCCGGAAAGCAATTAACGTGCAGTTGGCAGAGTTCGATGGCGTCAAGAAATCCCTCGTTCGAGATCTGCAGAACCGTTGCGAGAAGGTTTGTTGGAGATATTAAGCTTTTCTTATCTTTTTACTTATCATGCACGTGGTAGGTTGTCGAGCTTGAGATCCAATTGGATGAGATCAAGGAACAGTACAACAACGTCATTCGGAATAGTAATAGTAAGGCGCAGCAGAAGAAGATGGCATTCCTGGAGCGGAACTTGGAGCAATTAACATTAGTTCAGAAACAGGCGAGTCGCAAATCTGATCCCAAGTATATTATATATTTTGCGAGCTCAATTACTCCTGCAGCTCGTCGACCAGAACTCGGCGTTGAAAAAGGAGGCCGGAATCGCTGAGCGAAAATTACTCGCGCGAAATGAGCGGATACAGAATTTGGAAACTTTGCTGCAGGACGCTGACCGCCGGCTAGCTATCCAAAACCAGAAGTTTGAAACACAGCTCCAATCAGTTAAAGAGCGACTGGAGCAGGCACGAGGTAAGCCGAATAACGACATATTTGCGTTGATGCCATCTCAACGTTAGCATGTGTAGCCCAAAAAACTTCAAGTCCAATAAACTTTGGACGTATCGCCAAGCCACTGCGGGGCGGCGGGGGTTCTGCAGCGACGGCTGGACATGCTGTTACACCTGCACCTGTTTCAGGGGGTTCGCCGTCAGGAAACGCTTTGGCTCGAATCCAGAACGAAGACGGAAGGTAAGTTTTGATACAATAGTAGTTGCTTGAGATGGCTAACTTGGCGTCTAACGTTGCGCGGTGCCGACAGTGGAGGTTAGTACCGTTAATTAGGTCATTGTTCACTTAAGATGTTGACGGATCATTTGCAGCCAAGCGTGCATCATGGTTCTTCAATCCTCGGGGGAGTTAGACGCCTTGGACTGATTGATTTTGATACCTTCTACTGTTTTTACTACCTTGCATCTATCATCTCTAATAATGCATTCTCCGTTTGACATAAAGTAGATAAGCCATGTGGATAAATTGTGTGGCTGTCCGACGGAAGAAAAATTGCGTGTGGGGGCTGTGGTGTGTCACGTTTGACTTGAGCATTCAATCGAACTGCCTCTGCTACTTGTCGGTTACCACGGTCCGCTTTTAACGGAGCCGATCGATGGTAGTAGTAGTTTGTGGAGGTGTTTAATGGGTAAGCGGAATAATGGACGTTTCCTACTAAAAGCGCTTCTTTCACAAGAAGCATTGATTGACAAGAGAAGTCAAGAAGGATCAGAATTTGGGACGGTGCCGTTGAATTCTACTCAAAAAAATTTCATCGGGAATAGGCGAATGAGCGGGGACCTGTGATGGCTGTGTGTAAATGTTCCATTATGAGGGTCCATTGGGTCTCTAATTATTTGCCCTAGATTTTTCTTGACAAATAGGCAGCTTCAAGGGCCAGCTTACAGCTCTATGCCGAAACGGTCCGTGTACTACTAGTAAGTAACGGAACCAAAAAATCACCAGCCGACTCGGAACCCCTTCAGTATTAGTCGTGGTAGAAATAAACTATCCCTGAACGCCATCCCGATCGTTCAGTTTTTTTGTCTTACGCGCCCGTCTCACTTTAGCAGGGGACGTGTCTTTCTCTCTTTCTTCTTCTTCTATTAGCTTACCTGGGGGAACTACCTGCTGCTGTCGTATATCCTTTGGTAAGTCATTGATCCGCACTCCCCCATTGATTCACGCGTCATCTTCACATCGTGGCCCATTTACGACAACTATTCTGCACTCGCGACTCATCCAGGCGCGTTTCTCCCGTTCTCCGTTCCGGTTTTTTACTTGTAACTGGGTTGAAACGTGTTTTATTCCATAAATCTGACTGTTACTCGCCTCTTTCAGCTAATTCGTTTGCACATTTCCACTTAAAACTCTATAATCTGCTCTTCACTGTCTTTGCTTCTGTGAGTTTACATCCCGGTTTCTTGCCATCATCCCTTTAACTTACCGGACCTAGCGCGCAATTCATTTTCATTCTGCAGTCTGTCATGTCAACTCATCCCGGAGACACTTCTCGGAAGCCATCAGGCTCATCCACGCGCTCATCTGGACACTCTCCTTCAGCTTCCCCGAATAACGTATGCTCATAGCTTTTTTACTTGATTAGTTCTTACCAAGGCACAGTCGCAGAGGAACTTGATTCCGATAACAGCGAATATGTTTGGCGTCGCGATGACCGGGGCCTCTGGACTCAAAGGTTGGCAGGTGGGCGGAACATCCCGCGAAGCTGTCCCTTTTACTTACGTGGCCACATCTAGGTGTGGGGTGCAACAACAACACCAGCGTCCAAGAGGAATGCGTCGATATCCTCTGCTGCTAGTGTGACCGACCTCTCACCATCTCAGACTGAGGGTGCTTACCGTGGAAATCTGGGAGAAAGTTGGAGTGCGCCAAGGTCATCCAGCGGAACCTGGGATGAAATGAGTGGAAGCCCTCAAAAGAAAGAGTTCTCGCAGTTGGTCGGTCATTTCTTTGACGGCGTTGTTTGGCATTCAACATTCAATAGGACACTAATTCTTCCTTGTCCCTGCATCATGCTCGGCAGAGGCAAGCAACTGCAGCGCAAGCAGCCGCATTGTCAGGTCCAAGAGTTGTATGTGTTCCTAATCAATCTCAGTGGCGTGCTAATAGATCTCAAGGACGATCGTTCCTCGGCAAAGGCCGGACAGTTCTCTCCTCAAAGGTTCGACAATACTCTCGGAAAGGAAGCCGGAGTCTCCAATAGATATGCAGCTTCTTCAAATACATCGGGCTACGGATCGTCTGCCTTCGGTAGTCAAAATGGTGGCTTTGATTCCATGCAGGTGTCTTCAGTCGTTGAAAACGAATTGTCAATGGGTCTGAGAGGGATGGCAGTTGAGGACGATCACGTCAGTGGCCAATACCGCCACCAATCCGCCTCTTCACCGTCCAACGTTGTTACTTCTCACTCTCCTGCTGTCCCTCAGGTACGACCACCCCCGCAGATGGTTCAAGGACGTCACCCGTATGGTGGTTACCCTCAGGCCGATTATTCGTCGTATTATAACAATGGCGCTGCACGCGACCCTTACATGGATTATGGATATGGATACAGTACCCCGACAGACCCTTCACTCTACCCTTCATCCGCTGGCATGAATAATAGTTCCGCGGCAAGCTTATACCCTGGCGTATCACAGCCGTTACACCATAATGCTCCCACTGCCCAACAGTCCAGTATATACTACGACTACTCAGCCTCCGCGCGAACGCCCTCGCAATATTACTATCCTGCGCATCAGCCAATAATGTATCCAACCATGCCTCCGCTCTCTCCGATGCCAACTCCTCAGCTTAGCGCTGCTGCCCCAGCCGGTGGTATGCCTGATAAGAAACAGGTACGTTTTCCTATTTCTGTTAGTTTGTATCTCAGACGCCGCTGACCCTTCAACCTTAGTATGGACTACAACAACAGGTGGCTCTTCAAAACACTCTACGCCCCGCCATGATCTCATATACTCCCCATCAGGGCTATACTGCTGATTATGGTGCCCAGCTCCCCTTCATGATTCCTAATGGTGCTATGTATGGTCATACTGCCCACGGAATTCCGTTTTATCATCAAAACTTACGCCCCGGACGGCGCCAAGATGCGAATGACGCCGGTTCAGCTTTGCGCAGTCCTTTATTGGATGAGTTCAGAGCGAACAAAGCGCGCAAGTGGGAGCTTAGGGTGTGTTCAATTTAATTTTTGCGGACAGCAAACCAATAAATTTTCAGGATATCTATGGCTATATTGTCGAGTTTAGTGGTGATCAACACGGGTCTCGCTTCATTCAACAGAAGCTTGAGACAGCTACCTCGGAGGAGAAACAAGGTGTCTTTGATGAGATCGTCCCTGACAATGCTTTGCAGCTCATTCAGGATGTATTTGGCAACTATGTGTGTTTAGGATGCAATGTTTTTCTATCACATCTGATGATTTTCATAGGTCATCCAAAAACTATTCGAGCACGGGACGCAGGTTCAAAAGACCGTTCTCGCGAACACGATGGAGGGTCATATTTTACCACTGTCACTCCAGATGTATGGCTGTCGTGTTGTGCAGAAGGTCTGCATACATGCTCTCAGCCTATCGCCGTGTCTAATTCAAATTTTCTAGGCGGTAGAATTCATTCTTCCAGATCAACAGGCGTCATTTGTCAGGGAACTTGATCCGCATGTACTTAAATGCGTAAAGGATGCGAACGGCAACCATGTCAGTGCCCTCCTTGCATTTTAAATGCTTTATACTAATGTATCCGCAGGTCATCCAAAAGTTGATCGAACGCGTGTCACATGAGCGACTGGGGTTCGTCCACTCATTTAGGGGTAACGTGTATGACCTCTCCACGCATCCATATGGGTGTCGTGTATTGCAACGATGCTTTGAGCACTTGCCTGAAGAGATAACTCGTCCTCTCATGGATGAACTGCATAAGTATATGATTAATCTGATGCAGGATCAATTCGGGGTATGTGCTCACCATTGTTAGATTTTTGCCTGTTGCTGACGAGTCACAAGAACTACGTTGTTCAATTTGTGCTCGAGCAAGGCAAGCCTCAAGATCGGAATCAAGTCGTCACGAAACTTCGTGGTCAAATGTTGAATATGGCTCGCCACAAGTTCGCATCAAACGTCTGTGAGAAGGCTCTCGTTACCGCTGGTATTGAGGAACGACGTATCCTTATCGATGAGATAATCATGCCAAAGACCGATGGTGTCAGCCCAATTGTGTCCATGATGAAGGACCAATTTGCTAGTACGTTGCTATGTTCGTACATTAAAGTTCTAATTACTTACTGCTTGCGAAGACTACGTCCTTCAACGGGCACTAACTGTGGCAGAGCCCGATCAGAAGGATATTCTAATTGCTAAGATCCGTCCTCAGCTTGTCAGCATGCGCAGATACTCGAGCGCTTACAGCAAGCATCTTATTTCCAGTATGTTGATGAAATACAGCCGAGATAAATGAAATATTATCTGACCAACGCCCAATAGTTGAACGTCTTCTAGAGCGCACGATTAATGCCTCAAAGGCCTCGGATAAACCTGCGGACTACCCCTCGCTATTGCACAAGCCAGCCAACTAATAGTATGCTCTACTGACTATTTTTTTTCTTGCTCTTCTCCCTATTTTTCCTCTTTGCTCTACTCGCAATGCTATGGTATATTCGCATCAATTTCCCTCATTCCGCAATCACTCACCACGATTATCCACACAATCAACATTATTAATTGCACAGTCTTTACATTCATTCAGTATGATATTTGCTTTTTCGCTGTTGATATTCAAACTTTCATGTCGCTATCATCTTTGTCGTCATTTTTCCCATCCGTGGTATATATCGATCGTATAGATACCTGAGCATACCAGTTATAATCATCATGGATTTTGTCTTGCAACGGATGCTACTTACTCGGGTGCACTACTGATCCTGCGGAAAGGTTCGAAGTAAACGGCGACAAACAAAAGTATTATTAGCCGTACTAAAGTAGGCACTACCATCACGTAGCCAAGCGCAAAAGCTTTCAGCGAAACGTCAGCATCCTGCTTTTCTCAAGACCACGAGCTCTATTGGCCTGCAGGACAGAAACGTTGCAAACATGAGTACTGTAGAAGCTGCGGCTTCGCTATTTGGTTCCGATGGCGATGCTGGACCGGATCCGTTTGCGGTTATTGGCAACGAGGAGACTGACACGACACCACCTGCCGGGTTGATGGTACATGAACATGAACAACACGGTTCTGCTTCTTATCCATATGACATGGGCCAGGACGCTTCCAGCTTGTTCGCGGAAAATATTCCCCAAGGCACTCAGCCTTTTGAACAAGACACATGGTCAGTTGCTGTGGACCACGATGCCAGTGTTCCTGTAAACCAGGTCCCTGACAGTTCGCAATACTCTGCTGCCAGTTCCGAACAGTTTGAAGGGTGGTCTTCTGCGCCTGGTTACTCCACGACTCAACCGCCGGCCTCGTATGTCCAACAACCAGGTGTGTTTGTCATGCAAATCTATTGCGTTTATAGTGTTAATTTGTGACAGCGCAAGGAAGTCATAATGCCAGCGGTGCAGCGAGTGCCTATCACCAGTACACACCAGACTCGACTTCCAATTCCTCGCAATACGGCGGGAGTCAACAACCATATGCACTAGCACAGGGCAGCTACAGTCATTACAAATCCACTGCTAACACCGCACCCACTCGTGTGTCACAATCACCTGCTGCATCCGTTGACTCTCAGGCAACATACGAGCCTTATAACCCTATGACACGTTCGGTTTCTCAACCTTATTCGTCGTCTGCGTACGCTGCAGCTCCTAAACCAGCTTCTCCCAGCATCCCTCCCCCTCCTGCTCAGGTTCCTCCTGCAATGTCGGCTGCATCTTATCGTCCACAGAAGTCGAATGCATATGACCCCCCTCTTCCTCCTCCGAAGGTGTCAAGGCGTGCTGTGAGCGCACGCGCACCGGCCTTGGGACCATATGGTTCATATGGCCAGCCCTCGCAAGTCCCTCCTGTCCCTCCCGTGCCCGTACCCCCTACTCTCCCTCCCTCATCTGATAATACTCGGTACGGCAACCTTTCCGGTAATGTGGCACAACCTTCGATTTCCCATGCACCTCCGCGAGCGCAAGTGACACGTCAGCTTACAGGCACCTTGGGTATCACCTCGCCACCCAAGTTTCCACAGCAGCTACCTCAACAGCCTGTTGACGATCATTATGCACAACATGGGATATCACACACGGGCGCCCACGCATCCCCATTGGCTGTGCCTCCTCCCGCGAATTCTCCGACACCTCCACAAAAGTCTTATACGCAGGAATTACTTGATGAAGCACCTACTCCTAAACAAGGTTTATCCGGCTCATTTACAGAATATGTACCAGTTACATCTCCTCCCAATGAGACGTATCCGCTGCCAAGTCATGACCTGCACTCGGAGAGTCGCGCTTACACGTCTGATGATATGCCCTGGGACGATCCGGAAAATTTGCAGACTGAGGCCATTGAGCCGACATCCTCTTCTTTCCATACCATTCAAGATCCATATACGTCTTCGCACCCTGTAGAGCACGGAGGCTTGAATGGTTCTATACAGCCGCATAGCAGCCCACCTTCCCCACCTAGGGGCAAGGTGCATCAACACCAAGACATAATGATGCCACGAAGCACAGCGCTACGACAGTCTCCTTCTCATTCCAGGGATGGATCTAACGGTTCAAACGCGTCATCCCTGCGTAGTCCAGTAAAGAGGGTCTCCTCTCCTTTACGCAACGCTTTCAATTCCAGCGAACAGGATGTGTATCCTGGTCCTCCCCATCCAGCTGCTGCATATGAGCCGTCACAATATGCCACACCCAACAGAGTGACATCTCCTAGTTCTGTTCGCTCGTTCGCAAGCTATGCAGGATCTGTTAAGAGTGCCTCCAATTCGACAGCTCCGACTACAGTGAACAATTACGAGCCTAGATCGCATGCCACGTATGAGAGGACTTCATCCCCCGCTTTTCATCATTCGCGTCAGGCCTCTCCATCCCCTGATCCATATGCACTTACCAAGAATGCTGTGACTCTGGCGCAGTCCGAATATCGTGATCGTTCGGGTTCTAATGGATCTTTGCACTCCACTGCCTCTATGCCTATGGCAATCCCCTCTCTGCGCGAAGTTAACGGGCTTGTTCCTAAGCCTCGTCCCGGTGAACCAAGCTCGTATGGTGCGGTGTCTGCGTACAGTCAGGAGCTTCTCGTTTCACCTGCGGTTCGCCCTCCATATGCACCCTCCCCTTCTCTCTTAGGTTCAAATGATCCTTTGGGTCGGACATCTACGCGAGCTCCAGTGATCAGTTTTGGTTTTGGTGGCAAGATGATTACGTGTTTCCACAGCTCCTCTGACCTTATGACTGGATATGATGTTGCGCTGTCGTCTCGTCATTCGACAGATGTGCGTGTACGCGTATTGCACACAATTCTCCCCGAATTTGCCCTTGAACCTTCTGCTGCTACTTATCCTGGTCCTTTGTTTTCTGACCCTGGTACACCTGTCAGTATCGTGCGCACTGGGGTGTCATCTCAAGTGAAAACGAAGAAGGCACGTGTCATCAAGTATCTAGAGGATCGAATTGAAGAAATTTCGCGTGGAACAATGTATATGTCAGACGGAACCGAGAAGCAGCGTACTGAGGCAAAGTTGGTTCTAGTCAAGCTGCTCAAGATCATGGTCGAGAACGATGGTGTATTGTCGGGAAGGTGTGTCACCAAACCACGGATAGGCATCCTTGACTAATATTTCATTCCAGTACTCACATTGACACAGCTGTGAGAACGGCACTGCTTCCTCGCATTGCCACGTCCGAGGGTGGTGAGACCTCGACACCGGGTTTTACTTCTTTTATGCCCAATGCTCTTGGTACGATTCCTGGTTCTAGCGGTGGTCACCCTGGCATGAGCGAGACACCCATATCAGTTTCTGCGGTCCTTCCATCCGCATTAGACAAGATACAGGAATTCCTTGTGAGAGGCGAAAGGAGACAAGCTTATCACTATGCACTGGATGAGAAACTGTGGGCACACGCAATGATCATCGCAAGCAGCATCGACAAGGAAGCTTGGAAGGATGTCGTTAACGAGTTCCTCAAAGGAGAGTTAGGCGTTCCTTCACAGAGGACGGCCTTTGTTGGACGTGGAAAGGAACCGGTTCCTCCTTCCAGTAACGAAAGAGAATGGCTTCGTGTAGTCTACAGTCTATTCTCTGGTCAAGGACCGACTGCTGGTTAGTGATCATTTTCAGAGTTGAGTCTTCTGATATGAAGCTACCTCACAAACAGTCCAGGAATTGATTCCCCCCAGTCTGCTTGCGAGAACGACAGCTACATTGCAAGTCCCTACACCGGCTGTTGTGCACACCACGCCAATGTCGCCTAGTTTTCCTTCACCAGCGGTGGCAGCACAAATCCCTGCCAGTGCTTTGTCTAAGTGGCCAGAGCTTGTGGCATCAATGGTTTCCAGTCCTCTGTCCCCTGAGTGGTCGGCAACCCTGACAGCACTGGGTGACTACCTTGTATCGCATCAACAGGTCGAAGCTGCACATGTATGGTAATTGTATAATTCTCGCATCTGTCTTCCTGCGCTAAGATAATTTGTCAGTTACTTGCTCTCTCCTCAGAGTTCTCCAATAGGGGGTATTGGGAGTCCATCGTGTCGAGTTGTTCTTGTTGGCTCACGGAATCCACACGCGTGGCCATCGTTCTATAAAGACACCGACACCATTATTCTGTCCGAAATTGCTGAGTTTGCCTTCTCACTGAAAAGCGGTACGAAGGGCCAAGAATTTTTCCACGGTCTGCCGCATTTACAGGCATACAAGCTTATCAGGGCTTCGTATCTCGCGGAGATTGGCGAGATACAGGCAGCTAGCAGGTGGGTCGGATCTTCTAGTGTGATTCCGCATCTTCTTAATTGAACTACAGATATTGCGAAGCAATTACCGCTGGAATGACACATCCGTCACAATATCTCAATTCCGTCCTCATCGAACAGCTGAAAGGGTTAGCGGGTCGCTTGATCGGTACTCCACAAATGGCAAAGAATGGATCTTGGATGGGCGGGAAAGTGAACAAACCTAGTCTTGACAGTATCGGTAGTTGGCTTGAGGGACGCTTGACGAAGTTTATTGCTGGAGAAGGGGACGAAGCTTTGCCTCCGCCGGCACCGTCGAAGAGTCAGGTGTCATCCCTGGGACCTTTCTCTCACTTCAGCGAGATTTCATCAACGACGACCTCCGCAAGTCCGTCGCCTCCCCCTGGGGTGATGAACCAATATTCAATGTCAGGTATACCGCCTCCCCGCAGAACCGGTTCCGCGATGGCTGTTTCCACTTCTCATTCTCACGTGCCTATTGATCGTGCCTCATCTGCCATGGAGTATCACACACGGAAGCCGTCACCAGCTCCTCCCTTGACTGCGCCCTTGCATCCACCACGATCAACATACCCTTATTCCACACATGGCTCAGGTATGAATGGGCATTCAACAACAAATAGCTATGCCCCTGCCTATGGTGCGCCGTTGTCGCGAAAGCCCTCCTTAGAGATGACTGCCGAGGAAGGCTCTGAGCAACAACAGCAGGAAACAGGATGGTGGTCTTCGCTCAACAATTCGGACACTGGCCCCACCCCGACCACGGCCACTTTCCACTCAGTCGATCATTTTCAGGCTTCGTCTGATGGTTTCATCTCCCTGATGGACGATCCCGCGTTGGCTGCGGTTCCCAGCACATTCACGTTGAATCGCCACCCACAACCAAGCTTCGAGGATGGGGTCGAGGATTTGGGCTTTGGCAATAACGCAAACAGACGTCGTCAGGAAGCAGCTGAATCCGAGAGCAGCGAAAAATCTGTTACGCCTGTGGAGGATGTCAAGAAAACGGAAGAAAAGAAAGGTCAGTTGGGATTACCTCTTCGCCATAACATTGTCAATAACTGTTATTGCTAGACACCAATCCGCCAGCGACGGCTTCGGCAGCACCAAGCTCGTGGCTGGGTCGATTCTGGAGGCGTGCTGAAGCAGCCCCTGGTCCCATCAAGGCCAGCCTTGGGCAAGAATCTGCTTTTTATTACGACAAAGACCTCAAGCGTTGGGTAAACAAGAAGGTATGCGACCAATGCTATTAGGATGTGTGATGTCACTCAAAGACTTGTCAGGCTGGTGCGGAAACCACACAGTCAGCTGCACCACCCCCACCTCCTTCAAGAGCACAGACAGCCTCACCAGCGCGGGCAAGTGCTCCACTCCCTTATGCTAATGGCGCAAGTCCAGTACCTCCGCAAGCCCGATCTGCTTCGGCCATTGACTTGAGTACATCTCCCACCGCCAAGCCACCCATGCGGGTGCGTTCGAGTCTCGCTCCTGCTGAAGCGACATCTCTGCCCAACACACCAGCACCATCGACTCCCACGACACCACCTCCACCACCTAGTCGCCCACGCTCGCAAGCCGCCAAACGCAACGTACGAAACCGATACGTCGATGTTTTCCAACAGCAGGAGAATGCTTCGTAGATAGATCTTATCATAGAGACCATTACATTGATTTATTCTGGATATCTTTTGGCTTTCGTTGTTCGTCACCTCATTTCTTCCCATGCATGTACATTTTTATTTGCTTTTTATAATTCAAGTGCATGTGCGGTTGTCATTGCAAAATGAACTACATAATTCTATAGAATGAGCTTGAATGGATAGCCTAACAGAAATGTCAGAGTGGGTAGGTGCTTGCCAATGACACAGACCAACCTGGATTTTTGACGCGGAACAGCGATACTAAAATGCTGAACATGAGGAAGTTTACTGCAGTCCAAAGGTATGCCTGGGTTCTTTGGCGGGTGGGCGACGATTGGCGTGGTGTGACAATAATTAACATCAAGAAAGATCCGGCCAATATTCCATCTATGAATAATCAGTACCAGCCTGATGTGTAAGGTAAGGGATGACGTACAAGTCAAGGCGATGACTTGAACTTCTTGTCCAAACTGATTTTGGTAGCCTTGAGCGATCCAAGCGCCATTAGCACCAGTATAGGGTGCACCTCTGATACGAGTGAACATGTAGCCAGAAGTCATGACTAGAGAGGTAGCGATCGTGCCGGCAGCCCAGACCCAGCGGTTTTGTAGTGCCGGCTTGATGAAGCGGAAGATAAGGGTAACGATTGGGATGAGTGAAACAATGCTCCCCGCACGCGCCCAGTCAAAGGGAGCCTTGTATGGGATAGGGATTGGGGTATGAACAGATAGTTGTTCAGCGAGGGGTCCAGGTTCGAAACCACTGTAGAGTACGCTAAGGGTTATAAATCAAGGATCTGGTAAAAACCCTACTGTTGGAAATCGTATTTGAAGGGGGCCTTTTTTGCAGATGCGTTTGGTCCTTCAGTGGGGGGATACACGTGAACACTTGGCGCAGAAGCCATGCCAAGCTAACAAACGCGTCAATTCTCGAATGCAGCTTCGTATGACGGTGGAATCACCTTTTGAAAGACATTGTGCCCATCATCAAAGTCAAGAGTAGCGAAGAAGTGCATGTCCCGATGTTCTTTCGGAGTGTTCGCCCACGCTTTGGCTACGGCAGTGAATGATGGCTCGAATTCTCTGTAAAGGTCGCAATTAACTTCCGATGCATATTTAAAATCTTGTTACTGACTTGCAAGGAGCACAACGCCGCTGGGGATTGAGCGCAGTAAATTGCACGGCAGCCGACCAGTTGCGCTGCGGGGTTGCAAGTAAATCATAAGTCTGTTCGTTGAGCCGTATGAGGCCATTTCCGGCTGCTGCGAGCTCAACTAGCTGCTCATGCGCTGACTTTTTGGCAGCTAATGATAAAGGCAAGAGTAAAAGAGCGAGCAAGGGCCAGAGCATATTGAAAGTGAAGCGTTAGTTAAGAGTACGACCAAAGTTGTCAACGTGTAACAAAGAATATAGCAGCCGTGGGAACCTGACAGCTTTGGACTTGAATCAATCTCTCTGCTCACCGTCCTAGACGGCGATTAGCCCTGTCAAATATGTCCCATGCCCTTCTTCTACGGCTGTTTTTATCACCGTCCTTCTTTTCTGTTCATGTGGCTTTACAATATCTGATGCTATATGCCGACAACATAGGCATCACATACTACCTTACCCGAAGGTTGAGAGAGCTCGACACGCAGGAATTACGCGAAGTATGGGGTTTCATATGGTATCTACCAGTGTTTATCGTGTCGTAAAATCATACTAATAATCCCGCTAGTCATTTGCTCGTGACACGGCCTTCCAAATCACGGGCACTGGAATGCTTTGTAGTAGACATCTCACAACGGTCTACACATATAGCCATGATTGTACGTAGGCAACAGCTCCATAGCTTCAAGCTCAAAGCTGATTCCTATGGAGACCCTTTGGCTTATGCAAGCTTCTTTGCAAGATCTCTCTTCATCACCTGGTTCTCCATCTTTTCAGGTATGCCAGCGGACGTTACAAAGATGTCATGAAATCATCTTCGGTGATCTTCCAACTCCAGTCTCTAGTCCGTACTCTGGCTTGGACCTGCCGTTCCAAATTCGCTTCTCCCGTCGGAAGGTTAAAACCCATATCGAACCGACACTCATCGGACTTGGTCTAATGTTAGCTGGAACTCCTGCCATGCCTAAGCTTACTGAGATCATGGGTGAAGTTGCGTTACAACAGGGCCGTGCTGATGAGGAAGGATCGGACTTGAAAAGTGTCCAGACCGATGACAATGACGTTGCTTCGGGATCAGGGAACACCACCCGTGACGACTCTGGGGATGATGATGGCAATGGTTCAGATGGCAGAAATGAAGATGAACGTACGACTAGTTCTCATGAACGCTCCTCTGATGATATTTGTGCCCCCCCTGATCCTGAGGTCTCCAAGAAGCGAACGATTCCCAAACGTCGTCGGACGATTGTTGCCGCACAGACAAGTCCCGCTTTGGTTCATTCGCAAAACATGCACCGGTCAACATTATCTGAGGATCCATTCGGTCAACATGATCCCTCACAACCAACTCGCGTTGCCAGCCCATACCAGTCATCTCCTTCGATACCAACTGCCCAGCATGCTTTTCGGCAGAATACATTGAACTTCGGCGATTACCTCCTTCAACGGTATGGTTTGGATTCACAAGCACATCTCCTTAGAAGTCACTATTACCGTTCAGAAGTAAGCAGTTTCCGCTGTGATTATGACTCTAGCTTTACATAAACATAACAGGTTCAATTCCTGATAACGCTCGAACATATCTCTAACCGCCTACTTGTCGTGCCAAAACCTGCGCGAGTAAGCGCCCTCAGAGCGGAATTGACTGCTCTTAACCACAAGCTTCCTGCAGAGGTAACATCTTACTCTCTGTTTATACCCCAGTTCGTGATATAGGATCTCAGGTGTGCATGCCTATGTGGTGCTCTTCATCTGATACTCCTGCGTCTCGGAATACCTCTCAACCGCATCACAAGATTGTTCGAATCCCCCCTGGCGAAAGCGTTGTGCTAAATTCTGCGGAGCGAGCCCCTTATTTGCTCATTGTCGAGATACTGCACGACGACCTCGACTTTGACCCGACAAAGAGAAGCAATAAGGAGACGCTGAAACGTATAGTAATAAAAGAGAACGAACGCAAAGGTGCTTCAAGAGAACTCATTGCTTTCACCAGGTCACCTCTTTCCTTGAAACATAAACCCCTTGAGGATCTTGTTGTTGGCTCTGAAAACGCCATGGGAAAGGAGTCCGCTGAGGAGGCAGAAGTCTCGTTGGCCCCTGTAGCTTCTGCTACCAGTAGTACAAGTTCTCTCATCGGTGATGATGAGGAAATGGACCTTGTTGAGCAACTGTACGGAGTCGGCGGGTCTCTCCGCGGGCCAATAGACCTTACTGAGTCCATTGTACTTCCACCTGTGCTGAAGAACAAGGAGCTGGATATGGCCGCGTGGTCCCGGACTTCCTCCTTACCTTATTCTCCTAACCCGGAAGGGATATTTTCGTTATCTTCTTCACCCTCCTTTACACCCACTGGTGGCCGATCTTCGACGCTACCTTTAACTACCCAGCTGCCAGATCTACCACCTAATAGTAACGGTAATAGCCATATACTCTCACTTGACGATTACTCCGAACGCATGCGTACGGCAGCTGTCATGCTTTCGCAGCTCAATGCGAACCTTATTCGCGAGACAGTAACCACAGTGCCTTCTCCGGATTCATCTACGACGTTTGATAGTTCGAGCTCACCGCCTGGCCCTTTGAGTTGGCTCCCTGGTTCTGGCTGGTTAGGCGGTTCGCATCACCAGGCAAACAGCGGGCCACTACATCCCTCGCTCGCTGGAAGGGCTGGCGATTCACCAGCGACCACCCGGATGCGTGTACAGCATGCGGAAGCAGCCGCCATCAGGGACCGCATTATGAAGGAGATGATCGCGCTTGAAGAAGAGCGAATGGAGCGCATGCGAGAACACAGGGAAGGAGAAGGGATAATGCGCATTGGTGATGTGGGCGATAACCTGAAGACTGCTGAGGACGAAACCATTATCAAGCATGAGCTGAACAAGGCCGATCCTTCCGCCTTAATATTTAGCGAATCTTGGGCGACAAAGAAAGTAAGTTTGACCAATTTTACTATTATTATGACCATGATTTCCGTCTTTTTAGAGTCGAATACAGCATGGATCACCGTACGGTCATCTAGGTAAGGCTATGTAGCCTTACTATGAAAATTAAAATTTACTTTTAGTCATTTAACTCACCATCGCCAGCGAATTGGGATTGTGTCTCTGTAATCGTGAAAACTGGTGGCGACCTTCGCCAGGAACAGGTCGCCGTTCAGCTTATACAACAGTTTGAGCAGATTTGGCAAGAAGAGGACTGTCAATGCTGGGTCCGCTAGTGAGTTCGCTTCATGAAGTTACGTTAGTGGCATGAGCTCAACTCTTTTCAGCTTCCAGATTCTAATCACTGGCGCATCTTCGGGCTTGGTAGAGACTATAACAGACGCCGTATCAATACACTCCATCAAGAAGTCCGAATATGCAAGACGGTTGGCGGAGGGCCGTTTCGGATATGTCACTCTCCTGGATCACTTCAAGTCGGTTGGTCCCTCATTTCATCGGTTTGTGCAAGCGACGACGTGCTGAAATACATGTCAAGACTTACGGTGATCCATCTATGGCCAAGTTTGTCCGAGCGCAACGCAACTTTGCGAAGTCACTTGCAGGTCTGTTCCACTCTCAACATCTCAATTCCAATATTCAATGCACTGCCCATTTCGTAGGTTATTCCATCGTAACCTATCTTTTGCAAATAAAGGATCGGCATAATGGAAACATATTGCTGGACCGAGAGGGACACCTCATTCACATAGACTTTGGGTTCATGTTGTCCAATTCTCCGGGTAACATAGGTTTTGAGGCTGCACCATTCAAGCTCCCATCGGAATATGTCGAAGTGTTGGGGGGTGTAGATGGGGAGTCTTTTTTGGAATTTAAGCGTCTGTTTCGTGAGGGGTTCGAAGCAGCGAGAAAACACTGTGACCAAATCATAAGTCAGTGCCTTACGTTTGATCAGTCCTGTGCATGCCACTGATATCTATCATCCGCAGCTCTGGTAGAACTGATGCAAAAAGGTAAGAGATCCGCAGTCGGCAGAATCAGTTGATATCAATGACCTGTGTTAGATTCCAAGTTACCATGCTTTGCTGCGTTCGGCGAACAGACTGCGGCTCAATTGCGTGATCGCTTTCAACCCGCCTTGACTCATTCCCTTGTGGGTGAGTATATCGACCGTCTCATCGATACCTCCTTGGGCTCCAACTGGACACGTCTTTACGACTCCGTGAGTCAAGAGACTAAGGCACTTGCACTCCAAGCTGATCTCTTCTTTCAGTATCAATATTATTCGCAGTCCATTCTGTAGCCTTAGTCAAACACCACGTCACTGACTGGATGCAATACGACCCATCGTGAATACGCCTCTGAGGTATACAGATTGTGGAGTGACTGTACTGTATTACACTTGCTCGTAACGCATAGTTCTCATATCATTCTGTGTGGGATGCAGGTAAAATGCATGATCTACAAGCCCAGAAATAATACTTCTGTTGAGCGTTTTACAGCGATGGTGGCGGATGCAAACAAATTGAATTACAGTAGTTCCCAAAAACTGTGTTGTGAATGAAAACGAAAACTCTGCAAAGCAGACCTCAACAATAACAGAAGTCCGAAGTACACATCCAGTTTGGAATCGGAACGGCAGCCGCAGTGCGAGAATATGTCCGAGGAAAGTTCAGTGCCAGCGAACGTGTGATACACTAACGCATGTGTATGGATCATCTTCACTTCACTTGACTGACTCAAACTAGACCCGTACTAAGTAGTAGTTACGATTCCCTGAGTAACAGTGGAGGCTGGGGCAGTCGTCCATTCGAAGTTCATACCTTGCGGTACCAATATTATTCGCAATTCATCCTGTAGCCTTAGTCAAATACCAAATCACTGACTGGGTGCAATACGGCCCATCGCGAACACGCCTCTCAGAGGTATACAGATCGTGGAGTGCGGTATCTATACTGTCATATGAACGCGTCGCCAATTGCCAAGAACATACACTGTGACACCACCGATGTTTCGGTCTACGAGAATATCTTATCATATCGGTTTAGGCATGAATACCACTCGTAGTCTGAAGAAATGAGCTTCAGTAGTGGTCCAACGTATTCACGGAGATACTTGCCGAAATTCTGGCTAGGATCGCACCAACATTTTCCCTTTCCATGCACATCTCCCTGTGGGCAGTGTTGGAATGGCTCGTGTCGATACCCAATGTCATTGAAGAAGTGAATTTGTTCCTTCTTTGCGAATAGTGCAGCTCCGATGCTATGGACAGGTGCATCTCCCCAACGCTACTCCGAATAAAACTATGTCCCAAACCGTGCAAACACAAGACTCACCTCATAATAGAATCCACCCTGCTCATCAAGGTATTCGAAGAATTTGGAATATGCCTCGCCTCGCCAGAAGTCGAGATCTGCGATCTCAAAGTTGCTCCAAACTGGCCACGTAATCTTATTAGCATAAGGAAGCATGTGATGCGCAGTAACCTACAGTGGCACAGATTGTAGGACTCTCCTCCATCATCAGAGAGAAATCCCATTGCGTTGCCGGGAGCCACGAAGTCAGGATTAGCCTTAACAAAAGCTAGAGGAAGGTGAGATTAAAATCATAGTGAATGTGGAATATACTTACACTTTACAGTGTTCCATAGTGTTGGGATAGTAGCTGGGAACTCGTATAGTGATATGGTAAAGCCTGATGATGTTTGAGCCTAGTTTTATAATTGAAAGCATCATCTAATTCACCATACACCTTATTTTGGTCTTGCATTAGAAGAAAGGGATCATAGTCCACGTCGCAGAAAAGCTTGATGTCCGGTCTGATTGGGGAAGATAAAATGAGCCGAGCTACAGCGCGTTGCATCTACTCACTCGACTCTCCAATAGTACCGGTACGGCTGTAAGAGCTCATGTCGGTAGAAGAACTACGAACTTGTTAGATGACATCGCCAAAACGTATTGGGAACACGTACGCCGGAGTTAAAGCGGCACATATTCCGGTATCTAGAGCAGTCAGTCAGACGCAGCGATGATGGCTTAGCATACGCACGGGACGCTACCTAGAAAGATGTCAGACTACACGCGCCGTCGGACTTGACTGTAAGATGACGTACCTCCGTAAATGACATTGTTCTTAACCATATCATCACGGGATTTGCTTGCTCGATCTTCGTCAACCCACGATGGTTGGTGCCAATGGTCGGACGGGATGACACCGAATTCGACTTTGTTATTGGTTAAGGCTTGTATGTGGCTTTACGGCCTGTGAGCAACTTCAAGAATTCAAGCGTAAAAAAGCGCACTCCTTGAAGTTCTGTGTAAAGGGCTCGTCGTTGAGGAAGACATAAGGATACTGGAACTTCTTGTTGAACCTATCCTCGATTTGCTTCATACTGCTCATGATTCCTGTAAGGTCAGAGTTCCGTACAAGCATCACGAATGAGGCGTTCGCTTTGCGGTCTTGCATATCCATATGTAAATCAGGCTTGTAGTACTCGTCAGGTACGGGTGTTTTGTAGGGAGGGTTTGACTTCGGACCAGTCCATTGTCCTGCTATATTTGAGATGGATGTCGCCTTTCCGTATTCTTCATGAGTAAAGCTCAGAATGTAGTGAATTGAAATCTGTTTCATTGTGAAGTCAGGGAGATGGTCGAGTTGGTATGAAGACGTACAATAGCACCCAAGACAAGCAAGATGTAACGCATCGGCGTCATCATCTTCACAGAAGTGCTAATCCTTTTATTAACACAAAAAAGTAATTGGCTGGTAAATGCAAGAGAATGAATGAAGAGGATGTAAAGCTGTTGTTGACGGTTACACTAAAAGGCTTGTTGGCCGCACCAAGCCAACTCACCTATAATGAACTGCGCAAGTTTGCGTGGGCTGGTTTCAAAGATTTTCCGACTTGAGTTCCACGTGGCTCGTCTCTGACGATGTACTGACAACAGAAATTCCCTGATCAAGTTATGATTATGAAAATATTAAGATCAAGCAATAGTTTATCCTGTAGTATTAGTCTACAGTAGCCATGGTAGAAATACACGAATGAAGTTGTAACGTCTACATCCACCGAGTCATCTAATCGTGCAACCGCATATAATGCCTGAGGCACGAATTTTGCGCAAAGTCTGTGCCGTCGTCAGTTTAAAAAAGAGGAATCAGGGAGTATTATCGCACCGAAGTTATCATTTGGATCACATGAACAGTGTCCTTCCCGCCACTGTCTACCTTGAGGACAATGAGCGAATTCAGCGTGTTTATAGCCTGCGAAAGTATCAATTATGAATTCGAAACAACGTGATCAAAGCTTGCCTATGTCCTTAAAGAAATGTATTTGATCCTTGCGTGTGAATAATGCTGCGGCAATGCTATGAACAGGAGCGTCTCCCCATCTCTGTGTATGGCAGTCAGCAAACACAAAAAGAAAAAAGAAAACCTTAAAAATTACCTCATAGTAGAACCCTCCTGTGTTCTCAAGGTACTCGAAGAATTTCGTGTAGGCTTCGCTCCTCCAGAAATCCATATCTGCAATCTCGAAGTTTGACCAAACTGAGTGAGCGTCAATTACTGTTTTTTAAACCACGAAACCAAATGATTCTTACAGTGACACATGTTGTAAGAATCGCCCGCATTATCAGATAGAAAATCCATTGAGTTGTCTGGTGACACATATTGAGGATGTTCCGCGATGAAGTCTACCAAATAGGTTCACTCTCAAGTGACCGTACGTGATTACTAGCGCCTACCTTTCACCGTGGACCACAACGAAGGTATTGTTGGTTCCCATTCTGTTGAGAGAGGGATTCATGCTATAATTAATGCAGCGGAGATGAAATCTTACCTGGCATGGATATCGTGAAACCTGCCCTGGTATAAATTTAGCAGCTCAACCAGCTATAACGAGAATAACTCACCATACACTTTGTCGTGCTCTTCCATGAATAGAAAGGGGTCATTGTACAGGTCACAGTAGTATCTAACGTCAGGTCTACAGAATGGGTCAGGAGCCAATTCATCTATATAATGAACAACTGACTCTACTCTCCAGTACCACTTATATGGCGTCAAGAGTTCATGGCGGAAAAAGAACTATAGAAAGAGGTCAGCCAACGAAATATCCTTTCCAAACCAGCGACGCGGGAATCTCACCCCTGAGTTAAACCGGCACATGTTGCGGTAACTAATGAGTGAGGATGAGATAGTACCTTAACTAGTTGCATGACCATACGCACGAAACACTACCTGTGGTTTCAATGGTAAGATAACAAAGAAGGCCTGACAAACGATGAACTTGCCGCCATAGATTACACCTTGTCGCACTAGTTTATTGCGTCCCTCCTGAGCTTGTCCTTCATCTATCCAGTCCGGCTGGACCCAGTTCTCGCGAGGGATTACACCAAAAGATACATCTGCGTCGGTTAACACACTGACACGCCTGACAAAGTATGAGAAACCAACTGCGCAAGACTGGGACACGGTATACCTTTTGAAGTCGGTGGTGAAGGGCACGTCGTTCAAAAATACCCAGGGATAATTGAACTTGCGATTAAACCTCGCCTCTAGTTGTTCTACGCTTGATATCACGCCATTGAGATCGCTATTACGAGCCAGCATTACCAACGTGGCGTTGGCTCTGCGAAGAGGGGGAGAGACTTGTGAAGTTACATTTCCAAGGGAGGGTGAGGGCTTGCTCTCTGATGGATGAGACAACTCGGAAGGTGCCTCGTTTGTCTGATTGATATTCAGAATCACCACTGCAGGGTTTTCTGGTATTGACCACTCCGTGGACAAAGTTCTGGAAGATGTGTAGATATCGTCACGGCCAATGGTTAAAAAATAGCACAGAATCAGCTATATGTGAAGCTTAGTATAAGGTAGAATGCATGTCTTTGACATACCACAGCGGTGAACGCAATAACAACAGATCTACGGTGTGCCGCAGTCAACGGGAGAGTCATGTTTGACGGAAGAGAGGGTCCTGATGCCAGTCAGCAAGTCTGTGGAAGACGGCAAGTACTTATATCGATAAGAGGCTTGGGAACATAAGGAAAAGAACAAGTACTAACGATAAAAATTCGTTATAATATCACACAGCCACGCGGCCTAATGAAACTGCGCAGCATTGACGCAGTGGTGATATATAGATATCTGACCGTCAGATATGAGAACCCGGCAACCATCCGGCTTGTTTCCGCGGTGTTGCCTTAACGATGCGAGTTGAGATCGACACATTAGTTCATGTGCGGCGCCTTGACAAAGTACAGACTCCTTGCACAGAATTATACTGACTAGTCTCTCGCTGTGTTGCATACATTGCATTGTGTGATGAGTCTGAGCCAACCTCACAGAGGCCCTATATAAAGATCGGATAACGGAATTTACCCCGACGGGCCGGCGACACATGTCACTACGGTCAGCGCAAGTATCCTGGCGTCGCACGCAGGAAGATGGGACGGTAAAATAATAATGCGTTGGCAACTAACACCGTTGGCCAAAAGAAGAGAAACATCCTTTCAAGTTCAGCGGTCAACCCGGCGGGGAAACATGGAAATCAGCTGAATAAGAGCGTGATCATAACTCACATGTAGGGTCTAATAGTATATTCCAGAGCCGAACAACAATGCTTGAATGCAGGTCTTCGCGTCACGCGAAAGCGTAAAAGCCGTGATAATTGTTCAGAAGTTCACTTGAAAATTGCGATTGGACGCACCTGTCGTACTAGGGTTTAAAGATAGCGCATATCACAAGACAGTGCCACAAAGAGGCTATATGCCTAGCAATACTAGACTTGCTGTCTTACAATTGACAGAGTGACAGTTCACACCGCGATATCATGATGGATGACCTGGTCTTAAGTTTCCAAGGCAAGATTGGCATCGTGCATCTATATAGACTGAACTGTCATGCTACTACCGCTTCAGTGAAAATTAATATTGAGCGATCCTCAAATTATCATTGAATGCTTCGTTGTTACATCGTACAGCGCACCATCTTTGCAGTTTGCTCATATACGAGAACTTGACGAAGCGTCGCGAAGAGCAATGATAGAATGACAAGCGCTTAAGAGAAACGCTTAGGCCGAATTTGTCAGTGTTTGTCCCACTTGATTTTTTTGAAGCTTTCGTCACTTTGGTTTGCAGACGTTGTTGCGTTGCTCTATGGCGTCTCCCGCATTCCCCCCCGCAAAAGATGCCTCCATTGATCCATCGCCGTCGTCCGTGCCGCCGGCACCCAAGTCATCGTACACGTCTGCCTTTTCTCCTCTAACGAGTGCTTTCAGTCGCTTTTCACAATGGCGCAAGTCTTTGGATCTTCCGAACCCGGGTACAGTCGAGAATTTGCAGAAGGAGGTCAAGTGTACGCGTTTTCCTTCTGTCGTGTAATCTTCCAGTCATGTCTAATGTTATATAGCCACTCACCTGACGAACTTTATGTTCGATGGTGCCAGGGCTGATCTCACTAAGAGTTTGTCAATGAACCCAGCATTTCAGGTTACACACTCCTTCATTCTCGGGTCGCAAGTCTCAACACCGTCATATAACTTTGGTGCTGTCTTCGCCAACAACAATGTTAGCCAATTTGTCTTGCTCGCATCTGTTACTCTACTTATCCCATTCGCCGTAGGTGTTCCTCCAAGGCAGCGTTGACCATGAAGGCAATGTGAGCGCACGTATGAATCAAGGGTGGGCCGAGAACTCCATCACCAAGATCCAGACGCAGGTCTGTTTCCTATCTCATTGTCGCACGCGTTCCTTCTCATATCCTCATCCATAGCTTTCATCACAAGCTGGCCATAGCATGATCCAACTAGAGCACGATTACCAGGGCCAGGATTACTCCCTAAACGCGAAAGCTGTCAATCCATGGCCTGCGGATCTCACCGGCATATACATCGGAAATTACCTCCAGTCTGTGACGAAAAATCTTGCGTTGGGTGTGGAGACACTTTACCAACGGCCAACTCCTGAGATGGCCGAGTTCGCGACCTCATATCTAGCCAAGATCACGAGCGATGACAAAAAATGGATTGCAACCGCACAAGTACAACCATCGGGTATTCTACAGGCTTCGTATTGGCAGAAGCTCCACGAGAAAGTGGAGGTCGCAGCAGATCTTCAGCTTATGGCTTCTCCTCAGCGAAGAGATGCTATTGCAACTCTCGGCGCAAAATACGACCTCCGGATGGCAACATTCAGAGCACAGTTGGACTCAACAGGCAAAGTTTCTGCTCTACTTGAGCAACGCTTTGCTCCAACCTTTGCGTTCCTGGTGGCAGGTGAGATCGATCACTTCAAGGCAAGTTCCTCCCACTTCACTGCGATGTTGTCCAAACTGATCTCTCACAAATTCAGAATGCTGCTAAGGTTGGCGTCGGTGTGATGATCGAGAGCTCTACTCTGACCCCAGAAGAGATGGGTATGCCTCCTCAACATTGAATTAATTATACTTAGACACGTACTTTCTGACACTATTATCGGCATATATCTCTTCTCACGGGTTTCTGCAGTACCAGTGTGGTTGTCAGCTAGCCCAGCACCCCTATCAGAACATCTGGTTTGACGAGAGAGTACATTACGTAGCACTGATAGAGTGTGCACCAATCCGAACGCGCACAAAATGTGGTGTGCTGCTTATGTAGTGGTACTAAGACCGCGCCTATGGGAAACCAACACACTCCGCTCAAAGAGTTGATAGAAACTCACCATGGCAAAGTTGATTGAAGCCCGCAACGTCGCTTGCAAGAAGGACAAGAAGCATACCATTTTCTCTCAATTGAACCTCGATGTCAACGAGAGAGATATTATTGTTCTACAAGGCAGGAGTGGTGCAGGGTACATTGACTTCTCTCCCCGTAGTAATTCGTTTGGAGGCTCAACATATGCATGTTCAGGAAAACCACATTTTTAAAGTGCATCGCCCATCTGAACGTTTATGACGGGGAGATCTTATACAGAGGACGGTACGCTCCTTAGGCCTGCAAGTCTCATCATGTCTGATATGCAATATGTTTACCGTCGCCAGGACAGCTAAGGCACATGGTACGTATGACCCTAGCTAGTCGTGAACACTCGCACAGGAAGCTCATGAAGGTCTCCCATAATTCCAGGGGTGCCTGCGTTTAGAACGCGGATATTCTACGTGCCTCAAAGACCCGCTTTGCTACCAGGCACGCCGCGCGATTTTATGACAACGATTACATCCTTTCAGTCTCGTAAGTCAACCTCGGAATCTGATCTTGCACTCGCTATGGACATCTCCAAGGGGTGGGGTGTCGATAATGAGCTATGGGACAGGAACTGGACTGGTTTGAGTGGTGGCGAGGCGCAAAGGATAGCGTTGGCCGCTGCAATGGGACTGAACACCGCTGAAGTCCTTCTACTCGACGGTGAGATTTAATTGTATCGTTTGTATCATGACTGAGACGTGTTTCCCTTCAGAGCCAACTTCAGCTCTCGATCATCACTCGACTAAGCTTGTGGAAGAGTTCATCCTGAACAACCTTAGGTCCCCGCAAAACGGGTTGAAGGCAATAGTTTGGATCACCCATTCCGAGGAGCAAGCAAGAAGAGTAGGAACCAGATTCATTCAGATCTCGCCATCTGGTTGTGAGGAGGAGCCGCTTATCTCTGAACCATAGACATTGTAATATTTTCATCAGGATTTGGGCTGGATATTCAATTATTTACATAATAACAAACTATACCCCATCACTACCCGATAGTCCCATAGCTCAGTGGTCAGAGCGTTGTACTTATGAGGTTACATTCCATGCAAGGGTCCCGAGTTCAATCCTCGGTGGGACTAATTTTTTTCATTTCATTCTTTTACTTCCATATAAGGAATTCACGCTTGCCCAATCATCCTACGGCTTTATCCACACTCCTCCGCGCCCCGGCCGGCCCACCTTTTTCTTTCTAGCATCGTTGACACCGCCGGCGACAATGGCTTCGTCTGTGCTCTTTCGCTCAACGCTACCCAGAACCTTGACTTCTGCAACTGGACGTAATGTCTTGCGATCCGCATTGCAAGGTAAGGATAACTTGAACTTTGCCTAGTACTTTTCACTTACATATCAAAGTGAGAGCAAGCTCGACTACACAGTATGTGCCAGGTGGACGTACGTTTGATGAACCAATCTGTGTGATGCCTGACAAGCTTATACTCATACTCGATAGCTATCATCAAGGGCACAGTCAACGACCCTGTCGAGTTCCCTCCCTCATCAAAGACGCATGGCTCGTACCACTGGGCATTCGAGCGACTTCTTGCGGCGTCCCTCGTTCCCATGACCGCAGCAGCTTTCGTGACCTCCGGGTCATCTTACCCGGTCCTGACGGATTGCTCGGTCTCAGCTTAGTGATGCACTCTCATATTGGGGTGCGTGAGCCACAAAGGTGGTATTCTACGAGTACCTGACGTTGCCTTTTTTATGTTAGTTCGACTCAATGATTGTGGACTACCTACACAAGCGCAAATTCCCTATCATTGGCCCTATCGCGACCTGGACACTGAGAACAGCGACTGTTGGCGTGCTTGTCGGTGTTTATCAGTTCAATACAAATGATATTGGTGCGTTAAATATCCGTTGTCATCCGAGTTCCTCGTCTGACTTTGATTCCTATAGGTTTGACGGAGCTGATCGCGAAGGTCTGGACGGCGTAAGATTATATACAGGTCACGTCGAGAGACAAGCAATCGCGAATTAAGTGTAATCGTACTACCCATCCTCTCTAACAGAGATGCAAATTCTACTAGTACCTGCCCGACTGTCCTTCAGAGCTCCCATTATTCGAACTTCCGCCCCAATCTCGAAACGACCAGTGCAGAGGAAGCACAGTGGCACTTCCACAGCCTTGGTTTCGTCGGGTACCAGCTTCCCTATTGCTATGTTAGATGAAACACCTTCGGAAAGGACCTGTTCAGCTGGATCAAAGATCAAGTCTAGTGCCATCACAAGAGGCGATACTGTGGGCAAATTTAGCGAGTTGAGTGAATAAACTGCTCTAGAAATGACGAACATGATGAATTGGCAACCTCGACGCGAAGGTAGAGCATCTCATTTGGACTAGCGATGTATTTGCCTTTACTATAATCAAGTTCTTGGGGTGAACCGTCCGGGCTGTCCACTATTAGCATCAAGTTAATTTGCATCACGTCTGTCCGCAGGGCCTTTAACATTGGGAGCGTCAACCGTTGTTGTCGCAGCGACAGATCTCCATGTCTATCGCCATTCGTCTAAGCCGATAAATAATTAGCGACGAATATAATCTGATTGAAGAATAAATGACCTCTTTCCATCGAGCGGAAACGATCTTGAGGAGCTCTTCACGATACCAGAACAACTCTCGCTGAGCTTGTTCCTCTTCTATTGACAACTTGGACTTTCCGACGACGAACTGACGGTCTGATAATGTTGGTATGGGTTGCGAAATTTGATCATCTGATAGTCTGAACTTCTTAACCGGAAGCATGATACTTGGTATGCCTGGCGTGAGGCAACATGTATAAATGTTTCATGAATGACTTACCGTGCCATCGACCCTGGAGGAACGGTTGATGAAACAGCTGCACTTTTCGTTCCTGTGAAACTTCAGCATCAGGAAGGAATTTAGGAGGATATAGAAGTCCTGCGCTTACCAGTTTGCTCATTTTCGAATGTTACTTCAAACGGGAGCCCATATGTGTTGCGGACGTCAATTGCAAACAAGCACCATTCTTCCGGATCATCATTTGGAAGGAAGTGTATCACGGAATTGCCAACCCGGCGACTAATGTCATCATAGTCCACATCGATCATTGGCATGAGGTTCAGATCATGACACTCCAGCATATGGTAAACAGTCACAGTCACTGGATATGATAACTGTCGAGTGTAGAACACCTCAGATGCAGGCACTTGTTCTTCATGCTCTCGATTGACCTGGGAATATGATATGTGGACGGTACCATGTGCACTAACAATGATTTCAGTGCCGATAAAGCTCGAGGAATCAATAGAAACGTACCATCCGACTTTCCCCACACAGGTCACAGAAAGAACCACCTTTTGATTTGGTAAAATGTTGGTGGTCTCCTTCTCATTACGCCATAAAAACGCCTTTCGGTGCAGAAGATCGAACTCTGTCTCATATGTTTCAAAGACGGAAAGTTCTCCTTCGGACAGAGCTTCCTGTGCGGGACCGATGGTGGAGTCTTCAAAAGACAGCCGAAGGAAATCAATTGGTAATGCGGAAATATTCTCCAAAGTCAAGCGAATGGTTGACCTGCAGCGCCTCAATCAATATAAATATTTAGAAGAACAAGCAAGCACACATACTCTTCGCCGTTGTACAACATGACTGCTCCATGTGTGAGCGACGTCCATCTGATTCGGAGGAGAGGCTGCTCAGGAACAACAACACATTGTAAAAATTGAGGTGGTTTCTTGAGGGATGGGAGTAAGGCACTGAGTCGCCGCCCATCTTTCTCCCACGGACGAGAGTCGAGGCCCCAATACTTGGTGCGACCGCTTTCGCATTTCACAGCACTTTGACGGCGTGCAAGAAGATTCTGATCGGCATCAGTTGGAACAGGTAATAGAAACTCTCTCGGAGCTCCCCAAGGGGCTTGGACAATGCATCCTCGGAAAACCAAAGTTCCCTGCGTTTTCGCAGTGCCGATGATGGTAATTGGATAGAGGGTATTGGGAGGGATGACGAGTGCTGAGATAGGACTGGATTCAAACTCCACACCAGTCGTGCTAAGGATCTGAAGGTTAACTCATTGTTCAACTGACACAGCAAATGTTATACCTGAGCGAAATACTTTGAATTTCCAGATCGAATACATAAGGATTTCGTAAGGTGATCGTGAGCTCAATAGGTTCACCTTGAACAACTAAATTTTTGCTCTATGAACATCCCGAAGACACGGTGAGAATGTGTCTCACTGCCGGCAAAAGGGACTGACCTGTGGTCCTGATGATCTCCTGGGATTATATAGGAAAGGGTCAGTGATCCCACTGAGCAGCGAATCCGTGGCGGATAATGTTGCAGTCAATATGGAAAATTGATTTTCAATTGGCAGGCGGTGCAAGGGCAGTCTGTAGAAGCGGGAGTTAACATGGTTGTGCCGTTTGTAATAATCACATACGGCAGTAATGTAATACTCAGGATAGGGTTCACGGCCCAGTACTCGACTGCAGGTGCGTCACCGCGCCGACGCATTGCAGCAAGAGCACGTCCAGCAGTTTGATACAGATGATATTGATCACTACTGGCCAATACAAAATGCATTGTTTTCAATGCAGACAGTGATATTTGCGCCACAGCGAGGGGATCTGGGGCTGCCTCAGAGACCGTTGTCTCATGGTAAATGCCACTCACCGGGAAGTGCCTCTGCCACAGCAATGGCTTCGCGAATGACTCCAACTTGAAGCTCTGGCCATCCAAAGGATTCCTTCGCCACATCTGCTGAAGCATCTAAGTCATCCACGGCCGAGCTGCTGTTGTCCCCACTCCCTACTTCGCTACTTGTACCATCTGTCGCTTTTGCCACGCAGACCGCTTCCAGATCAACACCAAGGACCTTGCAAGCACGAACGAGGAGTTTCAGGATGCTCTGATTGCCTTCCAGAACCTCGTTGTGTCGCACACCGACAGCCCCCTTCCCAACTATGCTTATTTCGTCACCATTCTCGGAGCGACTGCCCACGCCTGCGCTTCCAATGTCGGATTTCCGTAAGAGGTCATTTTCTTCCCGGCCACAAACAATGAGATCCATGATGCAGCTGATGACTTCGCGCAGAATGAAAGCTTCCTTCCGCCTGTATCCAAGCGATGAATAAATACTCGCCATAGATTGCAAAATGGTGAGCCGCTCATGAGGACCAAGATGCAGTAACCACGGTCCGTGTGCTTGCGACACAGTGTTCGCTATCTGTGAACGAGACACGCCTGATACGATGCTTATACGCTCTAAATTTGTCCAGGAGCTATCATACGTCATCTTCTGCGTATATGAGGTCGACCCTGGTTGTAGCATTGAAGCAAAAGCCAGTGCACCCCATCCTTTGGTAGACCAGGTGCAGAAAAGGAGGGAGGTTTGGCGCATAACAGCTGTACAGTATGTCAGGGCCAGAAGTGAATGATCCTGACTAAGATCAGAAGGCACAGGAGCCTTGTGATAGAGAGCTATAGCTTGAGACAGTTGCTCGTATATGTCGGCCCAAGGTTCCTTGATACCGTTGTTGCTGATAGAGGATTGCTAAATACGATTTCAACATTGCTCACCAAGAGCGATAGCCGACTTACCGGGCCTTGGCCAGCCGACCATGCATCTAGAACAAAGACCGTTGCCATCCCTTCTAACACGGAGGCATGCCATACAGGATCCTGCCCGGTCTTGAATAATACGATAGCTTCTGCATACCTTGGGCGAATTCAACCATGATGAACTGACAAGATGAATAAAGGACACGAACCACAACGATGCATCTTCTGTCCTACCAGCCAACAGGAAGAAATCACCAAGAATTTTATAGAGTCTACCATGGGACGAAACGGCACCGACCGCACTGGCGCGTTTCCTAACCGCTTGGGGACTAAGTGTGGATTGCCGTTGGATAAAGGATGTCGTGTGATTGATACCAGGTGCAGCAGTCGAGCTACGCTTGATCTGAGCACCTGGCGCTGCGAGGCCTGATGAATCGAGTTCCGGCTGGCTCGAGTACGAAGCATATCCAAGATTTCCGGAACTAAGAGAAAGTGGCATCTCAGAAGGAGAAGGGAGTGTTGGGAAGAGAGTAGAATTTAAATATTCATTTCCTACGGGACTCTCCAGAACATGATACTATAAATCCGTTAGTAGTGTCCTCGAGACTCCATATCAAATGTTGATACATACCACTCGACCAAGTTCAGCTAGAATGTGAGAGCATAAATCAGCGAGCAGAGTACCGATATAAATTTTCTTGTTCCCCATCACGCTCGGAATCGAAACAATTCCAGGTAACGTGTTTCCGAGACCAGTGCTCCTAGCACTTTCTTCATCTTCAAAGGCAAAGCAGACTTTGGCCAGCGGAAATGTCGACCCCTCTGGAGAGATGTCAAGCACAGTATTCTCGAATTGCTCAAGAGCAGAAGTAATGGAGTACGAGGATGAACACGCAGCGACACCGATTATGCCAAGCGTAAAGTGAGACGGTCGGAACAAAGATAGCGACATGTGGCGAGGAGGAGAAGGATGAGATGGATAACTCAGATATAGATGACCACTGGAAAGTGGATTTGGCATGAAACGAGCTGAGGATCCATGAACAGCTGTTGTGTAGGTGAGAAAGGGCTTGCATACCTCGTTCATCCTTCATGCTAGCGGGTATGTCACCTAAGCGAATTGAATCGAATGTCCTGATTTCCGCCGCATATTTCTCAAAAGCAGCACGGGGTATTGGGCCCACTGGGAGGACAAGAATTGGGATATGCGCAAGCGCTGCAAATGCATGAGAGTTCATGGGATAACTTGAGTTGTTCGTTACAAGCTCAAATCATCAAGTATGAGAGTTGGATTCTCCTGGTGCTCAGCTGCTCGCAAACATTGATAGTGAGTTGGCATGATTTTGACTCAGAAACAAACCACGCACTCTTGTTATGTATGTAGTAGTGTTTTCCACCGGTCCGCCAACCCACCAACTCGACTTTTGACTGACTCCAGAGTCGCACTGCTCTATTCTTTATAATTACACTCGGCCTTAGATTTAACTTGCAAGTAGCTTCGACAGACTTTGCAATGGTGGGCAGTAAATCTATGTGATGTTTTAAAGCTGATGGGAGCAACTATCCAAGGGTGCGAGCGACAAGTCTCTTGGCGGGGTGATGTTACTAGTTGCTGGTTTCGTGTTCACATACTACACGGCATGGGCCATCTTACTCGTCAGTTCGCCAGACTTACGCTGGACGGGCCATGTAGCTGACAGTCATTCGCTCAATTTTCAGCCCTTCTTTGACGCATCCAGCCCCATACACAACTATTTTCCTGCACGCGAATGGGCAATACGGCTGCCAGCATTTGTCCTTGTGATTGGACTTTCGGG
This sequence comes from Suillus spraguei, assembly GCA_016800925.1. NCBI lineage: Eukaryota > Fungi > Basidiomycota > Agaricomycetes > Boletales > Suillaceae > Suillus > Suillus spraguei. The sequence goes on from JABCPU010000010.1 coordinate 381,718, forward strand.
TATCGGTTTCTTCGTTGGTTCTACAATCATGAAGGAGAACAGAAAGAAGGCGCAGAAAGCGAAACTCAGGGCGGCCTGACACCCAGACTCCAGAGTATGCATATCCACCGCCTCTCCTTCAGTCAACTTTCCCTCAAATTCCTTAATTTCCTGCACCCTGGAATCTATTTGTGAAATTGAGGTTGTATGTGGGCTAAGTAGGAATCCGCATGTCCCTCCTACGTTCCACTGGCCGCTGCACACTTTCCAACACTCGCAATTTCTCTGCATTCACAACATCCTGCTTTGCTTGAGCAATGACCGCACTCGGCAGTAATTCGGGTAAAAGCTCTCCATCTAGAGCCCGGGACAGCTGCACACGAATCAAATAAGCATGGTTCAAAGACGAGACAGATGAGCATGCCTTGCTAAATGCCGAGTTACGTCTTCTAGAGTCACACAAGCGATTCAGCATTACTACATACGGTACGGTGTCCAACCCTATAGGTGAGCGCGATTGGAGCACAAAGAGAAATAAGTTTGCTGCGCAAGCCCATATTGTCGTGGCCAGTGGCTGATTGATACTGCGTCAGCACGGGATTCTTGGGCAGAAATCAAATATCGAATGCTTACCAATAGATCTTCCGAGACACTGTCAACTTTAAAGAGATGGACCAGCGCTTCGAATGGAGGCCACAACTCGTTCCAAATGGCTTTGCTGCTGGGTGACTCTGCTGTTAGATTAGTAAGCGGCATTTGTGCAAGCAGCAGCCACAACTTGAGAGCTATGAAAGCATGTTCTACATCTGCCATAGCAGATTCAGGTGTTGTCCCTTCAAGCACATATGTGCCCAAGCACTTGTAATATGCCGGTGTGAAGACATTCAGCTGCGATAATAAGACTTGGATGTGGGTGTCAGCAGGGTCGCTAAGCACACCAAGCAGCAGAATATTCCAAGCACGGACAACTGTGCTAGCTTGTATAGATTTCTGATGAGGTTCATTAAGTTCGGGTCTACGATGTGAATCAAACGCTTACCTCGAAACCTTCGGCAATCATCTCTGAAAGCGACGCGTGCCCAACATCTACAGCATAGAGAACCAATCGCGAAACAGAAATCGAGGCAGATAACTCCGCGCTTGACTCGGAAGTTATCCAGGCATTATTGTGTAGAAAATAAAGTCCACTGCATGCCACTTGTCGTAGTCCAACGATTCGGACATTAGTGCAGAGAATTGTCTGAGCCAATGATCAGATCATGAAGCACATCTTCTGAAAAAAAATAATTACCTCAACGATCGCATTCAATGTAGAAGGCGTGACTCGTGTTCTGGCTCGAAAAACATCCTCCAGCACTTCCAACAAGATGTGTGTTACGCGATTGGTGTTAGAATATACCAAGTCTTGCGTTGAAGTGTCACTGAGCGAACTGACAGCGTGTGATGCTCGAATTAGACTCTGCTTCTCCATATTGGATCTCGATAATGCAACCCTCAGTACTGTTTCTGTACACTCCAGGAGATCCTAAAGAAAATATTAAGAATGATCGTTGATTGGTTTGGGTCAAAGACGCTGTATATCTTTTTACCTCCGTATGTGATTTGTTATACTGCAAAAGGGTTGCAGAAATATACAGCAAGAGATTGGAGTCAAATCCGGCGTTGTTTCCCAGAGCAGATGCTCGGCGTGCCGTCACCGTAAGCCAACTTATGAGGTCTGCCAATCCAATTGGCACGAGTGGTAGAAGTGTGGGGAACATCTCTTACCTTTGATTATCCATTTGCTGAGCCCTTCAAAGTAAACCGATTCTGTGTATCCCTTCACGTTCAATGCAATATTATGATTGATCTTCCAATCTGCGTCTGGAGGTTGTGTCACGACACTCTGCAAAAGGACTTCTCGCAGAGTTTCCCGCGACGATGGTACCCTACGGGACTCATCTTCTATGATGGATTTTATTACAATGAAAAAATCCGAGCCCAGCGGGCGCTTAAATGCGTGTTGATCAGTTTGAGCACTCCAAGCATGCGGATAGCATACTTTACAGAGACTACAGAAAACTCCACCTGGTGCCAATCTGAGCCAGAGGTTGTTACCAGGTAGGGAACGAACAGTGAAAGGCACCTTACGTGACAAGGGTGTTTTCGATAAATGATTTCGCTTGAGTGACTAACATATCTTCTGTGTTATGTTTCAACAATGCAATCAGTGCAACGGCACGTTCGATTGATTCACTATAGGCAACTTTATATCAGTTATTAACGAATTTGAAAGGTATACCCCACTCACGTCACTAGCGCGCCGGATATGGCAGACCCCCTTTTGATGTATGTCTCTATCACAGATAATGCCACGTGACGCAAGTCATAGCTCACGTCAACCAACAAGAAGTCTAAGGTCTTCTTCAATGCCTTGCGGAGTAGAACGTCGAGATGTCTGAGCGCAGGACTATCGAAGTCATGCTTATAAATCATTGCCATCAGTGCTTCCAGCAAGCTCTTCAAGGTAAGAGCTGGGAGCTCGAGTGGTTCGTCTATGGCACAGAAAGTATTCAGCACGACATCTATCCAAATGGACCCGATAAGCACCCGACAAGGTTTGTCGTCTTCGGTGAACGAGCTATTCATAAGGGAGGGTGGCAGGTGAAATGGATGGGGGGCATCTAGGATGCGTGCAAACTCGTTCACACACAACAAAGACTGTCGTGGAATCCCACTAAAGCCATCCAAGTGGACTGAGAATGCCCGCCCGGTAAATGCAGAGACCATCTGCGCCTCACTAAAGCCAATCATTTTGGCCAGATATAGCTTGAACTTCAGGCATGACGTGAGGTCGATCTCGACTCCGTTTTTCATCATGCGCAATCCAAGCAATGCAATTGATATCTGTTCGAGGAGTCAAACAAACAATGACGACGCAGCAGCCCCTCGCACCTGGATGGAGTGAATTTCTGAATGTGAATCTTGCAGGTGGGCATCATTTTGAGTCTTCAATCCGTGGATTTCCTGCCGCTATGTGTGATCAGCGGAATACTTGATTCGAAAATTTTGACGAACAAGATGAGCAACCGCAGGGCCATCTTCATCGTTGCTGTTATGTTGCAGGTGATCGTATTCAAGTAGTGTCTCGATAACTGTGCTCCAGGAGAGCACTATATCAAATTTATACATATTATTAGTGGAATTAAGTCGTAAAAATGAATGTTACCTCTCCACGTCGGGAAGTGTGACTGGAGCTGAAGGAGAAAAGAGACCAGGCGGAGACGCTTTGATGTAGGTAGGCATGGAAAGGCATCATTCCAACATGATGCAATGGCATCCAAATGGGCCGAAAGCAATGTCTGCAACCAAGTGTCAACTGCTGTCCTGACTTCTTCCTATTGGTAAGGGTTGCATCAGTCGGGTGCTGACAAAATAAATTGCTGTCGGCATACCTTCTCGTCGATCCAGAGCGGTTCAAATGCATGGTAGAAGAGGTCGACGACGCTGTGTTTCCAGGGCCGATCTTTAATCACAAAGTCTGGACTAGTAATGTCTAGTACCATGCGAAAGAATCTGTCCACGGCCAGGAGTCTAGTTGCAAGTAGATCATTCGCATCCACAAGGCAACGAGAATGTAAATACCTAATGTTCCACGCTACTGTTAGCCCGCTCATCAAGGACATGAACTCATAAAACGACTGTGGATCAACAATCAATATTCTAAGGAATAGGGTGGTCCTAATGCCTGCGATCTCATGATGCTGGATCCCGTAAAATTGCCAGATACTGTGATAGGGAAGAGTCGTATGGCCCATCATAAACTTAAGAAACAATTGTGCATACCATGGATATAGGGTACTTCCATTGCGCAACACGAAGTTGTCAATCTCATGTGGCTCAAGAAGCGAAGCGTGCATAATAAAAGAGTGTAGGAATTTTGCAATGAGACAGACGACTTGTTCCATGCCGATGGCAACGAGAGTACTGAGAACAAGCATCAGTTCGCCATTAATGATAATTGGGTCGATAGCTTGAGCGACGCGTGTATTCTGCTTTCTCCTAGTGTTCGGTTAGCTTGAAACCACGAGCCAAATGTGGTCGATCTAACTTGCCTTGAAGGAAGATTTTTGATATCTGCTTCTGTTATCATTTCGTTCGAGGTAAGCATGGCACGATCACATCCGTAAAGCAATAAGCAAGTAGCGAGGGATTGCCTAATGAACGTCAATGCACTTCGATCATGCATGTTGTCAGTACTGATGCAGCATAAAGTAGCAGTATCCGGAAGCCCACCATGAAGTATTGTCGCTTGAGGATCGAAGAGCACTCTTGATAGCAGGCTGTAGGCTGACGATCATAGTTGAGATCAATTTCTGTAGATCTTGTCGGCCTGTCGACTTCGTCCACACGGATAGTAAGGTTGCTTCAGCAAAGACCGAGGCCTGCTTCAAGGTCACAAGCCCTTTCCGCGACAGTTCGCTGTACTCGACAAATATTGGTATGTTGATGTCGACACCCGAACGAGCAAATAACCTTAGCCAGCGGAGGCTGTCCAAAAGTCCGTTTTCTTTAGCTACCCGTCGAATCATGCCCCATGGATCAGATAGCTTCACTACGTGCCCATCGACTTGCGCAAAAATCTGGTCGACAAATGTGGTGTGGCGAGATGTGTTCTCAGCTGAATCTTGATTGAGGAGACGTTGCAGAATTGGAAGAGACTTGGGATTAATGAACATTAGTCACTGAGTTAATGACTATCACACCCCCATACCGCTGTATCAAGCACCTCAGGTTCGAGTGTCTGAAGCCACAAGAAAAATAAATCATCAAGCGCTGTGAAGTCGACTGAGGCTTTGCATATTCTTATTATAAAGCGCAGTGATCTTTCCGCGGTCGACGGCGACTGTCAGGACTCTAAATCAGTTTGCAAACTATACATTCATAGGAATGGCACGGACTTCGTGTGCGTTGAGACACGAGCGTTCGGGACGCGAAGCAATATCCTGGATATTGTCAAATAATAATCGGACATAGGCGGAAAAATCTTGATTATGTAGTGCTAGAAGCCATCGAGCAACATATCTTGAAAGTAGAGAACGCCTGGCTGCGACATAGTCTCCGCCATTATTGACAGAATTATTTGGTGCGCGACGCACGTCATGAGTTATTGGCCACACAGGAGCATCGGATCCGTTCCTAATACCTGGGAGATTAATCCCTTGTGGGATGAAGTCACGAAGAATCTTCGCCAAGCTGTCATCCTGGAAAACAAGGTCAATCATGTGCCAGCTGTCAAAGAACTAGTTTACCTCAGCAAAGATCCAGGATAATATAGCATATGATAACCTGCGTAGGGCATAATCCGATGCTAGCCCGCTGGGCCAGAAGCGCCTCACCAAGAGCAAGAAGCCACACTCGTTGACTGAAAGGTCCAAATCTGAAAGACAAGCCTCAATAGCGGACACTAGTGTCTCCACATCAACGGACAAGTCAAAGCCAAGTGGCAGTGGGAAGTAACAGTGTTGGCTTGATTTTTCAGGCTCGGGTACACACGTAAGGAAATCTGCACATGTGAAGAAGCCAAGTTTGTGAAGATGAGAAAGACAGTGACGCGCAGGGCCCTCGGACAATATATTGAATTCGTATCCTAGGGAATTACGGAGATGCCCCAACGTGATGACCTCGAACGGATGACGTGCTGCATGATTGCAATCCTGTGTCGTCATATTTTCGCCAGGTACGCGCAAGTCTGACCAAGCACCTGACGGCGGAGTTTGTACATCGTACGATGACTTGATAATGGAGGCGATATAAGATAAAGTTGACCAATCAAACATGATCGCCGAAGAGGATGGATTGTGTCGGTTTGCCTCCAGGTATTCGCCGAGGGTCGCAGAGACAGGCAGTTTTCCAGAGGATAAGTAAGCTTCGTAAAGTTCAACCAGAAATTGTAGCTCGAATCCATTGGCTGTATCTTCATGACTGTCTGATGCTAGGACAAACGAGCCGAGGGCAAGTCCATTGTTATAGATTTGCAGCTGCGTCCAGAGCATGGCAGATGATACAGAGATATCCTCGAAACTCCGCTTCCCCAGGTCTTCGGAGGAGAGGAAGAGATCCCCATAGTAGTCCGCAAATGTGCGGCTGATGCTATCCAATGATACTGACATGTGAACGGAACTGATAACTACAATTCCACAGACCGCAAGCGGTCTATCGAGGCACGTGAGATGCATAAAAAGTTTGCATGTCGTACAGTGAAACGCCTGACAACCCCATATCGGCAGAAAACAATGAAAGCAAATGGGCAGGGTAAAGAGATTAACGTGTCTGAAAATATGTTGAGCTCGTTTCACAGTAATGAGGTCGGCATCCCGCTTAGATGGGGGAATGAGGCAGAAGCGGTGAACGGCCAATTTCCGTGTTCCCAAATCGGACGCCGCAGTGTACTGATGATGAACATTGCCTTCCGGGTAGTCATAGCAATCGAAGTGCACAGCGCACATGCATCCACAGCAGAGAAGTCCAAACCCCATGATGGAGGAAGCACATGATTGACAAGAACTTGAACAAGCTTCGTCAAATGCCGACGGCCGCTGTGACTGTTGAAATCTCCATGGTACAAAATCGTGCACACACGAAGTGCTTGATTGCAATGGAGGATTGGGTGTGCTCCCTGTCCAACATTGATCTCCCAGACCAAAGACAGGTAAGGACTTGCTGATGACAATATGCCCAAGAGCCCGTGGCCAAAAAGTTGCCAGCAAGCATAGAGCAGCGCGGCGACTCTGAGGTACATGATATGCTATCACTTCCAATACATCCAAATATGAGTCTGGCTTAGAGCTGATTATAGTATCAAGCAGCCGACATAAATTATACGTGGGTGGAAACGAAGTAGTGGTGTCGATGTTTTCTAAAATAGCGGCCAACAGCGGAGCAGTTATGGAGGCCAGGTAATATACGGGCAAAGGATGGAGAGGTGCATTTGTGGCCTGAATACGGGGATGAATCGCAGAACCGAGAGACGCCCAAGGCTGCCACGAAGCTGTCTGGTGAGATGAAGTCTCTTCATCATCAAGGGCCATTTCAACTTGAATAGAAACAGGGTTTCCTCTGCCATGACTAACGACAACTAGGTCTTTTGCTGTCGGTAAATTCCCCATCATCCAAATTCATCTGATCGAACGTACCCGGAATATCTGTAGACACATATCCCCTGGTTCGATTTAAATCCTCGAACACCCCCTTGAGGATCACATTGTCGAAAAAGGACAGCAAACGCGGATGCATCTCGCTCTGAAATGTCCCGAATGCAGGAAGAACCGCAAACGCAATACGGGAGATTATTGATGGTTCGTTGGAGTGGACATATGCAAGAAACTGGGCAACGTCAAGGCACACTGATTGCAGTGCGTTTGGAGGCTTCGATGGTCTGGGCGAAGAAATTTGAAAGCGACAGTCTTCCGATATCACTGAAGAAAGGATGGAGATGCACAGTGTTATAAGCGAGGCAGCTTGCGAGTGTCCCTTTGACGAAGGCGAACGAGATCTCGAGCGCCCTCCGCTGATGCTACTGCTTCTCACAGAGCCACGAATGGTGAATGGTAATGGTTTGGTGGATTGTTTAGTATCTGTATCCAGATCAGAAGCTCTATGCGAGTTTTAGCGATGATTCGGCTAGCTGGAACAATAATTTCATACCCTTGGTCAAATACCTGCCACCCCTGCGAAGCAGAAAATAGTAATACTTCTTTCAATTGGACCATGAGGTCAAAAGTGGTTTCAGAAGAGAAAATGACGTAGTCACTCCCTTCATCGTCACTATCTTCCTTCATAGATTGCAAGCGTTTGTTTGACTTCTGTTTAACTACATTGCGTACTGCTCCAATTACGTGACTGAAACCTGCCTCAGTCGATGGAGTAGTATGAACATTTAACGCATCCAAAATTGGGGGAGGACGCATTCTGGAAAAGAGCTGGTCAAGAAGCAACCCTACCAGCTTTTTCGACTCCTCTCTGGCATGATTTACAGAGTCATTTTGCGACAATGCCATTCTGGCTAATTGGGCTGAAGGAGAATATTTGTCTGCGTTGGGTGAGAGCGGAATGTAAAATGACGGTGAGGGTGTAAGGCTGGCACTACTCCTCCCTCCAGGTGAGCCATCGTAACATGACTTGATATGTGATGGAGGAGTGAGAGACTCAGTGTCAACACGAAGTAACGGAGTAAACGGCTTGGTAGATCGAGTTGGCGTGGCCATGGCGGCCTAATAGACCTAATAGATTCGATAGAAACTCGTCTTATTGGTGAACCGAGTTGTATAATGAGTCATCACACCCCACTGCACAGCCACGGCAATACGTACTTAATCCCCCCTGGCAGATTGATTGCCTGTATCTCAGCGCTCCATTCACGAATCACGCGCACGGCTCGATGAAAACTAGCAGTTCACCATCTTGCAAGAAGATGAAGCAGAAAACTTTAGGCGATTTTCTATTTTCATCCTCTCCGACACCTCCAACTTCACCCCCAACACCCGGGCCTGTGAAGAAGAGACAGGCAAAGCAGAAGCACAGAATTATTGCTCTTGACTCTGACACAAGTGACAATTTTGCGCAGGATAGCGATGTTGGCGCTATAAAGTTTGAACCAGAAGTTATCGATGTCAGCGATGAAGACGATTCTCCACGCCGACCGAGTACTAGACGGCTCAAGAAATCCCTCATTGTCACAGACAGTTTGCCAGATGTGGCAGCAAGTGATGACTCTCTGGAGGATCGTATTGGCATACCTATCCGATGGAAAGGGGACAATAAGGGGAAGAGGAAGAGGAAGAGGACAGCAATAGCAGATTCTGACGATGAATCTCAACCACGCAAACGAAAGTTAGTCAAAGGCGCCAGACCTCCAAGTCCTGAAGGAAGTATAATCGATGAAGTCGATGAGAATGGTAAGGTCTATCTACTTTCTCCTTGCAGTGCTATATCTGCTTCCACAGATATCATTGAGTCCCGTCTTCGCGCTCGTGACAAGAAAACAACATTTCAAAAACGTCTCGAGAAGTTGAAGAGTGGGTCAATACCCCTGACGCATGAAATTCCATCTCATTGAATATTCTTTAAGGTCTCAAGGGCAAGAAACGCTCAGAGATAACCCTTGAGCTTGAATCCTCAGAGTCGGACGCCGAGCTATCGGAAGGCTCGATAGTGCGACCCTTTAAGGGTGCGCGACCAGATCGTAGTCAAGAATCTGAGTCCTCTAGTGGGGAACATGAACATGCAGACCAAGATGACGACTTTATCGTTGAAGATGACGAACATGGGGTTTTGACTACGCAACTACCCATCGCTTTTAGCATGAACACCCATCAAGATCTCGCCCACCAATTTAAAATCGTCTGCCAGTTATTTGTTCACGTGGCTGTTCGTTCTCCTTCTGACAGACGCCCATTCATGAAGAAGATGATGGAAAGTATGCATATTCATCATCACTCAAAGGACAACACTAATACGGACTGCAGCACAGGAATATTTCTCTGTCCCACTTCAGGTAGCACGACGAAAATTATCTGGGATGAAAGACTCTTTGGTCACATCCTCGGTCTGGAAACCTCAATTCAAGAGGCCGCTCGAAAGATACCCCAGATTTGAATTAGTACGAATGAAGTTCAGCGTTCCTCAGTGCGAGGCTTGCAATTTAGGTAGGAGAAAATCCACATTTATCGGCCGAGTGAGCGGCAAGCCGTATGACAAATACGATTTCGAGGTATGATTTAGCTCGTCCGATTATATTTTACACCACTGATTGCGAGTAGTCCGAGTCAGAGGATGAGTCATCGAGCTCATCAGACAGTGATTTTCATGATATTGTTCACAAACCTTCTGGCAAACAATTTTATCTTGGCCGCTTCTGCGCAGCTCGGACACGAGTTTTCCATGAGTTCAGTCACTGGGAGGTAAGATGTCTTCAAAGTATTTTGTTCATTGCTTGACGACTCTAAAACTAGTATCACTTGTATCACTCTCTGTTGAGACAGATCGATGAAGTTCTCGATGACAATCGTAGTTTTGTCCGAATCGCTTTTTCAGGTGGCGTCGAACCTCCCAAAAATATGCGAGATGCGGATAAAGTGATGGATTGGCTTGACCAGCGCAGATCAATTGAGTTCGAGTGGCAGAGAATTCGAGAGTTGATGGACAAAGCCAGGAATCTCGAAATACGCGCAAAGAGAGGAGGCGATCAGGACGATCAGGACGACTAGGATATATGTTTTTTTTTTTTCAATATTCATTATCTTTGTTCATGCTGGTATCGTTTACTTGAAGGATGCTACAGTCGGGACTAGTACTTGTAAGGGACAGCGCACACAAAATAGGAATATATCTTACCAATATCTCACGGTTTGTCTTTTGCATCCTCAACCTGTGAACGAACGCATTCAATGTTCATGTCGTACTCACATTACCAGCCAGGGCAGCTTCCAGCGGGGACAACAACATATCCCTATTATCACCCAGGTCCAGGCGCATTTGCTCACCCTCAGACTCCGGGTTATCCAGCCTACCACCAAGGCTATGCCACAGGTGTGACCGGCTATGGCGCATGGCCATATCCATACGCCTATATCCCACAGCAGCCTGCACAAACACCCTCTCAACAGGCAGCGCGGCCCACAGTACAGACAACGGCGCCGCCTGCCGCAACACCTACCCCCACTCCAATCGCCGCCACTCCGAAGACGACCACATTTACGTCTTATACCCCAACCTATGCCCGAGAAACCGCTCCTACTGCTACTACAGGTGGAGGTACTGGGCGCAATAGAAAACAGGCAAATTTCAAGGGCCTCTTTTCCAAAGAACGTGCGTCCTGTTAGGTCCTTTCCATTGGCTTTTTAGCCAGATTTATCTAGTGAAAAACCTCATGTATGGTTTTGGCGATGATCGTAATCCCGCCAACGACACAGTAAATGTCATGGAAGAAATACTTGTCGAGTTCATTGCAGATGTTGTGCGTGTCTTCGTTTCTTGGTATTTCGTTATACAGACATGTGAGTACCGAAACTCAAACAAAACATTACTTGGGGGCATAGTGTCAAACTGCTGGTGGTCCACAACGGAAAACACGATTGTCTATTGAAGACCTCCGTCGAGCTTTGTCGAGGCTGGCAGATGCAAAAAAGCTGGCCCGTATGGAGGAATTGTTGTTCATGCAGGAGGATATCAAACGTGCTCGGGCCCAGTTTGAGGAATCGGACATCACACAGTCAAAGGAGTACTAGGGAAATTATTATTTCAGTAGTGCTGTCTTATTTTCTACATCATCGTTCTACATCTGTATTTTTATATCTTGGTACCAGACTAACTCACCGATGCCAACATCGCACGGTGTCTCCGCTCCCGCAACATTACTTTCTTGCAGTTATGAAGATGCTGCCGAGAACTAGGTGTTGAGGTTTCACTGAAACCGATCACTCCACTTGCCATGACTCAATGGCGACTGAGGCTACGATAGCCCGGTTACTCTTCCATTGCTTCCGGTTCTTCGTTATTGGCTTGTTCTCCAGCTTCTGCAGAAGAGGCTCGTTGAGCCGTACGACCTTGCACGCCTAGGGAATATCAGTGAAACAACACTAACATCAGCCAATTTGCTAACCTCCACTTTGTGCCAATGGCTTTGCGTGTTGTTGTAACCATTCTTCTGATTCCCAGACTGTTGGAAGAAAGCATTGAGAGGGTCGTAGTAACTTGTACAAATAGCACGTACTAGCTCTATTCCCATCTGGAGGCTGCAAACTTTTCATAGGCTTCGCTTGGTTGACTTTCAGCACTCTGCCTCGCAACTCATTGAGATCCATATTGTCGATTGCATCCTGTGCATCTGTAGGAGAAGAATATGTCACGAATGCGAAACCGCGATGTTTGAATTCTACGGATAGTCAATATATAAATAATTTTTCGTGTTTGTTTGCTTGCCTGTCGGCTTTGATGGATTGGCTGGTGCTGGAGGCAGCTGTACTTCAATGATGTCACCTGCGGTTTCGAAGCGTTCAGTGTATGAAGTTGTCGCGAAACAGAACATTTACCGAAAGGTGCAAAATGCTCGTAGATCACCGTCTCATCGACATCATCCCCAATGCCTCCAATGAAAATGGTCTTCTTACCCTTGGTGCCTTCTTCCATCAACAGCTAATGGTTTGGCGTTAAGCCAAGTCGTAAAGTTGTTCAATTGATTAGTCAGCGGCTTTAGAATTCAACACAAACAACGGGCCAGGGGTCACAGTGAGACATTTGTACTATCCGTCATCCGTAACATCCGAGGATGTTGCCATACTTAATGCTGAGTCCTGGTGGCCTTCATTCCCTTCATCTATGCATCCTTGTTCACAAACTATAATGCAACATATCGACAACACGTCATTTTGGGGATCGCACTCCACTTTCCTGTCCCTCTATCATTTCCTTTGGCAGAAACAGGACCAGTCTGTCATGAGGAAAGGGGTGAAATGTTATGCCTTAGATTCAGAGGGATTCGACTGGTCAGTCTATCCTTTTTTGGTCTTGGGCTGATACTGAGGTTAATACAGGATGCACCTACTCACCTTCGACGCCATTAATCTATCTGGATGCCGTGGTGCTAAGTTACCAAACGGAGCAACTTCTATGGTCATCCGTTCAGAATATGAATCAATCTTTGAACACATCTCCACAATCGGGCGCAATTTTATAGTGCATGGATCGACAGGTATCGGTAAGTCGAGTTCCTTCCAGATGTGCTGCTGCTCAATGCAACTAACTATCCTTAGGAAAGACGTATTTCTTAGCATATCTCCTCGTCAAGCGACTTCTCGCTCGTCAACCTGTGACGTATCAAATTGACCAACTACATTCATCCGTCATGTGCTTCACTGCGGACGGGTTCTTTACCCTCCCGCAAGAGGGCAGCGAGTATCACCCTCTGTTCCAACGCAAAGATGTGTGGCACCTTGTCGACAGCACGCATGAAGACCCCGCTACACACCCGAACACCGCACATACTCAGGCATTGATGTGGGGCACGTGCGGCAAGGCCATTTTCACCACATTTTGGCCGGACAGTTTGGGATTCAAAATCGACTGGTCACCTGGGTATGAAGTTTCTCTTCAGCGGTGGATGAAACCATGTACTTGGGATGAGATAGTTGCTATGAGGTAAAATGTCATGTTAAAGTTCTTCATGATGACTGACCATTTTCCCAAGTGCTCTCACTGCAAACAAACACGAAAAGCACGATGCAGAGACTCTGCGATGGTCTTACACACATTTCGGGTCCAACGCGCGCACCTGTCTGCAAGTGTCTCGCCATCCCAGCAACGCTGATTATTATCTCAACGAGTTGGAGCGCGCTCGCGATAATTTTTGGTTCCAGCACCCTGTGTTGCGCGAACATGAAGCCCTATACAGTCGTAACCTTTTCGCCGTACAACCCGGAGATAACCGCACGGAGCCACTGCCCTACCCAGTCTCACAGGTTGCCAGTAGGCTCCTCGCAGACGGAATCGCCTCCTTAGACCCCTCCACTGCCAAAGATGCTGTCCGCAACCTGCTTAGCTCAAAGGACACTGAGGAGTCGGGAAAGATATTATATCGCCAGGCTGTGATAGCGCTTATATCCAGGTTCGGGGGGACCTTCGAGCTCGGGTGTCCCGACTCACAGGGGCGTTGCGGCTCAGCACACAAAGACCTGAACTTATGTGCCAAGCTTTACCTCGAGGGCAAGGAAGAGCGGACTATACTTCCCTCAAGTTATACATACTCCACTCAAGGCGAGCTTGCGGCGCTAGTCGAGAATTATCCGCACATTCTTCACTCCCCAAAACATGCACTCGTGCACCCAGGAATTGACGCGATTATGTTCGACGATAATACCTCCACAGTCTGGCTTATGCAGGTAACGTATGGACACCCGCGCCCGATATCTCCCCAGGGTCTTCTCTTCTTGCTCAGTACTGCAAGAGGCACCGCCTACGAGCCGTCCCCCATCCATCCCTGGAATCTCGTATTTGTATCACGCAAGCAAGCCAACATGGACTCCTTCCAGCTAAGTGGCTCGAAAAAGACGCAGTTCTTTTACTCTGTATTCTGGGACCCACGCATCAAACCATACGTCATGCAACTTCGTGACACGGACAGTTCTTCAAGTGACCCGTACGAGCAGTGGGGCTTCCCTCACAAAACACTACGGAAACACTCGCTCAGTCTCTCACGGCGCCTCGCAAATCGACTGCTGCACCTGCTGCGCAGGCCTCGGCGTGAAACTAGATTGGACAGTGCGGATCAGGTGACTGCGATGCTCTGGAGTACGACCATACAAACGTCAGGGGTGCCGGGAGCTCAGTTGCTTGGGGAAATGACGAGCGAACAGCCTGTTGGCCCCAATGGATTTCATACACGAATTCCTATATGTAACGCAGAGGAAGAAGAGTAATGATTACATCTTCTGGAAATATCGTGACAATGTACACAGTCAATACACTTGATAATCCAACATTTATGCTCGCACACAAACTGCACTGTACGACAACAGTCCTCTAGCTTCAAATTAATCGGCTGTTAGTCAGTACTCAGTACTTGATAATTTTGTGGCGCGTATGAATCGGACGTGTACAGACGTGTACATGTGTGATATATTACTTTGCGGAGCAAAATCACTCGTTTAGTGCCGCCATGCCGAATACATAATGTAATTGTTTTGCATACTGACGGTTCGGGTCGTGACTAGTGACTTTTGTTCAACTGCCTCCCACTATGGTTTGCGCAACCCGGTAGTACTCCTGAATTTGACGAAGGCTTGGAGAGTCGTCTGCGACAGTGCCTCTTTCTGTCGAGAGAGAATTCTTTTTGTAGCTCTTTCGCAACGTGAGGATGTTGATGAAGAATGGGACTGTGGTGCCGCTCGTAGATTCGGACGATCGTAAGTCGTCTTATTACTCACAGCATTGAGTTCTAATTGTGCGTGCAAGTGTATGCACTGTCCGACACTTCCCTGTATGTATTCATGACGGTTGCAATTTCTTGTCCTTCACAAAAAATCCGACCCTCCATCATCTGACCATGACTTCGTCCACTGAATAGCTTGAATCCTTGGCGCCCAGCACGTCCTCGTCTCCATCTTCCTATGACAGATATGAAGTCGATGCTCGTATTTCGCCTGACTGGGCGAAAAACTGCTGCTACATTGCACGGCAGGGGCCACCGTATGGACACTGTCCGTGATGTAAAGGATCATTATGAGTATCACTGTGGCAACACAGAGAAGCGAGGTCACTCCGCCCTTGCGAGGAGCGAAGACGCTCTGTGCAAAGACATGGTCTGGTAATTCCTATAAGCTTTTAGGTGCCATGCGTAATGTCACTGACCAACCCAGTAAGAAGGCTTGTTCAGAGCTACCTACTGTCTTGATGGGACGAAGGTGATTGTCATGGCGGTCCATCGAGATAGCATGAAGTTTGATATCGTCGGGTATCTGTCTGCGCCAACTCAACAACGAACTTATCATTGTATAAGGGAACTTCCATAATTAATTAAACAGGTAGTCCAGCTCTATATACCATCGAAAAAAATTATTGACCTCACTGATGTGTCCGAGGATCATCTATATTTATCGTCATGGAAGAATTGGCATGGTCGGCGAATACGTTCTCGGAGGCTCTGGTTGGTATCGGCTGCCTCATGGAATCTTTCCGCAATCGTATAGAGGTACGGCGTGGATTTATCGAGTTTGTATACCATACTAAATTGTTCTCCAGCATGTTGCAAACATGCATCGTTATTGCTCTTGCACACCAGTGTAACTTCCTCACAGATTATAATAGGCGTTGTGCTTGCATAAATCACGAGCTCGGTATCTTGTCCGTAGGTATCATACTCTCGAGGGTCGGAGATCCCACCAGAAGCTGAACGTGGTCGGCCAAGTATGATCGACGTATGGACGCTGGGGGTTCTAATTTTCAGAGCATGCGAGGTTCGTACTATAGCGCCCCTCCTTCCCGCAGAGCTATGACTGATACTTGACTCAAATAGCTCGCCGAATTTCACGTTCCCGAACTTATGCGTCTAGCCAAGTGAATGCTTCATAAAAACGCTGACAAACGGTTACTGGCAACTTCAGTATGTACTCATGAAGGAAGAATACAAGCGACGATCAGAAAACACCAGTACATGGCCGTGACATCTCTGCCTAGCATACTATTCTCTAGTCATGTATTTTGAAACTCAACGTCAGATTTGGCATTGGGTATCCATCGACGTCGGGCAGAGGTGATCATTACATATATATAGTGCTGTCTGCATATATGGACTTCAAAATCCATTTGAGACTACGCTTATGATACTGGATTGTCATCTCCGCTAGCCACCACTGGCTCCTCCAATTTTTGCCTTTTTCTTGCTAGGTAACGTGCACGGATATTCTGCACATCCTCCTGTGTGTTCCGCTTTAATATTGTTCGCTGTCTTGCCTCCTCCTCATGTGCCTCTTTCTGTTTTGATACCCGTTCTCGCTCCTCTTCTAGCTGTTGCCTAATTTCCCGTGCGCGGCGTTCATTGATTTCCCTCCGGCTTGCTGCTGTTCCTACTGCTTGGTGAACTTGGACTTCACTCGTACTGGCAGTTTGTTTCGTGATCTGGAGCCCAAGTCTTCGGGTGTTGGGAGCAGACAAGTTTAAGCCAGCCGAGAGTAATTCTCGTTTGTCAATGATTTGATTGTCATCGTTGAGCTCAACATCTTTGCCTTGTTCTTTAGCTAATTGCGCAAGCTCTAGGTCTGATTTTGGTGTCAGTTCCGGAGGCTTGGTGATAGTGAGATTGGGAGCAGGTCCTCGTGGACCAATGACACGTTTAGTCCCTGTTGCTGCCACTGTCTCTTCGTGTTGTTGCTCTGAGTCTTCCAAGAGTTTACGGTAGAAATGGGCCATGCCAGTCGGTGCTCCCTTCTGTTTCCTTTTCTCAGCCTCTAAAGCAGAAATAAGCAGTAAATTATAATCATTATGATTCAACATACCCTCTCTCTGTCGTTCTTCCTCCTCTGCTCTCCGGACCTCAGCCATTTGATCCTTGTATGCCTGAGTGACGAAGGCTTCCTTGTCGGCGAATTCGTCTCCTTCGGCTTCCCGTTCTCGTTGCATCATCTTCTCCTCTGCACGCAAATGATCCAGACGTCGTGTGGCAGCCGACGTTAGAAGTCCTTCTATATATTTGGGCTATACAATATGCATCATTGGCAAAGTGGTTCCAGCGGCACGGATAATTAGAGGCACACCTTTCGTCGTTTAGAATCAACTTCTTTTGCCTCTTTCTGCTTGAGCTTGACCTCTTGAATCCTATCCCAAACTTCATCATACTGATACACCGTAGCATCGACCTTCATCTCTTGCTCCATGCGTTTCCTCGCGGCCTTCGAAGATTCGATATTTTGAGCTAATAGCTTTTTGTTCGCTGTTGCGCTCTTATTATCGGACAGCGTGGGAGCAGCATCGATAGGATCATCATCATCACCGAGAGATGCAAACGCTGCTGATTTCTTGAGAGGTGGTGCTGCACCGACTGGCTTTGCAGTCTTGGGGAGGGAAAAGGAGAGCTTCATGAAATGGTCGGTTATGTAAGCCTGTTCAACGGAACTGAAGTTTGATAAATTGTTCCTTTAACTTGAATGCAACGTTATTATGGCTCAAAGTGCGAACGACCGCCGGCGGATAAATGGACCAGAAGAAAGCTTTCCGCCCGTATTCGATGATGATGACGAGGATACCGTGTTGAAAACGCAGCGCAGTCGGGCACCTGGTGATATCAGGCCGATATGTCGGTGCCTTCTCTGCGCTTTTGTCAAATAGTGCTGAATTTTTGACAGTCCTCCAGCCAGGTCTCATAAGCCAGGCCAATGGATCTGCATATATCGAGACGGAAAAAACTAAAATTGCATGCGCTGTGTACGTTCGAGGTCACTTTAGCCTTCATCAGGCCTACCTTTTCTGAGCACCATTATAGGTATGGACCACGGCAGTCTAAAACTACTACCTACAGCGAAAAGGGTCGGCTGAACGTTGAAGTTAAGTTTACTCCATTCTCGTGTACGCGTCGAAGGGCACCGATGCGCGTAAGTTACATCTACGCCATGTATTTAACGTACTGAATGTCATAGACCCCTCAAGGACGCCGAGGATAGATCTATTGGCATATCAATCCATCAAGCAATTGTATCATCGATACGACTGGAGTTATTCCCGAAGTCGACCATCGATGTTTTCATCACAATCATCGAGAACGATGGAATTGAAGGTTGTATCGCATCTGGATCATTGGCTGCAAGCACTGCACTTGCTGATGCCGGAATTGAAATGCTGGGGCTCGTTGCGTCATGCTCCGCTGTACGTGAACTATTTTCCGTGTATAATCGAGCTTATATATGTTTTTCAGGCTATTTTCGGAGATGACATACAACTGGATCCAAGCGAAACTGAAGCGCGGGCATCCGACGGTACTGTGATACTTGCTTGTATGCCGGCTTTGGATAGTATCACAAGCATCTGGCAGTCGGGGCAGATGTCCGCTAACTTGTCCTTAAAGGTAATAATCTCCGACTGACCACTGTAAACGCTAACGAGGTATCACAGTGCATGGAACAATGTCATGAGCGGTGTATTGATATTCATTCGATAGTCGCGCAGTCTCTACTTGAACACAGGAAAATCGATTGAACTTGGTTTCGGTTTCCCAGGTGCACTGTCATGTTTCACACATCAGCGCTCAGCGTTCGCCGTTAGGAACGTGTGTCCCATGTACATAGTAGTTAACCGACGACACATGAGTGTGAACCAATACATCCACCTGGTAATTTTTTTCTACATGAGTTTCTTGACGCGCAATCGTTTCCGGCAGAATCGGCACTGTTAAAGTTGTTACTTGTGAGGAGGGCCTCGTTTAGATTACATATGAGATCTTTGGCTCTATCATGCACTGCCTACACGAGTCAACGTCGTAGAATCGTTCATGTCACGAGCTTGTGGTCCTTTCTCAACCGCGACGAACACATCTGAAAGTTTTACAGCCTATTTTAGACTTTAACGTTTTCCTGTTCACACTCACTAACAACCAAACCTTCGTTTAATGCCAGAGTTGTTCTACGCCAACGATGTTTCCCCGCCCGCCTCTCTCAAATCATCGGGGGAACACCACCCTCTCACCCTTGCTTCAGCACGCGATTCTAATGACTCGTCAGACTCACTACGGAACCTGGAGCTTTCGGAGGGACCTATGTCAGAGAGAGGGAGGTCAAGGTCCTACTCAATGACGGGCTTTGACTTCCAGCGCGACCTATTACCCTTAAGCTCGAGTTTGAGTGAACCAGATACTACCTCTTTTGGAGAAAGTGGGGAGAAGAATATCACTTTGCTACATGGTAAGTCATCCACTGGCAGTCTGATGTAACACGAGGTTCACAGTGCACAAGGTATTGGACTCATCGTCGGCCTTCAAGTCAGTTCATCTATCTAACTCCATGCACTCATGCCTGATATATTTTCTGGAAGATTGGATCGGGAATATTGTGAGTAGACCAACCAGACAAGTTCAAACCCCAATTTGCAACTCTTGGTTAGCTCTTCACCAGGAGTTGTAGTGGCGAATACCCAGAGCGTGGGGGCTAGCTTGGTTGTGTGGCTTGTCTCTGGATTGCTTGGTTGGACGGGAGCCAGCAGCTTTGCAGAATTAGGGTTCGTCTACCCTGCGTATCATGGCGATCGATAAACACCTTGGTTTACAGCTCCAGCATACCACTGAATGGCGGACCCCAGGCCTATCTCGCGTATGCGTATGGACCACTTGTATCCTACCTGTTTGCTTGGACATCAATTTCAGCACTACAACCTGGTTTGTCTTCTACCTGACTTCCGGTGAGATTTGCGGATATACATCCAGTTGCATTACAGGTGGAAATGCGGTTATTAGCCTTATCTTTGCTGAATATCTGAACCGGCTCGCATGGCACGCTACTCAGGACGAGGTAGCACCAGATGATATTCCCCAATGGGCCAACAAACTCACTGCGGTAGCAGCGGTGCTCAGTGTTACTATTATCTGTGCAGCTACGCGGAATTTGGGCACTAGGGTTTCTGCGGTGTTCACAACGGTAAAGGTGCGTTCGTCACTAGCTGATATCGTTTCTACCTAATGGCCTGACTTCAGATCGCCGCCCTCGTGAGTTTATGATACGAGTACCGAGCTGAGACTCATTTCTTGCTAGATATTTGTGATTGTACTAGGGATGATACAACTTATTCGGGGGAAAGCATCGGAATCATTCTCTCAACCACTATTCGAGGACTCGAGCCATAGTCCGTCAGCATACTCATTAGCTCTTTATTCTGGGCTATGGGCATTCAGTGGATGGGATCAGGCCAACTATGTCGGAGGTGAGATGAAAAACCCAGGTAGAGATATCCCAAGAGCCATACATTCAAGTATGACGGTTGTGATGGTAAGCAACAGAAGTACCATCTGATATGTATAGACGTTGAACCATTTCAGGCACTTTTCTTATTAGCAAATGTGTCGTATTTCGTGGTGCTAGACAAAGCCACTGTTGGTATGAGCAACACGGTTGCTTTGGACTTTGGTCGAGTGCTCTTTGGACCAGTAGGTGGTGTGGTTTTTGCTGTGATGGTTGCCATATCTTGCTTCGGAGCGTTGAATGGTAGTTATTTCCTGCAGTTTCCAGGTACTGGTACTCATCTCCTTCAGGGAGTACTTTCACTTCTGCGCGGCTCATCTGCGTTGCCGGACAAGAGGGATACCTTCCTGCAATGTTTGGTCGCCTGAACAAGTCAAGGCAAACACCGGTTAATGCGATACTCCTCCAAGCAATCATCACTATTGTGTTCATCGTCGTCGGAGGTAGTTTTCAGTCGTTGATCAACTTTTCCGTTGTGGCGTCCTGGTCATTTTTCTTCCTTACTGTATGGGTTGGGTGCTTTAAAGGTGTCGTCATGATCTGATTTACTTTTTCAAGGTTCTGGGTCTTGTTATACTTCGTGTGAAGGAACCACTGCTAGAAAGGTAAGTCATCGGAACCCACTGCTATAAAGTTCAAATTAACCATGAGATCAGACCTTATAAAACATGGATCGTGACCCCGCTGGTATTTTGCGCCGTAAGGTTTATATTTACATCCAGTCAGACTCATTGACTGTGACACACAATAACAGGTTGCGTTATTTTTGTTATGCATGCCGATTATCGCAGCACCGCTAGAAGCTATGGCAGTTCTCGGTGATTAATAAGTCCTGTTATGCCCACTGTGGAACTTATGATTTCGTTATCCGCAGGCTTCGTGTTGGCAGGAATACCGGTGTATTATTTGACTAATCCGAATCGTAATCAAACCGGTTTGCCTGCCTTTCTTGGTGAGTAAGGAATCTTACGCCGACATCAAATAATGATGAAGTTCTTCAAACAGGGTTTTTCAATACTTATATTGCTAGAATTAGAGGTCAGCCGTCCGCAGGCACGGGTTGGGTGGCTGTGGCTACGGAGGGTGATGAGGTGGAGATGCGGACTTCACGATATGATCAATGATAACAAGGACTAGTGACGCACGATATAATGACAAATACCTGTTTCAGTACATGTGAGAGTTCGGCAAGCACCGTAGTTAGCGGGTGGTGTGAGAGCGATTGCGCGATTGGGTCCGTCATATATAAACTAAGAGCTATAGTATCTTGACATTATCAATTATCGACGAGCTTCCATCTCTATTTAAATTTATAACATCAAGTATGGCAAACGAAGTCGCCGAACACAATTATCAGCTCAATGTTAAGGTCTGTTGTGGATTGATCTGTCAGTCGGTTTGATACGAACCGCCGATTGTATAGATGACATGCGGAGGTTGTTCTGGAGCTGTTACTCGTGTACTGACCAAGGCACAGCAGGAAGGTGCGATAGTTGGATGACTTGGATCAGTGCAATGGCTGACACGTCGATAGGATCAGTATCCAGTTTTGATGTCAGTCTGGATACGCAGCTCGTGAACGTTAAAGGTCTTATCGAACAAGAGGCGCTGGTAGAGAAGATCCGGAAGACGGGGAAGCAGGTAAGGCTTGGATCATAGTTTTCTGGATATCAGATAACTTATCAAGTAGTAGATTATCTCCGTCAAGAACCTGGATGAGGCCGAACCAGCGGTTTAGATATGGATATGATGCCCGTCGGATAATTACTTATTCTTGTTCCCTAGCTACGAATGTTAGTATATATACCTGCCAGGCGCTAGTCTATTTAAATCCGAATACAAATTTAGATCCGTATATGCGTCACGGCCCCGAGGTCGTGCACACGCGGGTGGCCGAAACTGTGTCTAGTTTGAACCGACTCCATCAACAAGTCTATGAAAGACAAGCATTGGGCTTCTGACCGGGCAGTACTAGGTCTTAATCTCACTACTGCCATGATTCACACTCCTTTTTTCCTGTAAATTCTCAGTCTGAACCAGTTCTGAGCTGATTCAATCCAGCCATCCGAATCTTCCCTCCTTTGACTCTCCCTTCACGACTAGTCTTACCTACATTCGAGGCAGTCTCGGGCAAACTTCATGTCCTCGTCTAGTGCGACGGTGTCCAGCACTGCGTTTCTCCCTGATCCTACCACCCCTGCATTCTCGGATGACCTTGACTGGATCACGGCATATCTTACAATTCACTCTCTTAGCGTACCAAGTCGACGTTATTCCTTTCTTGTCTGGATCGTTGTTGTTTTCTTTTTCCTGGCCTTTGCCATCCTTCACTGGACAGGTTCAAGGGGTGGTTTTCTCGGAGCATATTGGACAAAATGGACTCTTCGCCGACGAACTTGGAGAAAAAAGCATAACATCGCACTTGCCCTTAAGAGGAATGATCCACACCGCCAGCCAAATTCTTTGCCTTCCAATGCTCAGCTTCTTTGTTTGGCGCTGCTCTTTGGAGGATCCCTAGCCCTTGCATTCGTCGGCCCAGACTATATTTCCCCCACTCTGAAAGTGTGGCAGCTTCGTCGAGACATTGCTTTCCTGGAGCCCCAGCGTCGTAATCTTATTCCGGACACCGCTCCCTATTTACCACTTCAACCACAATATACCATCGATAAAGCATGGTGGACCTCATCAGCACGCGCAGGACAAATTGCGTTCGCTCTCTTTCCTCTTTGCGTGCTTTTCGCCCTCAAAGCGCCCCCTTTCGCAATCTTCGCCATTCCTTTCATGATACAGTTCTTCTTCGACAAACTCGCTTGGCTTCATCGCTGGACAGGCAGGCTCATATGGTTTCTTACATCAATTCATGTTGCGCTCTGGAGCGTTCAGCTCGTTCGAGATCACAATCCCAGCACCGGTCGTATCGCACACGTGTACGCTTTCTCCTACATGCCCTTCATATTCGGCTGGATCGTAAGTCGGATTTCTCTTCCTTACTGAGAATCTGACAAATTAGCTAGGCGTTTGCACTGCTGACATCCATAATCGTTCTGTCCATGAAATCCATTCGAAGAAACTTTTATGAAACCTTCTATTTCTTGCATGTTTTACTTGTCCCATTCATGCTCGTCTCTGCTGCATTCCATCATCCCACACTCTGGTGGTGGTGTTGGGGTGCCCTCGCAATTTGGGCAGGCGAACGTCTTTGGCGGTGGACTTGGTGGTTTGCCACCAATGCCCTTATTCTAGGTAGCAGTTCCTCACAACCAGCGATGTCTAAGCGTCCACACCCCACAATAACTGCTGACACGCTCGAGATGGAACATCTTCACATGCAGTTACTGCGTACATCCGCCGATGCGCAATCCTTCCGTTCACCGAGCCCTTTAGACTCATATTACCAGTCCTGCAAAGAATCAGTTAGTACACGTTCATCATTTCTGGCCACTCATCGTCTGTCTGCAGGATCGATCGAACCAGACACTGCTAGATCCACAATATACTATCCCCCACCGTATATCCCCCCTCCAGGGTATGCCCACGCTGAGCTTCTCTCTGGGCATACAGTGCGGCTGCGTCTCATAACTCCTGGATTCTTGCCGTGGGCTCCAGGTCAACATTTCCTCATCAAAATCCCAAGCGTCTCCCAATTCACCACCCATCCTTTCACTTGTGCCTCTGTATGTGACTATGAGTCACCTACAGATGAGGGCCGCTTGATTGTTATGCTTATCCGCACAAGAAACGGCTGGACCCAAGATTTATGGGATTTAGTTTCACGCATGATCGCTGAGCAGTCCCTGGTGACATCCCAATTTCCGCCGCTGAAAATCGTCCTAAGCACGGTGTTTTGTTGAGGACATATGTAGACGGACCTTTTGGTAGTTCGATCCGCGCTCGTTGGGGAAACTACTCGACAGTGCTGATCATCGCCGGTGGCTCAGGAGTGAGCTTCGGCTTGTCTGTGCTGCAGTACATCTGTATGTGCCTTTCTGGCCGGGACGGAAAGAATTTAGGTGGCCATCCTGGAGGTTGGGGGAAGAAATCATTCCTGACCAGACGAGTACGCTTCATATGGCTTGTCCGTGAATATTGTAAGTACTCGAAAACTTCCATTCGATCATTATAAACTAACGTCATCCTTGTGTAGCTCACATACAGTGGTGTGCTTCTATTGTTCGCCGCTGTCTTTCCTTGGTACCATCATCTGCACTACAGATCAACATCTTCATTACCAACTTCAAACCGATCACTCTCAAGGAATCCAATTTGCTTCCTTTGCAGGTTCCTCAGCGGTCACTCTTTACTTCCGAACCTGCTCATTTTAAAGATTTGCAGCCACCTCACCCATCCTTTGCGCGTGGCGGTCCTACGTCCCTCCGGTCTGATTCCAACGACTCTGTTGAGAATTCCGACAGTGATATTGATGTTGACCTGAGCTACTACACTGGGGAATCTGGGGACCCATTGGCACCAGAGGAGGACAACGGCTTGGCACATGAGTCTCACATGCTCGAGTTGACTAACTTCGATGGTGACGATGACACTGCTCTGCCAGGGGAATACAATCTATCCCGCAAGGTAAAGAAGGAGGGTAAGTTGCGACGAGCTCGGTCACGGAAGGTAGTCGATAAGAGAACGGTGCAGTTGTTGGACCCTACCGGTGGTCCTAGCGGCATGCAGCTCGCTGCGAATAGAATGTCTGCTATATCTGCCACAAGACTTCTACGGACAGACTACTCCCATTGTCTATCAATTCGGATAAGAGTTGGTCTGAGATGCAAATGGACACCTTCGTGTCTCCGACCTCCATGTACGGCGACTCTCCGACACGCAGTCGGCAGTTGACGCATCCTGAGTCTACATTCTCTCTCAGTGGTCATCCTTCTCCGATGAGTCGTGCGGGGGCGTCAACATCCATGGATTCTGCCGGTAGCTGGGAAGGCAAATTAGATATTGGCGGTTCCCGGGGTCAGTTACCACCTTCCGCACCCAAAGGCTCCCCGGGTCTGGTCCAGTTTGACATCAGCAAGGAAGAAGCGCTGGATATCAATGTTGTGGCAGAGCATGCACGACCTGGCAAACCCAAGCTTGACAGAATCCTTGCGGATGAAGTCGAGCAATCGGAAGGTTCTGTGATGGTTGCTTGTAAGGTCTATCTCATTGGTTTTCCGATGATGCTCATCTGTTCTGCCCAGGCTGTGGTCCCACATCGCTCAATGCGATGGTTCGCAAAATCATTGCTGCGCAGATTGACCCTGGGCGGGTGTGGCGAGGTGATATGCGCGGGTCGATATCACTCGTTTCTGAGGAATTTGAGTATTGACAATTTACATTTCCGAACATTTTCTTGCATTTTTATCTGAACAATGACGATTCATCGGGACATTTCATTGTACTCTTCATATTGTTGCTATCACGTATTTTCCCCTACATTTTTCTCTCATTTTGCATCTCATCCTAGCATCGTTATCGCCGCTGTCCGGACAAAGTCCACTAGAATCCTTGCCAATGTATCCTTTGTTGCGTCCATTGACGTACGTATAGACCCATCACTCAGATACTCCTGCTGAAAGACGTCTAACTGCTGATGAAACACGCCAGAACGCCTTATACTGGTGGTTTAACAATTCCCTGACTGATCTTGTAATAGACTGTCGACGTGTCTTCCGAGGTGATGGCCACATAGATCTCTGAGGGTGAAGGATCAAGGCTGGTAAAAGCAGCGCAAAGCCTGGGGATATGTTGAATATTACTAGACCCACAGGTGGTCTACGGGACATACCACGATGTAGAAATCGACTCAGACAACGAGCAGGGTACTACGACACAGACGGATGGTCCTTGGCTAATGTCCTGTCGTGCACATCAATGAATTTCATACGCTAGCGCAAAAAATGCTAACAGGAGTTGGCCGTTGACCCTTGATCGCGGCTCGTTTGCAAGCAGGAAGGTCGAGAACTTCAACATCTGTCCATCTTTGTGCTGAAAAGGAGTTTACGTCAACCCGAATGGATCAAAGGCTGCGTACCGAGAGTCAAGTCGTTGTATACCTGAAACAGCGCGCCTCCGGTTGCAGGATACTTTGCGAGCAGCTGCGAAAGCACTGGGTACTACATGCAAAAGGGGTGAGGATCCAGTCTTGTAGCAAACAACTCGTCACTTGCAGATGGATGATTCTCCATGAGAGCAGATAAGTAAACGTAAAAACACGGGAATTACGTGGTTAGTGCTATGGAAGTCTGCATCGAGTCATTAAATTACTACGCGCTCTTGAGTCTCGACTAGATATCGAGTCATCTTGGTAATCGTGAGGTCTCTATTCCTCGTTGTCAGCAGGCCTCTGCGCCTCGGATTCAGCACTTCAAATTGTCGTCCGCAACGGTGTGCATTACAGATATCACGCAAGAAGAGCATCATGTCAGACGGCGGTAGCTCGTCTATCACGGTGCCCGAAGGGTTCGCGCTCCACACGGAAAACACGTCCCACATCCTTATTTCATCGAAGGAGGAGGCATTTCTGAATCCAGTTCAGGAGTTCAATCGAGATCTCAGCGTTGCGTGTATCAGAGTATGGAGCGAAGAACTAAATAGGGAGAAGGAAGCAAAGTGGAAGCAGTCTCAGGAGAGACGGGCGAAAAGGGAGGCGCTGGCAGGAGGAGAAGCGAAGATGGGACAGCAGAAGAAGGCAAAAAGTGAGTATCTCTTGTGAGATATTGAAAGCCCTGTCAATGAACGATTGTTACAAGCGGAATCTACTGAACCGAGCAATGGTCCGGAGGATGGTTTACCAGGAGATGTTCCTGCCTCCGAAGCTATATCTGAAGGCAGCAAACGAGAGGTACTAGTGGGTTGCCTTATATTCTGCAATGATAGTACTGAATCATCATCTAAAGTACCGACCCCATAAATTTGTACTACTGGAGGCATTGTCGGCAACTGGTCTTCGGTCTATCCGCTATGCAAAAGAGATTCCTCTTGTGAGGTTTGTACTTGAGTTTTGTGGGCAAACATGTGTTTCAACGCCTTTCAAGATTTGTGATTGCGAACGACCTGTCTGCGTCTGCCACGGCTGCCATGAAGAGAAATGTAGAACTCAATGGTCTTGGACCTCCATCTCCTGATCCAGCTGACAGTGCATCATCATCCGTGGTATTGGAGCATCAATCCCTTCCTGATCGCGGAAAGGTGAGAATTAATGAGGGCGATGCATGGTAAGTCCTTTGTTCTCGAGCAGTGGTCTTGTCTGAAATACATCCTACAAAAGTGCACTCATGTACAGCCATCGCACAGAGAAGACACGTGTTGATGTTGTCGACCTTGATCCATATGGCACTGCTGCGCCCTTTATCGATGGAGCTGTTCAGTGCGTCAATGACGGAGGCAAGTCAAATTATTAAATGGGTGCTTCTCGCCGAGGACTCACTTGGCGCTTCATAGGACTGCTGTGCGTCACATGCACAGATTTGTCAGTTCTGGCGACGACAAATTACCATGAGAAGTGGTGGGTACTTTGGGCCTTATGAATATTCCATTTGACGGACTGTAAAAGTTTCTCGAATTACGGTGGTATTCCTGTCAAAGCGGAATACTGCCATGAGGCAGTATGGGCGTCCTCATATCAAGTCAAGCTTCACTGACGTTCCTGAAGGCTCTCAGACTCGTGTTAAACACATTGTCTACGTCTGCAGGCCGGTACGGAAGATACATCGAACCGCTCCTATGTCTATCCATAGATTTCTATGTTCGCCTCTTCGTCCGCGTCCACTCTGCACCCATAGAAGTCAAAAAGACCGCTAGGCAAGTTGTGTTACATCATGACATTAACACGTCGTCATGGATCTTGTTCCTAGCAAAACAGCAATGTACTACGTCTGTCAAGGTTGTCAGTCATTCTACGAGCAGCCATTGGGCCGGCTCGTTGAAAAAGCTCACGAACGAACAGGTAACGTAAACACCTTGTTCAAGACTCAAGCAGGTCCGCCTGTCCCACAAAAATGCACCGAGTGTGGTTCCGCATTGCATGTGAGTAGAACGAACTCGGAACAAGGACTCGCTAGAATCATGTTGTGGCAGGTTGCGGGCCCAATGTGGTCTGGCCCATTACACAATAACGGCTTCGTTTCAAAAGTGCTTGAGCACTTGGAGAGCAACCAAGATAAATATGGTACAGCTGTTCGCATGAAAGGGATGCTGACAGTGGCCAATGAGGTAAGATCAGAACTGTATCACAGACAACCAATCTCAGACGTAAATTTAGGAGTTACATGTCCCGTTCTACTTTACCCCATCACGAATAGCTGGTTTCTTCCACTCGATTTGCCCTCCTTTGGACGATGTGGCGTATGTTGTTGTATATCTATACACCGTGCGCCCTGACACGTCATTCTAGGTCTGCTCTTCTCAATGCCGGTCACATCGTATCGCGTTCGCATGCTTTACCAGGCTCTCTAAAGACTAGCGCAACACGTGAAGATGTGCATGACGTCTTCAGATCTTGGGTGAAGAAACACCCTGTGAGAATGGACAAGGTTTCTGGAACATCTCTCGCTCGGCAATTACTCGCAAAGGAAGCAAGGCAAGTGCCAGTTTCAAAAATAGACTTTGCAAGTTGAATCACCTCTGTAGGACCGAGGCCAATTTTACCAGACACCCTCGATCAGTCACGCAAGCATCAAAAGTAAAACTAGTACGCTATCAGCAAAATCCAGCACCCAACTGGGGTCCTGGTACGAAAGCAGACACCGGTACGAAGCGTAAACGCGAAGAGGAAAACGAATAGCGTAATTCAAATAAATCTAGTGTGTACCCATCGGTACAGCAAATATACATTGTAACAAGGTACATATGTGAGTGTATGGTAATACTAATGATATCAAGTAAACATCCAAATAGAGGAAGAAAGAGATGGGGGTATCATGCCGAGATCTCGATAGTTGGAATAGACTTGAGCGATGTATTTTTACTCGGAAATCCTGTGTGTTTCTTGACGACAACCCAAGGGTGCTGAAGCAGCTCACCAGCACTTGGACGAGCTGAATGGTTGAGATCAAAAGTTTTTGTAAGGAAATCCTGAGCCTCTGAAGAAATATCCGACGGTATAGCAGGTTTTGCGGATTGACCGATCTGCACAAACGTCCGACATCAGAGCACGACCGACCCAAAAAAAACCACGAACCTTGAAAATCGCCTGCATCTGGGTTAGTTGCGCCCATGGATGTTCCCCAGTCAACATCTCGACAACCAAGCATCCTACACTCCAAATATCGGCAGCCGATGTATGAGCAGTTTGCTTTACGACCTCAGGTGCCATCCAGAACACTGATCCTTGTAGCGATGGTCGGTTCATCCTTTTTCCTGTGAGAAGGTCTGACAAACGCAAGTACCCACACACATGTCAACGGAACGCCGCGATTCCGAGATGAAGCAACTAGTAGCTACTCACTGCCGTCAACTTTCTTCGAGATGCCAAAGTCTGAGATTTTGATGCCGCCTTTGTTGTCAACGAGGATGTTTGCACCTTTAATGTCACGATGTATGATGTCACGTTCGTGGAGATAGTTGAGGCCCTGTAAGATTTGCCGTACAAAGTTCTTGACGAGAGGTTCTTCAAAGGCGCCGTAGCTACGCAACAATGCAGTGACGGAGCCCCCAGGAACGTATTCCAGAAAGATGTTGAGAAAATCGTCGTCGACCGAGGAGTCTTTTATTTTTCCGAGGTGAGTTTGCATGATCGCGTGGGCATTATGCGGACTTACAGAGGTATTGGACGATATTTGGGTGGGATAGATCTTTGAGAAGGTCGATCTCTCGCTCTAACGCACTGAGCATGTTCTTCTTGCGCTCTTCATTTGGAGCTGAGCCTCTTGGTAACTCGACTTGCTTGACTGCCATCAGAAGACCGTTTACAGCATCCATACCCAGATAGACTTTCCCAAATGAACCAGCACCAATGAGGGCGCCTTTAATCCACTTGCCTAAAATCACTCGAGTCATCGCGTGAATTCCGCAAATTTTTGAACTTACCGCCGCTAGAGTTCATAGCCTGGCCAGTCTCGTCTTCCTCCTCAGCATCCTCACTCTCATCATCTTCATCATCGTCATCGTCCTCAAGCACGGCATCGCCCTCTGAAAAACCAATGACATCATCGATGTCAGGCTCTACCTTTGTCCAGTCTTCAGCGCCCTCGACGCCCATATCAACCGCCATACTCTGTCTCCGATTCTCTACTTCAGCAGTGATCTCATCCACGGTTAATAAACTGGCAGTATCCGACCGATCACGCTTGCTCCTTAACTCAGTCATGAAACTCATCCGTTTAGACGCATTCGAGTTCGACCTCGGGCGGAGAGGACCTGTAAGGTCTTCCATGGACTCCGAAAGTGATATTGAAGGGAACGTCACAGGAGGGAGTAACTGCGGTTTCGAATCGAGCGATGAGAGCTTCTCAACGTCATCTCCAGTCAGGATCACCGATCGTCCGTCTTCAGTGGATATCGATACTCGTGGAGGGTCCTCTCCAATCGAAGGTGCTGCCAAAGACCGGGAGTCTGGTATCGTCGAACTGGTAGAGATGGTGGAGTTCCGTTTGGAAGACACCGTTCGTGAGGGTGACATCGAACGCTGTGCCGATCCCGAACCTTGCGTGCTAGTGCTGAATCGCGAAGGAAGTGGTGGAGTGAGGGATACTGTACTGCTCCTCTTCTCCCCACTTACACTCGAAGCCCGCAGCATCATGCTATGCCGGGCATTCCGTAACATTTTCCGGTCCGTGAACGGGAAGTATTCCGTCAGATGGGTCGTGATTAACTCGCTCGGCGGACGCTGGCCGAAGAAGTTGCGCAACTTTGAAGGCTTCTTGGCGGAATTTACGGATGGGAGCGGATGTTTGGACTGGCCTTGGGTTGGCGATGCGCTGGGGTCGAGAGCTTTTTCCGGATCGCGCACGCCAAGGCCGCTGAGAACGCTGATTGTACTTGCCCGTTTGATCGCGCGTGCTTTCTGGCCCTGCGAATCATCAATGTTTAGAATCATATCAGCATCGAGCTCGTGATCAGATTCGGATGGTCTTGGTTGGATGCTGGGAGAGGTGGGACTGATGTTCCGAGGAGGGTTCTCGCCAAATATTCGCTGCAGATCTTTAGAACGTTTTGTGCGCCCGCTTTTGCGGAGTGTTAGGCCACGTCCTTTGACTGGCTCGTGTGAGGAGCTGTGGCATACTGCTAGGAGTTCTGCTTCAGAGAGTGGTTTGCCTGTCCAAAAAAATCAGATTTTGAAACATGAAAAGAGGGATGAATCGAACCCGAGTCGTTGGTCTCGTCCCACTCAAGATATACAGACCACCCGTCTACACTAAGTCCGCCGTCATCGGTCTCAACGCGGCTCATGACGTCGTTCCTCCGCGACGAGCCCACCTTGTCAGCTTTCCTGAGTACCTTTTCCATTACCTCTATCCCGCCCGCGCAACCAGTGACATCAACGGTATAAGACCGCTGTTCTTCTGGCATGGAAAATCTAACGAGTTTACGACGGGGGGTGTCCAAAGCGGTATTATGAGCAGGAGGATTGAAGGGACCACGTCCGACTGCGAATGAAGGGGGTGAGGACGAAGCTGATGAGGAAGTTGATGCTTGCCCCTGGAACGACTCCACGATTGGGGAAAGGGTCAAGCCGTTCTGAACAGGGGCCTGTAAAGATGCAGGTGCTTGAACAGACGCATACGGATGGGTACTCGTTCCGGTCGTGGAAGGCCTAGGAGGAAGTTTGGAATTGGGAGGGGTAGGTGCAAGAGGGGAAGGAAGGCCATTGAAAGAGATGTTCCTGTTATGAGCGAGGTTGATAGAACGTGGTGATGATCGTGAGGTCAGGGGAGAGGATGATTTGATGGGAGACGGGCCTGTTCTGGGATCTGGGGGGAGGCCGAAAGACCAGCTGTTGGATTGAGCTGGGAGTGTGTTGGGGGGAGTGGGTGGCGGTGCTGGCGGGAGGGGTGAGTTGGCGTAGTTGGTAGCGTCTGCTTGGTTTGGGGTGCGGGTACGTGGACCGACGACGGAATGGAGAGTGCGAGAGGGAGCGCGTGGGGGTTGAGGTGGTTGACCCCTTGGTACAGGAGGAAGAGGTGGCAAGGAAGGGCGTGAAGTGTAGGTGTTGTTCTGGGGTAGTTGGCCGATTTGGGGGAGTGGGCGGATTGAGGGAGGGTTGCGTATGGAGTCGCCAGACTGAGGTTCTCGAATGATGCGGGGAAGATCTGGGCGACCTGAAGTAGGAGAGAGGACCAATGGAGCAGGCCTGTTGCTATCGAGACGTTTATGGGTGCGAGAGGATGGTGAAGGGTCTCTAGAAGTGGAGTGCTCTTGTGAGTTTGTACGTGAATGGGAGATATCTTTTGAGTTTGTTCTGGGGTAATCGAGGGGACGCATGTCAAGAGAACCCATGAAAGACCTGGTGTGGGGAATTGCAGGAATCATAATGCGTTGTGAACATTTTAACCTCAAGTTTTTGACGCCATTCACGATGCGGAGCCTGTCACCAATACTAGTTATGCCCATTTCTTTGAGAGTATCCTGGTCTAGCTCTAATAAGATGTCACCACGAATATCATTATTCTTGAAGGTTGTGATATGTGCAGCACATTTATTATCTGCGAGCCACTTCGCGACGTGGGCATCATTCCAGGTGCGCATGAAATCTGAGAAAGTGGCCCCGAGTGGGGGATCTAATATGGAGGTAGACGACATGATTGGTGATGATGGTTGAGTTCGGATGAATGAGCGTGAGTTTTGATGGGGGAAGCGAGAGGATTTAGAAAGGGGAATATCTAGTGTAGACACTAGCTGGTTAGCAATGGCAGCCATGGTATTTCTATGTAGTCCGGGTAATTGACGGTACTGCGTCGGGCAGTACTGTACTGTGTGCCAGCGGAATCTACTGGGAATGAGTATCACAAAGGCTTCTCACTGTTCGGGTTTGTAAGACTACCGTATGTGTGAAAATACCGGTCTACATTGTGGCTGTACGATTTCACTTTGTTTCAAAAATTTTATATTTATATATTGAGTTTGCGTGGGATTCCTACCTCCAATCGGCCGCCATTTTCATTCAGTTTTCACGCCAAATGTCAAATTAGTCATCGAACTGAAAATTTAAACCTTGGCATGATCGGCATATCAATTCCAGGGGTTCAAACGAACCAACTCGAATCAGATGGCAGTGCTCGGTCAGGACTCACCTAAGGCTTAAATTTATGTACGTACTAATTTGGGAATAATTTCAACAAGTTGCACGCTGTTGCACCGCGGCAAGCTTTCCGGCCCCGCTTCTTCGAATTACTCTACTCGCGTGGTTGTTATAACGTTCTTTTCCCCCTTCTCTCCCTACGATTACTGTCTTTCCACCCCCCCCTTCTCCAATAATATAGTTTTCTCTTTCTTCGGTACAACAGGCTCCTCTCCTCCCCCGCCAGGATGCGGTTCCTAGCCGCACTTGCTTCCTCCTTATGTCTTGCTTCCGTCGCATACGCTTCCCCTTATCGTCCCGACCTTACTGCCTACAATCTCAATGTAAACCAATCAGCCCAGGACCCCACCGATTATTCTACTACAAGATCAAATACTACCTACACCCCTTCTCCAAAGAACTGGCGTTCAATCCCAATATACACCGTCCTAATGGATAAATTTGCTGATGGCGACCCTTCAAATAATCAGTACTTTCAATCTCCATACGAATGGGATTGGAGAGAGACACAGCTCCGTTATGGTGGTGACCTCGCAGGTCTAACAAAAAAATTGGATTACATTCAAGGCATGGGCATGAAGGCCGTATATCTCTCAGGTACAATATTCGTCAACATGATATGGCAAGCAGATAGTACGTTATCCTCTCTTATAATCTATTCATACTCACTTCCTCTAGGTTATTCTCCTCTTGACTTTTCCGTCTTGGATCCTCATTGGGGTACTATCGATGATTGGGTAAACTTTGTCGACACCGTACATGCACGCGGCATGTACATCATGTTGGATTTCACAGTAGGAACTTTATCCGACCTTCTCGGCTTTGTAGGGTATGTCCTCCCTATCCTCCAACTTCACTTACTCACACAAAAATTACCTACCCAGTTATCTTAATGTCAGCGCCCCGTTCACTCTCAATGAATATGATGCCGTCTACAAAAACCCAAACTACCTCCCCTGGGGTTTCGAGGAGTATGTTGATTTCACCGTAAGTACCTATTTTCGTTTGCCTCGTGTCCGCTCAACTCTTTTTTTTTTTTTTTTTTTTTTTTCTTTTTTTATACATATCAGGTCATCAATCAGCGTAACTATTCTTGCCAACTTCCCGTCTTTTGGCAAGATGATGGAACAATTCAGCCCGTAACAGGCTATGATGGCTGTTATGAGTCCGACTTTGATCATTATGGCGATATGGAAGCCTTTGGTGTTCATCCCGATTGGCAGCGTGAACTTTCCAAGTTTGCATCCGTCCAGGACCGTCTCCGTGAATGGAAACCTTCCGTCATGGACAAACTCACCACCTTTTCCTGCATGACAATCACTGCCCTCGATATCGATGCCATTCGTGTCGACAAGTCCACACAGCTCAGCGTCGGTGGCATGACCGCTTGGGCATCTGCAACTCGTGCTTGCGCTACTAATCTTGGAAAGAAGAACTTTTATATCACCGGTGAAGTTACTGGCGGTGACACCTTTGGATCCCTATACATGTCAGTCCTTATTTCACTCACCACCCGCATCAATTCATTGCTTTTATAGGGGACGTGGCCGTACCCCAGATATGTTACCCCCGGGTTTCCTCCCGGCAGCTAATTTGACAGAATCAGACAACCAGTACTTCTTGCGCCCACAATCCTCCAATGGCCTCGACGGCTACGCATTCCATTACTCAATCTACCGCTCCCTCACCCGTTTCCTCGGAATGGATGGAAACTTAGCGGTGGCGTACGATCTTGACTCTAACTTTATCACTGCTTGGAATCAGATGTTTGTCAACAACGACTTCTTGAATCCAAACACCGGCCTTACGGACCCAAAGCATATGTTCGGAGCGAGCAATTTCGATGTTTTCCGCTGGCCCGGTTTGGCGAATGGCACACTGAGATCCGCCTTGGCCACTTATATCGCGTACGTAGTTATGCCAGGCGTTCCAATGGTAAGAGTTATACTCGAACATTTGTTGCTGCAGTACTTACCTTTTATAGGTCTACTACGGCGAGGAGCAGGATTTCTATCTTTACGACTCCACAGCTTCAAACTATCTCTTCGGGTGGGTCCCTAACGTCTTGAAATGATTCACTTTCTCACACTGCTACTCTTAGTCGTCAAGCTATGATGAGCACCAAGGCCTGGCAGCGCCACGGATGCTACAAGCTTGGATCCGCCCAGTACTTCAACATGCCACTTGAGTCTGCCTTAACGGGATGTAATGATGATTGGAACTCACTTGATCATTTTGATCCCACGACGGACATGCGCCTCCTTATGAAACATTTCATGTACCTCCGAAGCACCTACAATGCCCTCCAAGACGGCTTCGACCTTGTTCAGCGTGGAAACTGGACCTACTTCGTCGAGTTCCCAGGTTCGAACGACACCGCAACCGAAATGGGCCTCTGGTCCGTATCACGTGCGGGTATCTCGGGCGTGCAAAACCTGACGGGGGATCAGACCGGACAGGTCTGGTTATTGTACACCAACCAGAACGACTCGACGACATTTTCGTATGATTGCAGCGGTGAGCTCTGGATATCGTCGCCGTATGTGAGTGGGACGACGGTGAGGAACTTACTTTCTCCGTATGAGAACTATACGCTCGCGGACTCGGGGTCATCATATCATAACAATGGAACAGCACCGTGGTATGGGTGTCTCGAGTCGGTGAACATGAACTCGTTTGGCATGAAGGCTTTGGTCCCTATCGCTGAGTGGGTCCCTGCTCCCCCTATGCTCACAAAGTTCCTACCTGGGCATGACGCGCGCATCGAAGTCACGCGGGGGCAAGCAAATGCTACGAGTGTGGATATCGATATCGTGCTGGAGTTCAATGCAATAATGTCATGTGATAACGTCACAAATAGTTTATCGTTCAACGTCTCGTCTTCTGGCATCGGTGGGCAGCCTACACTCAACTATAGTTCAGTGGTGTGCAATCTTGTCACGAATCCTACCATGTCGCCCGTTGTGGGAACTCCGTACTCCCAGTGGTCTTGGTCTGGTACACTGACCAACGTTTCAAATGGGATTTTGGAGATTATTCTTAATAATCCGTATTCGTCAGATGGGACGGTGTCTACTGGGGTATGTCTCTTTTTTCTGTGTTCTATCGTTTTTCGCTCATCATTTGTAGAGCATCGATCATCTGCTGCTGCGGAAGGGCGAAGCAAACAATATCATGGTGTTCCCCGAGTCCGATTATGATAGCACAGACTTCAAGTACACCGACGGCCAGTATACATTCACGCACCGTGCCTATGGAGCGGATATGTTCAGGTACTCGGGCAACTACGGACTGAGTTGGTCTAATTGGACGAGCTGGGAGAATGTGACGACCATACCTGCTGACGTCCTTAGCAATTCTGATACTTTCTGGACAGGACAACATCTCATGGTGCAATGTGAGTGTTCATAGTGCTGCTGCTTTTTTCTTGTATTGATGTTGCGATAGATTGGAGTAGTGTCGCGACTACGGCCAGTGTTGTCGTGCATGCAGATCTGAACTACAAGCAACAGCGCCGTGTTCCCCAGTTTCTCGCCCGTGGTCCTTTCAACGACTGGGGTTATGACCAGGGTATCTCCAATGTCATGAA
Source organism: Suillus spraguei (assembly GCA_016800925.1). Classification (NCBI taxonomy): domain Eukaryota; kingdom Fungi; phylum Basidiomycota; class Agaricomycetes; order Boletales; family Suillaceae; genus Suillus; species Suillus spraguei. The sequence continues at coordinate 418,988 of JABCPU010000010.1, forward strand.
CCTAGTCGACGATGGCACTTGGGAGCTCGAAATCATGGCTGCGTGGCCAACGTACTTGCAACTCAACGTGTTCGGGTATGATGACTATTACTACGGCGACGTCGATGCCGATGGCGTTATGGATCGGCTACCACCAAACAGCATTGCGCCCAACTACCTCAACTTGTCGGCACCCCCTTATCCTGCGCTCGCTTGGGCACTCGTCGTTGATGATGCCACCATGGCATATACCCTTGAGCCTCGCGGCCAGGCTTCTGTGGGCGCTATCATGTACGGACTTCTTTGCTCCATCTCCCTCATTACCGGAACTCTCGCTGTCTTCATTTTCATGTACACTTTCTACGGGATCCGGCACAACCGGTACGGTGTGCAGACCAGTTCGGGGGCAAGCAAGTATCTCCCTATTATCGGATCACTTGGTAATAAGTCGACCGCGGACTTCAAGGAGAGTGTGACTCCCATCACGGAGAAGATCTTTGGGCATAAGCCGAATGCGGAAATCATAGGATGGCCGGAGGACAAGAACAAGCGACGCAAGGTCCTCATCGCAACGCTCGAGTACGAGATTATTGACTGGAAACTCAAAGTCAAGATCGGAGGTCTCGGTGTGATGTCGTCGCTCATGGGAAAAGCCATGACGGACGTCGACTTGATCTGGGTTATTCCAAAAGTCAAGGACCTTGAATATCCCGCTGGTGACCCTGCGGAGCCCATCGAGGTTGTCATTTTCAATGAGTCTTACCTTATCGAAGTGGAGACGCACGTGTTGGACAATATCACCTACGTTATCCTCGACAGCCCCGTTTTCCGTGCACAGACCAAGTCAGACCCATACCCAGCCCGCATGGACGATCTCAGTTCTGCCATCTTCTATTCTACATGGAACCAGGCCATCGCAACTACCATCCGCCGATTCCCCGTCATCGACATATACCACGTCAATGATTACCACGGCGCGCTCGCTCCGATCTACCTCCTGCCCAAAGTAATACCCGTCTGTCTCTCGCTGCACAATGCCGAGTTCCAGGGTCTATGGCCGCTCCGGACAAAGGAGGAAATGAAAGAAGTCTGTTCAGCGTTCAACATCAGCAAAGAGCACTGTACGAAATACGTCCAGTTTGGAAACACGTTTAACCTGCTTCACGCTGCTGCATCATTTATCAGCGTTCATCAAAAAAGCATTGGTGTCGCTGGTGTGTCGGACAAGTATGGGAAGCGCAGCTGGGCGCGGTATCCTGCTCTGTGGACCCTCAAGCATGTTGATTCGCTGCCTAATCCTGATCCTACGGATATTGCAGCTTTGGATGAGAATCCGGTGGCTATTCGTGATGTGCAGATTGATCAGGCTGCCGAGGCGCAGCGTCCGGAGATGAAGAGGCAGGCTCAGGAATGGGCAAATATTAAGCAGGATCCCAACTCTGATCTGTTTGTGTTTGTTGGTCGGTGGTCTAAACAGAAAGGTGTTGACTTGATTGCGGATATTATGCCATCGCTGTGAGTGCGTTTTTATATTTTGTGGGCTCGGTTCTGATGTGACCTCCTGTTGTAGCATGGAGAAACGCCCTTCCATACAGTTAATTTGCGTCGGACCTGTCATCGATCTTTATGGTCGATTCGCTGCGGAGAAACTTGCTCGGCTGATGGAGATGTACCCTGATCGTGTTTACTCGAAACCAGAGTTTACTGCGTTGCCGCCTTATCTGTTTAGTGGTGCTGATTTTGCTTTGATTCCTTCCCGTGATGAACCCTTTGGATTGGTCGCTGTTGAATTCGGAAGGAAAGGTGCCCTTGGTGTTGGTAGTCGGCTCGGTGGTCTTGGGTTGATGCCTGGATGGGTGAGTACTCAACGTCACCTTCTTGGGCACAATCTAATGAAATCCGCGGTAGTGGTTCCCTGTGGAATCTACCTCGACGGCTCATATGCTGTCTCAGCTTTCGAAGACGATCAAGTTGGCGTTAAAATCCACAGAGGAGGAGAGAGCTATACTTCGTGCTCGGTCAGCTGTTCAACGTTTCCCAGTTGTCGAATGGCGTCAGCGGATGGAAGACATGCACAAAAGGAGTATACTCACGAGCCGAAGGATAGCTGGTTCAAATGCTTGGCGGGAGGCGGACTGCGGGACTGTGCCCTCCCAGTATGCAGTTCCGGAAACAGAAGATTGGAACCCTGTAAATCAAGGACTGCCTGTTCAGCCTGACTGGGATGCCCAGAGTGGTATGTCATCCCCTAGAATGATACCTGGTTCTCCTGGCCAGTGGAGCCAGGTTTCAACACCCAACGATGAGAGCTTCCTGACGGCGCCGCCTCGTTTTAACTTCACCCGTGACTCTTCATACACATCGGATACTTCTGACGAGGAACACTCGCGGCATAGTTTCGCGACTAGTAGTCAGCCTGGGTACAGTAACTTTTTGGAGAAAGCGAACAGGACGATTGCACAAGATCATCGACATGCGCCAGATCCTTTCTTGAGCCCGACGCCCCCTGCAAAACCGTTTGGGGCACATTCTCGGGTGGCCTCGATGGAGTCCATTGGCAGCATCGTGGAAGAAAAGACCAACTCACCGTTGAACAAGGCTATTTCGACGGTGCGTGTCTCGAGAATTTTGATGATCGTTTGTTGTCTCATTTTTCTTTTAGTTCACAGATGCCGATGGTGGCGTTGCCTCAGAGTTCGTGCAAAAGCTGCAAGGGTTGGATTCGCATAACTCCAAAGGCGAACTCTCTATCGAGAAGTACCTCGTCAAGTCTGAGGAGGCGTTCTTCAACCGTGTGAGACGAGACAAGCTGTCCAGTGCAGCCAGTTACATTTCCTCGCACCGGGAGTCTATCTGGAGCATGCCTGGTACTCTCACAATCAACGAGCACTCAATCAATGACCATTCTCGTCCAACTTGTAATTTGCACCCTTATTGTGGACGTGAATCGTTACTAACGCCACGCGTACAGCCCCAAGAACACCTGGCTTCAATCCAGAGCCACTGGAGCCTGAATTTGATGGCAACATGGTTGTCATGAACAGAATCCAAATTGCCATGGCTCGACAAATTGGAGGCTGGCCGATATATACTCTCGTTATTGCTCTCGGCCAGGTAAGACCTTTTGGTTTCTGATCCTCGACCATCGACTCACGTTTGTTCTCAAGATGCTTGCTGCAAACAGTTACCAGATGACTTTGCTCACTGGCCAAAACTACCAGAACAACCTTCAGTTATATGTTCTCAGCGCTGTCTTCTTGGCTTCATCTTTCGTTTGGTATACGATGTTCCGCTTGAAGCCTTCTGTCTATGTTCTCTCTGCTCCCTGGCTCTTCTATGGCATAGCTTTCTTTTTGATTGGGGTTCCTTCATTGTCGCCGAAACTTCAAGCAAGTCATTCTATCTTATCGGACATTGCCACTTGGTCATATGCTGTTGCTTCTGCTGCTGCTTTCATTTTCTTCGGTTTGAACTTTGGAGAGGAGGCGGTACGCCATTTCTTTGGGTCCTTTGTATGCGGCTGATTTTTGTTCTTTAGGGTGCTGCTACTGAAGTCTGGATACTGCGCGCTTGCATTGTGCAAGGTTCTCAACAGATCTGGGTGGCCGCCCTGTGGTACTGGGGTAGCACACTGAATACCGCAACGCCTGGGTCGGTTACGCCTTGGTGGATTGTTCTTATCTTGTGGCCGCTTTCAATCATGTCGTTTGCGTGTGCATACTTGATGTTGTACGGACTGCCAGGTAAGTCCCATCTGGGTTCTCAAGCAGGAGAATACCAACTATGAAACAGAGTACTACCGACAAACTCCTCCGAAAGTTCCAAACTTCCTCAAAACTCTCTTCCGAAGGAAACTAGTTCTTTGGTTAGGCTTTTCTTACTTGCGGCAAAGTTGATGCTGATACTCCACACAAGGTTCCTCGCATCTGAAGTCTTGCGTGATTATTGGCTTAGCGGGGTATGTGGGGGTCCGGTGCTTTGACATCCTTATGTTCTAACATTATTGTAGCCTTACGGTCGCAACTGGGGTTTCTTATGGAGTGTTCCAATCCCCAAGTGGGCGATCATGCTTCTCATCATCTTCTTTTTCATCGGTGTCTGGGCTTTCATGCTCTATATCCTCACGTCCTTGAGTAAGACGCACACCTGGTTATTGCCCGTGTTCGCTGTTGGCCTCGGTGCTCCAAGATGGTGTCAGGTATGATGTCGTCAACATTGCGTCAATCTTCAGCCGTCTAACATGTATCGCAGACATTGTGGGGCACCTCGTCTCTTGCACTCTATATCCCGTGGGCCGGCTCAGGGGGACCGTACCTTGGCCTTTCTCTGTGGCTTTGGCTCGGCGTGTTGGACGCTGTGCAAGGTGTCGGTCTGGGAATGATTCTCCTGCAAACGTTGTCAAGATTACACGTCTGTGCTACGCTCGCTTTCGCTCAGGTCATTGGGTCTATCTGTGTCATGGCCGCCCGCGCGACTGCACCCAACCGCATCGGTCCAGGAAGCGTGTTCCCTGATGTTGGAACATGGGATTTCTCGCAAGGTCTCAAAGGCAGCCCGATGGCCTCCGCTCCATTCTGGATAGCGCTGCTCTGCCAGATTGTCATTGTACTAGGTTACTTCTGGTTCTACCGCAAAGAACAACTCGGTAAGTCGTCATGCAACTATGCCCGATTTAGCTAATCACCGCTGCTTTCAGCTCGACCATAATTATTATTGCCATTCACCGTCATCAATCACACATGCTAGAACCATCACTCCATTCAAGGACTTGCTTGTTTTCATGGACACTTTTATTCACTGGGATTTTTTTCGCTGTTGGATTATGGGTGCCATCAAATTATAGGACTCTGTATTCGCACATCACAGATTGATGGTTAGTTGACCGAAAATTATTTACTCTTACTCTAGTGCCTCAGAAGTGCACAATGTACTTTGAATATTTTTAGTTGTTTTGGTGGTACACTACATATACCTGACTCCAATTTCAGTTCATCACCATGATTTGCAACTGACAAGTTCTGCGACAGGTAGGCTGAGTCTGTTTTGTATGGTCAAAGGAACAATTGAAGCATGTTTTGGGCGACTCATTTTTCGTCCCATGCGATGAAAGTAATGTGGAGGTATCTCTAATAACGAAAGGTACACGGTATGGTAACGATACACGGTGAAATATACAACAAAATTACTTGGAACCAGCAGAGAATTCTGAAGCAATGATCAACGTCATTACCCATGTCTTAGATGAGACGGTGCTTACTGGTGACAGACTTGGTGCCCTCGGAAATGGCGTGCTTTGCGAGCTCTCCTGGCAGGATAAGGCGAACTGACGTTTGAATCTCACGCGATGAGATCGTCGATTTCTTGGAGTAAGCCGCAAGCTCTGGGGTAAACTATAAGTATCTGGTACACAACCAGTGATGGAAACATACTGGATGCCTCGGTAGCAATACGCTCAAATATATCGTTGACAAACGAGTTCAGGATGGCCATGGCTTTGTTCGAGATACCAGTATCAGGGTGGACCTGCTTGAGGACTTCATAATGAAGTCAGTTACCCATAGTGGGTAGTTTAAACCCATGAACGCACCTTTGTAGATGTACGAGCTGTACGTCTCCTTGCGGACCTTTCGGCGCTTCTTCTTCTCACCCTCAGCAGGAGCCTGTGGCTTGGCAGCGGTTTTCTTCGCAGCCTTTGCTCCAGAGTCAGTCTTAGCTGGTGCCTTGGAGGCGGTGGATGCAGGGGCTTTAGCAGCGGTGGATGCGGGCTGAAATGGATCCTCCAATTAGCACATAAGAACCATGTGAATCACGAATCGACTCACTTTAGGTGCCATTGCTTCGCTTAAATTTACAAATGTACAGGTATATGACTGTCAAGATAAATCGGTTGGCATTTGCAATGTGATTTGGAAAGCGTATACGCACCAGATATGTTATCTGCACAAGTGGCGGTAGTGGGTGGTGGTAGAGGGAAGAGTGATGAGGGGACGCGACGTTTGTGTGCTGAGCCTTATGAAGGGTTGAATTCAAGGTCCGATCCCGTGAGGGCCACCACGTGATTCAACGACCGCGCTTGTCACGCGTTGAGGCACGCGCACCGTCACACCCCACACCCGTCACGCCCTTCTATTACCGGTGAGCTACATTTTATAGGCGAATGGTAAGTGGGATCTAGTAAAGCTCAACAATATCATTCACCACTGCACTTTAAACCATTGATGTAGGCTGCCGAAGACGGAATTTTACGTTCAGAAGACTTATACTATGCTGATGGCAGTGTAGTCCTCTTAGCCGCCCACACTGGTAAAACCCATGCGTTCCGAGTTCACAAATCAGTGCTCGGAACACACTCTAAAGTATTTGCGGATATGTTTGTGCTACCATCTACTGCAGAAAATGAAACGTACGATGGTGTAGACTCGGTACATATGCCGGATGATGCAAAAGATCTTGAAGACCTCCTTCGAGCACTTTACTATCCGGGGTGAGCACTGTGCTTGTATGGGCCCCCTGGCTCTCAAGCAAAACGCTTTTAGCACCATACTCTCTATGTTGGAGAATAGAAACCCTCTTGCTGCAATCAAGTACAAAGGGATTCTTCTGCTATCGCAGAAATATTTTGTGCGCGTCCTGCAGAAGCTGCTCAGGGCTCGCTTCCGTGCAGACTGGCCATCCACTCTCGCTGAATGGGATAAGCTCATGGAGCACTACGCCGGTCTTTCTGCATCCGTAGTACCACAACATGATGCAGCCAGTCAGTTCATCGACAATCGTATGCTGGAACCTGCTTCTGCCATACGCTTGGCCAGGGAGGCCAATATCCCAGAAATTTTGCCAGCCGCGTTTTATATGTTATCTACCATCAGTCCTTTTATGGACTTTGACACTCTCCGCAGCTCTCATCCTCCTCCGCTCACTGATTCTCAAGGGAACATTCTTTTGTGGCAGCCTGGGGAACGCAGCGCACGATGGGGGCTCTTAACGCCCGATGATTGGCTTTGCCTGGCACGAGGCAGGCATTCTATGATGGACTTTGCTCGTACATTCGAGCAGCAGGAAGGCCATTGCATATGTGACTCGCAGATTTGTATTCAACAAAAGAACAAGAAAAAATTATTGGAGGAACACCCTCAAGATCTTTTACGTGTCCTGAAGGAAATTGGCTCCCTGCAGGTGGCTCCACAGTATCCCTGCCACAATTCCCTGCACCTGCTGGCATCCCGCAGTATGGCAACACGCTCTATTTTGTGGGAGAACTTGTGTTACTACTTCGGTTTACCGGGGGTAGAAGATGATCAGAATGACGGTGACTCTGAAGACATTGCACTCGTGGAGAGTGACTTTATGGACGGATGAGGGGTAGATTGGCGCACTGAGCTACTGACCATTCCCTTTTTCTGTCTGCCGTGCACTACATACGAGTCTAACAACTTGAATACGCTCGCAAACTACAGAAGTATGATACCACTGGATTTGGGAACACGGCTAAATTACCGTCAATTTGACCCAGAGTGAAGTACTCATGGTCACTCTACCATCACCCTTGAACGCGACTTGAATCTTTTTCGCGATCCCGCAGTGATGAGTACGCTCCAGCACTGATGATGTACTGACAAATGTAAGCCTAGTGGCTTACGTACATCTATTCATTACACCGTAGACACCTCTTTCCTCAGCTTGTACCTTACCGTCGTCGTTGTCGTCGTCTCGCAATCTAGAACATGGTTCTGTTTTGTTTCGTGTCTCATCGTTTGGCCACGACTTGTTTTCAATAAAATCGCCGACAAAACTGTATTCACGGATTAATATGGCATAGGTGTCACAACCAGGGTATCATTGAAACTATATTCATACACTAGTCTTCTAGGTTCTACCAGAGATGTCTCGTACAAGGAACTCCGGTGCATAATAAGGATATGGGGATAAAAAGGTGCCAAGTCCGTTCAGGACGTCTACCTGGAATTCTTCGAAGGGAACCTGCTCGCCATCCACCACGAGAGTGCCCTTGGGGGCGAGTGGCCTTGCGCGGTAAGCAGATGCTTTGAAGTACCGGTTCTGTTAACATTTGGTGAGTCGTACGCACGAACGAACACATGAGAATTTACGGTATTGATCCAGTACGTCCGGCCTTCTTCGGCACCGTCCATTCCCCGTAAGAGAGCCCTCCGACTGGTCTTTGAGCAGGGTGTCAGATGCATCAAAAGAACAAATTATAATGTACTTGCTATTTCTTGTACGGAAATGTCGATAAGCCCGTCATCAGCTAAAGAGACGGGAAACTGCATCAAAGCCCTAGTCCGGCTCATGAGCTAATTGATCTCTTAATGCAGTATACTGCTACCTACCGGCTAACGAACGGGCCTTGGCCAGCGTACATCCACAGGATAGGTCTGTTAAACCTAGTCCACTCTTCATCTGAAGAGCTTGCATTATCAGGTTTCTTGTCGTCACTGAGGAACGAACTAGGAAGACTAGATGGACTAGGTGATTCACTCGCTCGGCGTGCATGGAGAGCATCCATCATGCGGGATTTGTCTTGCTCGACGACCTTCATTGACAACTCGATCGGACACAATTTGCGGGCAATGACTAAGTCACATGAGTCAGAGACGTGACAGGAGAGTGCAGCGATGACTGACCAGCACGGATATAGCCTATGATAAATCGGGTATCGCCCATCCATCGTAAATGTTCAGTCTCGATATCGATATCTGCCGTTATTCCGATAGTTTGTGACATGAATGATATCCGGCGACGATCTCCTTGGGTGAAAGAAAATAGGTCGGTTTTTAATGGTTGTCCTGATCTCAATCTTCAACGACCCCTGGTATGTAGAATGACCGACAGAACACACCTTTAAGAACATTCAGAGCTGCTGCACAAACGTCGAGCCCGTCCTGTAGGCCTAATAGATTAAGAGACATCCCATTACCGGAGCCAGTCGGTATAGGTGCTATTGGTATACAAAACGCCTGATCACGGTGTTCATGCTGATCTATTCCATTGAGGACTTCGTGGATCAAACCGTCGCCGGACACAACGACCAGGGCGTCATATCCCAGTTTCATTTCACGAGCAATTTCAATGGCGTGACCGCCATGGGTGGTGTCTGTATGGAAATATATCAGCGAGTGTGAAGCCAGTATGCCGTGAGATTGTTACGTGCAAGTTACATCCAATATACATCCAGCCGCAAGGAGTATGGGTTCTACTTTACTGATATACAATGATCTTCCCTTTCCCTGAGAAAGATAGTCATAAAGGCACATAACAGAGATTGGATACGGCTAACCTTTCCACCGTGAGGATTAACGAGCACCTTAAGGTTCTTGGATGGATTTGCGCCTGATGAACCAGATAAGTAAAAACAGCATGCGCTACATAGGCTGACAGACCTTGATACGCAACCAGAAGTAGCGCTTCACACCACTTCTTGGCACGCGTGTCATCTTCGCCCTGAACTGTGCCGCCTATCACCACAAGGTTCAAACGGGTCTCCTTGCCCTTGCGAACCAGGTATTGTACTTCAACAGCGCCAGATGTAACTTTGGCGGAGACGACATTGCGAAGAGGCACCTCTGTGCACTTAAGTTCTCTGTATATGCCTACACAGCAAGAGGATTTGTGACCGTCGAGTGTTGTAGGTTCGACAAAGAATGAAGCATCAGTAAAGCGAAGTAAAGTGGAGACACCTCGGCTGTCGATTAGAACTTGGTTCATAGAAGTTGAAGTAGATACGATCCGTACACGATAAGTGACGATTTAATGGTGGGAAGGGCATGTGTATTGTGCTGCGGGAGCTGTCACAATGCTGCGGGAACGGAAGTGTCTTATAATGTAATGGTCTTATAAGATGTCCTTGGCTTTTCACAGAAACCTTTATTTAATTTAAGGTTCGCCACTGCGGGGATTATATTCAGTGCCGGTTGCAGCTAACCGTTCCGATCCGTGATGTACTAGTTCGCGAACGTCAACGCCAGCGAAGTTCACATCTCCTTCAAACAAGGTCACCGACTCCCAACGCTAGCGAGAGGAAGCCTTAGCCTCTTCCGTTTCCCATCTGTCGTCGGCTACACCCGTGCCTTTTCGGCTACAAGAAATGAATGCTCAATGTCATCGTAGGAAGACAGCCTATCAGGAAAACGTAATTCGTTACAGAGTGTTACAAAGCACACACTCTGTAGTTTTCCTGATGCCAAGTAGGTAAGTTACAAGTCCGTTGCACCGTGGTACTTATATTCATAATTTATACTCCGCATAGGTGTGTGGGAGTTCGGAACATTGCACTGCTGGCCCATCAGCTGCTGACCCAATCGCACCAATAACGCGGGACGCCAAGCGCCAAGCTGAAATCATGTAGTACCTCCGGCTCTCGCGTTTATCAACTTGGAATTTCTCCCCCTTCACCCCATTTGCGCCTTTGAAACGCCCTGCATGCGCCTCAACCCATTTTTCATAATACTAAATCATGACTACTTGGAGCGGCCGAGCCCCACTACGCGCTCTGCAACTCTACATTATTCACCAATTCCTTACTGACCGGTCAACCAGTCTCCATTTGCATCTGCATTATGATCATATTCGTTCATGATTGATTTCCCCTTGCATCGTTTCCGACCTGAAGTTTTTATGCTAACCTCTGTTATACCCGGTTTACTTATTCTAATCAGAATTCTTCCTTTGACAGTTCCATTTGTATATGAAAACACCAGCATCAGTGAAGGCAATTTAATTGCATTGAAATCTATGCAATAATGGTATCTTTCGTCTCCTCATGTTTTGACAAGACTGTTCTTGACCTTTGCTGCAAAGTCTTCGCACACGGTCAATTTCATACAGCCTTTTCACGGATCCGTCAGCTAGAGGTCTCACCTTCGCCAGATAATTCCCCTTTGCATGGAGTCGGGTAAGCTTCAACAACAACATAATACATTATAATTTTGTCAAAATACAGGGATGGACCATACAAGCACGAAACTATGAAGAAACAATCGATACGACACCTACCCGCTCTTTTTCTTGCAACATCACTGTCCGTGCAAGCACGCGACGCTGTTCATGACTTTCATGCATACAAGAAACGACTTCACACTCTAGCACTAGTTCCGTTTTGATCGATGGATATTTGAGTTGCATTGACCAAAACGGGACATGCCGCTGGCGGCGATGTATGCCTCGATAGTGTTTCTTACGCTCGTGCTCTTTCCTCACTATCTACAGTGATCTGGTTTCCGTTCTTAGCTAGTGTAATTTTCATCAAATCCTCACGGTGCTCACCTCCGGGAAAATCCTTTTGCTGGCTAATCCTCACGACCTGCACTTCAGCAAGGCAAAGTGCGACCAATTAGACAATTTGTATCCTCCATCATGAATCATGATTGAACCCAAGGTCCTTCAAATCAGGATGACAAACACCTTGATGCATGGGCATAGCTGAAGTGGTTAGAGTGTGATTATTATTTGGTACCTAGTGGAAATGGGGCAAAATTCTGAGTGACTTTCTGCAATAGGTGGAGCTCGAGTCAATTCATTTGCTGTCGTTTATCCAGCGATGTCCACTGATTGGTGTTGTACATTCACATGATCTTGGTCGCCTCACTGCCGTTTTATCGGAGTGCTTATCAAACAGTATGCCTGCTGAGGTTGATGGAGATCTCAGCAATTCTTGTGCAGAAGCATGTGCAGTGACTTATGGGTGTGATCTTTCATGTCTCATTGTCCCTCAGGTTAAGGAGATGTTGTATTCATTTTAACTGCACTACCTCTGATACCAGTGTGCACTATCTCTGCAGATGATGCCCTAGTGGAGACTGCCTCCTTTCTGGCAGGTTGCACATGGTGCCTAGCTGTTACAATCATGCAAAACTGGGGGCTACTAAAAAGTCCCAGCTTTACATGGTGTTGTACCGGAGGGTCAGAAAGTCAAAGGGGCTTGGCCTCAGCTTGTGTGCTGTGCCCCTTACCCGAGTATGTGCCCTTAATTTCGGATGAAGTCCAAGGGGGAGTTCTGGTGAAGTCTGGACAGGGTCTGGATGAACTCTTGAAACAGGATAGCTCGATAGAGCTCCAAAGGACTTCCAGATGAGCACAGGAATGCACCAGAACTATTTCCGGAGGATAGGGAGTAATGGTAAGACTACTAGAACAAGTCCCAAGTAGAATGGATGAAAGATGGACTACTGGACAAAGTCCAGGGCAGGATAGGAGCAAAGCTCCAGAAGGAAAGATGATCCACAGATGTTGGAGGATAGGGTAGGGTAGATCCAGAGGTCCGGAGATCAGAAGAGTGGAAGAGTGGAGGAGCAGAGGAGCAGAGGAGTGGATGATCAGATGATCAGATGAGTGTAGCTCTGTGGATCTTAGGGGAGGTATTGAACTACTATAGAGGAGTAGGTCCGGTGTAACAAACATATTGGCACTGGCCTCAAAACCCTATCTTTGAGCACTTGTCTCACATCTTTAGGAGTTACCACTCATCCATGGCCGTCTTACTCCTTTAGCACATACCGACGGCATCACACACTTACTGCACACCATACTGACTGCTGCACCACATTCCATGTACCAATGTCCTTCCATGTCCTTGCCGCGTCCGCATAGCTCCATTTGGTGCATAGTTTGTACATGACCATTTATCACTGATCCCACGGCAAGTCTTATTACATGTTGCCTCATGCTGCAGCTGCCTTGCACTATGTTTACATACAGCAGTTACTGGATTTGAGAGCTACTGATTTCGCCTAATGCATCCCAAGTACATACAATTTAGGATATAAGCACCGTGTACCACACGCCTGATTTGTACCTCATTTTCACCATACTATAGGTCAGGATTATTGTCTAGCTCTGGATCTACCCAGTAGTGGACTTAGTCTTTAAAGTTCTTTACCGCTTGTTAATCAATTTTGCTCGTTCACCATTACTGCTGGCATACCGCTAGATCCTTGACCCCCTATTTTGACTGAACTTCATGCTCACTGCTACTTTACTGCTGAAAGTACCACAGTTTTCTTTACTGTTTCTTTGCACCACTTGCACCTTACTGCTACTGCTGACTTTATCGCTTGACATCGCTCGCTCGATGCAACATTTCCAAGCATTGTTTCAACCACGGTAGTACCACTACATACAATGCTAATTCCAGCAGCATCTTCGCTAGCCATGGCAGCTTACTGCTGACTATGACACTACTTTCACACATTGGTTTGACTTGAACTTAGCTATACTAACAGGCATCCCCCTTTAGGGTTGAACACCCTTGTTCAACAAGTGAAGCAGACTAGACAGAGCACAAGACTCACATACTAACTTAGGAGGTAGTTTATCTACAGCCCAGGTTAGGTTGTATCTTTACACCAGATCTATAAAGTAAGGGGGGAAAGGTGGGAGAGTGCTCGCTAGCTCACGTGACTTTCGCTTAGGAGTGCTTGCTATGCTTAGCTCGCTTAACACCTTTTTGGAAATTTCTCATGTGGTTTTTTTGAGTGCCGACTCACTGTTGTCCCATTGTATGATTGCGTGACGTGATGCGTGATTGCGTGATTTGGTCACGTGACTGCGCAGCTGGTGGAATTTGCCATGGGTTGTCTGAAGCTGGGGTAAAACCAAATTATTAGGATGGAGCCAAAGGGAGTGTGAAGCCAAAAGTGAAGCCAAAAAGGGGTGCAAAGGAGTGGAAAGCAAAAAAGGAGGGCAAGCAAAAAATGAGTGCAATTGCAGAAGATGGCTAATAGGGAAACTCATCAGGGGCTGGAAGGAGTGGTGGCACCATCAAAAGGCATGGTCAAGTTGTCAGGAACAGGTTGATACTTATGACAAGCTACTCCATCAGGCACCAATCTCCCATCTCCCGTCTCCCATCTCCCATCTTGGGAGATGGGAGATGGGAGACGGGAGACGACAACTTAATACTGTTGCCCCCTATTAAAACTTGAAACTCACAAAGATGGTGATGTGGTACTTTTACTTCTGTCAAAATATTGGTCAAAGTTATAATTTATTTCAAAACCTATTATCATTATTGAAGATAATTATTAGGATGAGGCCAAGGCCAGAAAGCCAAAAAGAGTGTGAAGCACTCTTTTTGGCTTTCTGTGCCTTGGGCAAAAGAAAATTATTGGGATGAAGCCAAGGCCAGGAAGGCAAACAGAATTATTAGGATGAAGCCTTAGCCAGGGAGCAAAAGGAGTGCGAAGCACTCCTTTTGCTTCCTGTGCTGAAGGCACAACGGGTGGTGGACTCATATTATAGAAGGAGAGTATAGACTACTCTGGACAAGGTCCAGAATAGAAACAGACAGGATAAGACTACCAAAGGTAGAGTTGGAGGTGAAACAGATGATAGACAGGAAATGGACGAAGTCTGAAAAGGTTATAGGATATAGGGTCAAAGCTCTGGCCTAGGGAATGATCCCATAGGCCTGAGTCGGAAGCTTACAAGGGCTGGAGCCCAAGTGCGAGAACTGAAATGGAGTTATATAGACATGGTAACAAGATACAGAGTAGACAGAAGAATATACAGAAGTAGGAAAGCAATGATCAGACTGAAGTCTGCAAAAGTTGTACTACAAGGTCATATACTGTAGGTAGCATGCTGGAAGGTAAGTAAGCATAGTCTGAAGGCTATGTCTGAAGCATGCAGAAACACATTAGTAGTACAACAGAACATAAGGCTATGAACTCGGAGATGAAACTTGTATGAAATAACTTATCAAGACAGAGGCAGAGATAACCGAGAGCCGGAGCCACAGATATATACTAAACGGGGTAATGCACAGGTGCGCAGGAATAGTTTGGATATGAACTCAGATCAGATATAGACACAGATCGGATATGGACATGGATTGGATATGGACTGGGTCGGATATGGATCGGATCGGATGGATGGACTGAGTCAGATATGCATATGGATTGGATATGGATTGGAGTGGATGGGTAGATCAGATATGTGAACCAAATTAGATGGGTGGACTTAGAATGTATGGATTGGGTGTCCGGATGTCCCTGGATCAGATCTGTTCTGGACCTGAATGTACAGTATATGACACTAGCCCTACTAGCACCCTTGCAGGAATTCATAAGCCCATGCTGTATAGTAGGAGACACAGAGGAGTATATGCAGTTTGATTATTGAACTCAAGCGCTTCATCACAGCTGTGGATTACATTCTTGCATCACTGTGTTGTGAAGGAGTTGGAGATTGCAACTAGCAATATGGTCAGACGTCAGGTCAAAGTAGTCATCTTATTAGTTTCCTGGTTATCATGATTCTTAGTGTTACCCAGTAGTGAGGCAAGCACCACATTATCATGATGGAAGATGGCATTTATAGCTTCTCCACATCACATTTTGCATTCATCACATCGAAGCACAACTAGTACAATTATTAAGTAACTTACCATAATATGATCTCTCTCATGCTGAAAAACACATCATATATCATACTGATGAGGGAAAGGGAGGTCAATTGTGTCTTCCATGTGAGTAACCTCGGATGGACCAGCATGTTGGACAGCCCAGTCCATGACATTCTCAAATTTCCTGCATGCATGACAAGTATTGAAGTTAGGGTAGGTGTTAAGACCATACTCAAAGGGCTTTGGCCTCGGTTCATAGACTGTGCCCTTTTCCTGAGTATTGCCCCTTATTTCACAGGGAAGGTATATATCCAAAGATCTGAAGGTGATTGTGTGATGGATCCAGATGTCCGAAGGTAACAGATGTGTCACGTCCGAAGGTTATCTGGAACGTAGGAATGGAACAAGGAATAAGGCTAGTCTCAGAACGAGTTCCTAACTAGAAACTAATGGAGGTAGACTACCCAAAGGTAGAGTTAGAGATATAGACTATAAAAATCAATCCTAAGTCTCAGAAAGTGACTAGAGTCGGAAGTAACTCAAGTCTGGAGAAACAGAATGAGCAGAATCTAAGATGATATTTGAACCAAGGTTCTAAGGAGATTTACAAGTGGTTTGTATACTGTAAGTAACTGGCACAGATAATCAACAAGTCCAGGACCGAGGGCTATGTACAATGTATAATGGAAGTCTATTAGTAAATGCACAGCAGATCAATAAGCACAAGTTGGAAATGAGACATAAGTAACAGATCAATAAGCAGGACAGAAATATACATAGCAGGAATACTGGAGACAGGAGGATTGCTGAAAGGAGGTAGATGCAGATGTCCACAAGGGAGTTAGAGTGCAAGAAGTAGGAACTTTCAGATGGGTGATCCAGATAGGAACTGTGGACCAGACAGAAGCACGATTGATCGGATCTGAGATCAGATGTATGGTATATGACAGTATCTCCCCCTTAGGGCCAAACCCCTGAGGCATAAGCATTGATCCGGTGTGACAGACAAACTCAGGCTGGGCTTGAAAAGGTAGTTTTTGCATGGTGTCTCTTACTGGAGCTTTCCTTACCTTAGGTTCGCACTTTTGATGATTACATAAGCACTTTACCTTTCACTCTTTGCACCACCAAGGATTCTACTTAGTTCCAGTACTGATAGCTCCTCTTTTGATTGAGTTCCTGGGCAGCTTACCATAGCTCCTCACTCATTTGAGTTCTTGTGTAGCTTTCCTCTCTGCAGCTTTTCTAGTTTGGCAGCTTCCATAGCTCACTAGTTAGCTCCTGGATATCTAGTTTTCTGAAGTGAACATTACCACTGTCTTTGACTGTTTTCTCTCTCCTTCCCTTGAGTTTTGGCTAGTCAGAAGTCCTTTGGGCTGAACATACTGCTCCATGCTTCTTATACCTGCCCCCAGGCAGGATTGTTTCTCTACACCAGATTGAACAAGATTAATGCAGGATGATGGAGAAGTTGATGGTTGAAGTGCTGAGTCTGTAATCCAACAGATATATGGACGTCAGACATCCGAAGTAATTCCTACCCCCACTTCATATCCCTGTTAACAAAACTTGCTCTAAATCATGTCTGGAAAGAAATCCAATGCCCCTAAGTCTGCTGCTGACATTGTGGCAGATCTGGAACAGAAACTGGCTGCTACTAAGGCTGCAGTTGAAGCTGAGGTGGAACAGAAATGTAGGGAGGTGGAGGAGTGGAGAAAATGAAGCAGATAGAGTTGGCAGAGATCTGTAGGGAGATGGAGGAAAAGAGGTGGAGGGCTCTGATTGAGGCTCAGGTGAGTGATGTGGACTCTTTTGGATCTAGATCCTAATGGTAAGTTGTCTGAAGACATTCAGATCCAATGGTATCTGACATTCATAGGTCAAGTCTTGTGATGTCTGCTGGAAGGACAAGGCCACTTGTCCTGGAAGGCCCAGATCCATCAAGGGACCCAAGGGCCGGAAGAGGCAGTGTCCTGCTGGTACTCCATCTCTGAAGGGCAAGGGCAAGTGCTATCAGAGGAGCCTCACTCTGGATGTGCTGGAAGTAGATGTCTTTTCCAATCCGATGACCGTTGAAGGTACAGATGAGGATGTTGTCAAGTATGATGACTAGGCTTGGGTGGCCACTGCTAATGACATTGTAGCGGAGCTGGCTCAGACCAATGGACTTCTTCAGGATGGCATTGTGGCGGTGGAAGGGAGTCAGATTGCGATGGAGCAGATGAGTACTACCATGGAAGCCTTCCTCCAACAGCAGAGGGAGTTCCAGGCCCTGCTTCTTGAGGAGATCTGGTGTAATGAACATATTGGCGCTGGGCTTAAAACCCTATCTTTTGACACTCATCTCATGTCTATAGGAGTTACCACTTGTCCATGGCTGTCTTACCCCTTTAGCATTACCGGCTGCATCCCACGCTTACCGTACACCATACCGACTGCCGCACCTCATTCCACATACTGATGTCCTTCCATGTCCTTGCCGCATCCACATAGCTCCATTTGGTGCGTCATTTGTTTTCTGTTCATTATCACTGATTCCATGGCAAGCCTTATTACATGTTGCCTCGTGCCACAGCACCTCGCGCTATGTTTACATATGGCGGTTACTACACTTGAGCACTACTGATCTCGCCTAGAGTATTCTGAGTGCATACGATTTAGGATATAAGCACCGTGTACCCCGCACAATACAGTACCGGATTTTACCCCATTGCACGTACTATAGGTCAGGATTATTGTCTAGCTCTGGATCTACCCAATAGTAGACTTAGTCTTTAAAGTTTCCTTATCGCTCATTAATCAATCACGCTTGTTCTCCATTACCACTGGACTTTTGACTGTTATTTTGACTGAACTTCTCACACACCGCTGCTTTACCACTGAAAGTACTGTGGTCTTCTTTACTGATTCTTTGCACTGCTCGCAACCTTACCGCTACCGCTGATATCACTGCTTGTCATCGCTCGCTCGACACAACTGTTACTGACTTTATCTCAACCACGGTAGCACCGCTACATATGACACTAGTTCTGGCGGCATCATCGCTGACTGTGGCAACTTACCGCTGACTATGACACTTCATTTGCACATTGGTTTAACTTGAACTTGACCATACTAACAGGCATCCCCCTTTAGGGTTGAACGCTCTTGTTTTCACAAGTGAAGCAGACTAGACGGAGCACAAGACTCACATACTAACTTAGGAGGTAGTTTATCTACAGCCCAGGTTAGGTTGTATCTGTACACTGGACTGGATTTAGGCTTTCCGTTCCTGCCAGATCCGACAAGGATGGTGCTGGTGAGGAGGTTGGAGAAGAGGTGGCAGATGGGACTGGAGAGGAGATGGCAGATGGAACTGGAGAAGAGACTGGGGGTGCCAGAGGTGAAATGGAGACTGGTGCCTAGTCTGGATCTGGATTTCCGTTACTGCCCTCAATGTACTTGTATTCTACTTGTTATGTACTTTCAAGCAATAGGACCAGGTTTGTCTGGATATGCTGAGTGGAAATCCACCACAAGATCCAATGTATTTCTGAGTTCTGTGGCAAGTAACCAGGAAGTTTCTTCATCTGTTCCTTCATATCTGGACCACTGGACAAGGTATAGAAGTTGGCATTGGTGTCTACGACAGTCCAGTTTAGAGTCCAGGATTTTGGATATCTCATACTCTGGTTCTCCATCAACTTCGACTGGAGATGGAGGAGGTTGGATGTGATTAGGGATGGTGTTTGGAAGTGCCAGTTCTAACTGAGAGACATGGAATACAGGATGTATGGAATGCATAGAATCCGGATGTTGGATGGCGAAGGAATGAGTACCCGGACGAGATATGATCTCAAACAGACCTAAATTCTTTTCCGAAGGTTTCTTTGATGGACAAGTGGAACAGAAGTACTTGGCTTTAATGAAGACTTGTTCTTTAATCCAGAAGTCTGGAGTGGGTTGTCTTTTAGCATCCACAGGTCCTTGATAGCATTTCTGTGCTTCGGACATCTCTTATCGGAGGAACTGGTGAAGTTCATGAAGATCTAGGGCATATTCCTGGGCATGGATGGAAAATAGGTCACATTCTGGATGAATGGAAATGTTCAGATGATATCCCTTATTGGCGAAGAAGGGTGATACTCCAGTAGTAGCACTCGGAGCGTTATTGTATGCAAACTCTGCAAGGGGCAGTAACTCGGACCAGTTGTCCTGCCAATAGTTACAATAGATCCAGAGGTACTGTTCCAGCGTTTGATTGGGATATTCAGTTTGTCCGTCCCCTTCCAGATAATATCTGGACATGAAGTGTAGGACCATGTCTAAACTTTTCCTAAGGACTGGAAGAAGTGGAATATGAACTCTGTTCCCCGATCCAAGGTTACATGGGATGGAACACCATGCTTGGAGAATATGTGAAGGAGGAAGAGGCAGGCAAGATCTGGAGAAGTGATGGTGTCATGAGTCGGGACAAATATGGCTTGCTTGGATAGGTGGTCTATGATAATGAGGATAGCTGTATAGCCGGATGAGCCTGGAAGTTGCTCAATGAAGTCCATAGAGATGGAATTCCATGGTTTCTCTGAAATGGGGAGTTGCTTGAGTAATCTGTATGACTTGTGTCTCGGAACTTTGGCTCAGGTGCAGGAAGTACAGGACCTGACATAATCTTTCACATAAGTACATATTCTGGGCCAAGTGTAGTCACGTTGGATGAGCTTGAGAGTACGATTCTGTCCAAAGTGTCTGGATAGGGGGTGATCATGGCAGTTATGGAGGACACATAGTTGTAAGTCATTGGCTTCTGGGACATAGATATGGTTGTCGCAGCAAAGGAATCCACTATCATCCACTGTCCATCTTGGATCCGAAGATACCAGAAGATGTGTTTGTGCGATAGGGTCATTGGAGAGTGCAGTCAGGATGTCTTCAAAGGTTTTCTGTATCCATGAGAACAGCTGCTCTAAGAACTGGAGGTGCTAGGGTTGTGGCTCATAGGGATGAAGCTAACTGTTTGGAGGTGAATACTGGGTGGAAATTATGAGGATTGACTTGAGCATAGTCCTTATCCCCCTCTTTGGAATAGATGTCCCAACATCTAGTAAGGGAATCTGGTTTGGCTCTGAGTTTTCTGGGATGGAAACAGATGATGAGATTGAACTGACGGAGGAATTCAGACCAGTGAGCCTGATGGCAAGAGAGGAGTTTGGTAGTGGAGAAATACTTAAGGTTTTTGTGGTCCGTAATAACATCTATAGGCTCAGACGAGCCTTCTAGGTAATGTTGCCAGGTCCAGAAAGCTTCGTGGATGGCTAGGAGTTCCTTGTTGTGGGTGTCATAATTGAGTTCCAGAGCAGACAAAGTATGGGAGTAGTAGGCAACCGGACAAAGCTCTGAGTCCAGACATACAATGGAAAGTATTCTGGCAATGGTGTAGTCAGAGGCATCGGTTTCCACAACTATCAGAACATCCGGTGTAAAGATATAATCTAGCCTGGGCTGTAGATAAACCACGGCCTAAGCTAGTATGCGAGTCTTGCGCTCCGTCTAGTCTGCTTCACTTGCAAGGCAAGAGCGTTCAACCCTAAAGGGAATGCTAAGTTAATATAGTTTGATAGTGCCCAACCTGTGGTGCATGACTGCCATTGGAGGTAGCGAGATGCTAGCAGTGACCTCCGCTCCGTGGGAAAGTAGCGGTAAAGTAGCGGTAGAGCGCGGGAAGATAGTGGTAAAGTAGCAGTAGTGTGAGTGGTAAAACTGCGGTAGTGCGTGCGGTAAAACTGTGGTAAGGCGTGGGAAACTGGTGGTAAAACAAGCGGTGAAGCATAGCAATGAAGCGTGGGAAAGCGGTAATGAGCAGTGGTGTGTGCAGCAGTAAAACAATTCTTAAGAGACAGTAGTGGTGACAATTCCTAAGTACTGTGTGTACCATAGAAGGAAAAGTCAAAGTACCGGTGTGACGAACAAACTCACGCTGAGCTTGAAATGGCACATTTTCGTATAGGTGTCACACGGCTATCATTATCCTTACCTTTCAGCTTCACCGTCCCTTGCCATGACACTTTACCATGTGTTACCCCTATCTAATGGTATTGTTCCGCACTCCAGAAGCCTCATTGCAGCTTAGCAACTTTCCCACGAAGTGGTGATCTTCGGCAATCTCCGCAAACCCATTTGGCATCCTCAAGCAAGATTTACCGTCCGTCCTATGTCCATCCAGTCTCACCGGTACGTGATGTTTTGTAAACTGTAGTGCAGTCTTATTACATGTCTGCTGCGTGTTAATCCTATCCCTTCCGTTTCCATAGCTATTCCTTAGTATAAAATTTCTAGGTACCTGTACTCGTTCCTTACTTCCCTCCTATAGTACACACGGTACTTAGGAATAGTCACCACTACTGTCACTATGGAATAAAGTCCTTTACCAAAGTCACTGTTTCCCTAAGAATTGCTTTACTGCTGCACGCACTACCGCTCTTTACCGCTTTCCCACGCTTCACCGCTAGTGCTAGTGCTTTCTCACGCTTCACTGCTACACTACCGCTTGTTTTACCGCAGAAGTTCCCACGCTTACCGCAGTTTTACCACTCGTACTACTGCAGTTTTACTGTTCATGCTACTGCTTGCCTACCGCATTCCCATGCTTACCGCTAGTTTTACCGCAATTTTCCCACGGACCGAAGGTCACCGCTAGCATCTCGCTACCTCCGACAGCAGTCACGCACCACAGGTTGGGCTTTATTGAACTATACTAACTTAGCATTCCCTTTAGGGTCAAATGCTCTTGCTTTGCAAGTGAAGCAGACTAGGTAGAGCACAAGACTCGCATACTAGCTTAGGCCATGATTTATCTACAGCCCAGGCTAGATTAAATCTTTACACCGGAATGTGCGAAGAGTCCTTTTTAACATGTACCATGAATGGCCGGTGTAAAGATACAACCTAACCTGGGCTGTAGATAAACTACCTCCTAAGTTAGTATGTGAGTCTTGCGCTCTGTCTAGTCTGCTTCACTTGTGAGAACAAGAGTGTTCGACCCTAAAGGGGGATGCCTATTAGTATGGTCAAGTTTGAGTCTAACTTATGTGCGAAACAAGCGTCATGGTCAGCGGTAAGTTGCCGCGGTCAGCAATGATACCGCCGGAACTAGCGTCGTGTGTAGCGGCGCTACTGTGGTCAAGATATGATCAGTAACAGTTGCGTTGAGTGAGCGATGTCGAGCAATGGTATCAGCAGTAGCAGTAAGGTTGCAAGTGGTGCGAGGAAACAGTAAAGAAGTCCGCAGTACTTTCAGCAGTAAAGTAGTGGTGTGTGAGAAGTTCAGTCAAAGTAACAGTCAAAAGTCCGGCGGTATGCCAGCGGTAACGGAGAACAAGCATGATAGATTAACAAGCAGTAAGGAAACTTTAAAGACTAAGTCCACTACTGGGTAGGTCCAGAGCTAGACAGTAATCCTGACCTATAGTACATGCAATGGTGTAAAATCAGGTACTGTATCCTGTGGGGTACGCGGTGCTTATATCCTAAATCGTATGCACTCAGAATACTCTAGGCAAGATCAGTAGTGCTGGAGTGTAGTAACTGCTGTAAGTAAACATAGCGCGAGGCGCTGCGGCATGAGGCAACATGTAATAAGGCTTGCCGTGGAATCAGTGATAACGAACAGAAAACAAACGACACACCAAATGGAGCTATGTGGACGCGGCAAGGACATGGAAGGACATCAGTATGTGGAACGAGGTGCAGCAGTCGGTACGGTGTGTGGTAAGCGTGGGATGCCGCCAGTAATGCTAAAGGGGTAAGATGGCCATGGACAAGTGGTAACTCCTGTAGACGTGAGATAAGTGTCAAAAGATGGGGTTTTAAGCCCAGCGCCAATATGTTCGTTACACCAGAATACATAGCGAGAACGGTAGCGAGATAGAGATACTTAGCTAAGAGGCATGCAGCAAGCAAGTGGTGTCACGGAAGGTAAGGTAAGTCTTGCCGTAGCTTTAGTAATGGTGGAAATGAATATGCTACGCACCAATGGATCTTAGACAGAAATGGAATGGACAGGAGGACATCGGTAGCGAGATTCGGTAAGGGACAAGGATCCACGGAGCGAAATGGTACTGGCAAAGCGAAAAGGCTAATGCTCACTATAGGGGTTTTCTCGGTAGCCGCTGTAGGCAGTAATGAGACACTTGTGTAAAATGGCACTTTCATGGTCAGCATGACTTTGTTTGCTACACTGGAATCCAGTGGGTAAGCACCAGAGCGGAAGTGAAGGCTTTCTTGAGTGCTTCAAAGGATTTCTGGAAGTCCTTGGAAAAGTTCCAAGGGACTCCCTTGTGTGTAAGCCGAGTGAGGGGAACTACAATATTCAAGTAGTTGAAGATGAATCAACAATAGAAATTAGCAAACCCAAGGAAGGATTGAATGTCTTTGATCTTCTGAGGTTCCGGCCAGTCAACAATAGACTGGATCTTCTTGGACGACATGGTCAAGCTGTCTGGAGATAGCAGGTAACCAAAATACTCAACGGAGGATGAGTGGAACTCACATTTCTTGGGTTTAGCATAGAGTCGATGTTTATGGAGGTGGCATAGTACTTCTCAGACATGTATCCTATGACTCGCAAGGTCTTCGGAATAGATAAGGATGTCATCCAGATACACAATAATGCATATATCCAGCATATCAGCAAACACGCTGTAAAGATACAATCTAGCCTGGGCTGTAGATAAACCACAGCCTAAGCTAGTATGTGAGTCTTGTGCTCTACCTAGTCTGCTACTCTTGCGAGGCAAGAACATTCGGCCCTAAAGGGAATGCTAAGTTAATATAGCTCGATAATGCCCAACCTGTAGTGTGAGAATGCTAGCAGTGACCTCTGGTCTGTGGGAAACTAGCAGTAATACTAGCGGTAAGCGCGGGAAAGGGGCAGACAAGCGGTAGTGTGAGCGATAAAACTGCGGTAAAGCGTGGGAACTTCTGCGGTAAAACAAGTGGTGAAGCTGTGGTAAGCATGGGAAAGCAGTAGCGCAAGCGGTGAAGCACAGGAAAAGTGGTAAAGAGTAGTGGTGTGTGCAGCAGTAAAGCAATTCTTAGGAGACAGTAACTTCGGTAAGGGACTTTATTTCATAGTGACAGTAGTGGTGACTATTCCTAAGTACCATGTGTACTATAGGAGGGAAGTGAGGAATGAGCACAGGTACCTAGGAATTTTATATGAAAGAATAGCTACGGAGATGGAAGAGATAGGATAAACACACAGCAGACATGTAATAAGACTGCACTACAGTTTACAAAACATCATGTACTGGTGAGACTGGATGGACATTGGATGGACGGTAAATCTTGCTTGAGGATACCAAATGGGTTCGCGGAGATTCCCGAAGATCACCACTTTGTGGGAAAGTTGCCATAGTACAGCCGCTAAGCTGCAACGAGGCTTCCGGAGTGCGGAACAATACTGTTAGATAGGGGTAAACACATTGCAAAGTAGGACAGTGAAGCCAAAGGGTAAGGATAATGATTGCCGGTTGACACCTATATGAAAATATGCTGTTTTGAGCTCAGCATGAGTTTGTTTGTCACAACACTATTAACAAAGCATTGAAAAGCTGCTAGAGCATTTGTAAGGCCTTCCAGCATCACCAACCATTCATAGGAGCCATAGCGTGTATGGAAGGAAGTCTTCCACTCATCTCCTTCCACTATCTGGACAAGATGGTAAGTGGAATGGAGATCAATTTTGGTATAAACTTTAGCATGGCTTGGAGAGTCTAGAAGGTTGGCAATGAGGGTAACGGATAATGGTCCTTCTTGGTAATCTGGTTGAGGCCATGGAAATCCACTGTTACAGTTGTACGTGCCCCTATTCATTTTCTCTTTGTTTCCTTACTTGTATATCATGTCACATGACTCTGACTCATATGCTCAACGCATCTGTACTATAGTTGCCTTCCTTATTTGGATACGCACTTACCTTCCCACGCCTCTCTTGGTCCGTGCGCACATATTGGTCTATTTAAGCACGTTGTACTTGTAGTAGATTCTTTACTTTAATCTTACTGGGTTTTACCTGGAATCTCCTTCACTTAGGCCTCCAACCTAAGTCATCTTGAATCGTCTCTAAGTCTAAGCACTCCTTAGACTTAGTCTCTATTCTCGCAGAACCTCATAGACTTGTCTGTGAGGCCGAACCCTTGATCGTACTCGGAATGCGTTCCTTGTACTTTCACCTTGTCCTCTTCTGGACATTGTAAGAACTTCCCAGCAGACCGTCTGTGTCTTTTCACTGTTGCTGGTGATGCCACCCCAGTTCGTAACAAAGATTAAAGTCCACTTGATCGTCGACTATCCAGTCTTCGACCCCGAACCCTGATTGCTTAGATAAGCAGATTAGCGTATGTGTACGCTAAAACCAATTGTCAAGAGAAGCCCTCTGACAGAAGACAAGCCCTAACGGACAGCAAGACAGCGCGTGTAGGCACCGAGAAAGTATAACTCACCAGACGAATCACCAAAGATGGCGACTAAAGAATTCGAATACAAGATCGGCCAACCAGCCGCTTTTGATGGAGATCGTGACAACTCTTGCGAATTTATCCAGTCATGTAATCTTCACTTCGACATCAACAAAAAGCTTTACACTACCGACAAACAGAAGATCATTTTCATAACATCCTTTATGACCGAAAGGAATGCCAAATCTTGGAAAGAGCAATTCCTTGACCATGCTCAATCAACCAACACCTCTGGACAAAAAGTTGGTTATGGGACAATGGTGGATTTTATGAAAAGCTTTAAAGAAGCCTTCGACCCAGTGGATACTAAAGGAACCCACTTGTGAAACTCAGGGATCTCAAATAAGGAAGCGGAGATCTTCACACCTATATCGCTGACTTTGAGGCACTTGCAGCCAAGGCTCATATCACCGATAACGCAACGAAGATCCAATTCTTCCAAGATGGCCTGAATTGGGGTATCCTTACAAAGCTTTTCGCACTAGGAGATGTCTCAGAAGTATTCTGAGATGTTGTGCTGCAATGCGTGTCCATTGACAACTCCATCATTGTCTTCAAGCCATGAGGACACATCATGCTCCACAACAGAAGAAGAAGAATTATGGAAATGCACGATATATACCAAATCGTGATTCCAATGCAATGATCGTAGATTGAATCTCCGACACAGAGAGATCCGAATGCATGAAGAAAGGACAATGCTCAATGCAAAAGACAGGACACCACATTCATAATTGTCCTGACAGAAAGAAGAAGACCCCGCTCCGACAAACTGAAGTCAAAGAAGAAGGAGAAGACAATGAAGAAACTGTAAGGCAGATTGTCACGGATTTTTGACTTGGAGAAACAAAGACTCGACGTATGTTTCTCCCAATGCACTACTAAGACTTGTACGCGCTGTAGGTGAAAGAAAAGAACTTCGTGTCCCTATCACCCTTCACTCGCGTACTCGTTTAAAATCCGTTGACACCACCGCTGTGATTGATTCAGGCGCAGCCAGAACATTCATCTCTGAAGCGTTTGTGAAACTCCATCAAATCATACGATGAAAACTCAAAACACCATTTCGAGTTACTACGGCAGATGGAACTCTTATAAAAGGAGGACCAATCACACACTACTGTCTCCTAGTGGTCAAAATTGATGAACGAACCATGTATGGAAAATTCAATATCACCAAACTAGGAAGAAGAGATCAAATCCTTCTGGGAATTCCGTGGTTATGAGCAATGAACCCAAATATAGATTGGGCTGCTGGAACACTTGTCCTTCCCTGAACAACAAAATCGGATGAAATCAAAATTGATATGGATACAGATCGGAAGAAGAATGGATTACCCCCAATTTTCAATTGTCATTCAAAAAAGTGGCAACATTCCCGACTTCGGAGATCCCTCGTCATCCCTTCTATTCCTAACAATTCAGAATTGGAAGTACAAACACCACAAACCACCGATCCCTCGTGCAGAGAGCGCAAGAACGACTCCGAACCCGAGTATCGGGCCGGACCTGAACCTATTGAGCAACGACCAATAGAAGAACAGAAATATGGAAAAAGAAAGCAGAAGAAGAAATCCCTGGACGGATACAAACATACCAAAACTATCCAAGTTCTACGTTCCTCCGAAAAACTCTTCAATACTCCCTCAGCTTCAGTTGAAGAAATCCCCGATGAAGAAGAACTAATGTCTGAAGACATTACGAAGAACCCGTGCCTTCGTTGATCCCAACAGATGATGATGACCAATTCAACACATGCAAGATGTCTGGCATGCGCCAGAAGTACGTGAAATTTCCTCCTATGAACTCGGAGATGGAGAATTTCTTGTGGAATACGACACTGATGGAGTTAGCATGAGAATCATAGAAGAAGTATCCATGGACACCCTCTCACACATGATGGAACTTCCCGACTCGAACAACTCCCCAACTATTCCACAATTCCCCTTCCCCCTCCGAAATACAGTAACAAAGCTCAGGAATTCACCACGGATGAGAAGGAAAAGAAAAAGAAATCCTTCGAAGAATTGGTCCCAAACTATTTGCACGACTTTGCAGACATCTTTGCTAAGGATGGACTGAACAAACTACCCCCCAAACGCCCTGGTATTGATCATCGGATTGATACTAAACCCAGTTTCATCCTCGTACATCTAAGGTTTACCCGCTATCGGAAAAAGAACGTGCTGCCGTCAAAACGTTTATCGATGAAAACGTTGTTAAAGGTTTTATCTTGGAATCGAAGTCACCTCAAGCCAGTGGCTTCTTCTTTGTGGGAAAGAAGAGTGGAGAATTGCGTCCCTGCCAAGATTATCGCTACATTAATGATTGGACAGTCAAGAATGCCTATCCACTCCCACTCCCTATCTCCCTTGTCGCATGACTTCATAACGCACAGTTCTTTATGAAAATGGATATCCAGTCTGGTTATAACAATATTCGCATCCATCCCGATGATTGCTGGAAAGCTGCTTTTGCTACGGAATTCAGCCTCTTCGAACCGAACGTCATGTTCTTTGGCCTCTGTAATTCACCGGCAACTTTCCAAGCATACATGAATCGCACCTTCCAACAAGAAATCAACGAAGGATGGATGGTTATCTACATGGACGATATCCTGATTTTCTCTACAACAATGTCAGAACACCGTGAATGGACCAGACGGGTTTTGATGAAGATACGAAAAGAACATCTGTTCTTAAAACCAGAGAAATGCACCTTTGATGCAAAAGAAGTGGAATACCTCGGAATGATAATTCGTCCCGGACAAGTTGCTATGGATACTGCCAAGACCAAGGGAATCTCCGGAATGGCCAGTCCCGAAATCTGTAAAAGATGTTCAGTCTTTTCTCGGTTTTTGCAACTTCTACCGCACGTTCATTTCCCACTATTCTGACATCGCCCGACCTCTTATGATTTAACAAAGAAAGATAAGGCCTTTGATTGGTCAACCGAATGCATGGACACCTTCGAAGAACTGAAACAATGCTTTACATCCCAACCGGTACTCTGTAACCCTGATCCTTCCCGACAATTTGCTATTGCTACCGACGCTTCGCTCATAGCAACTGGCGGAGTTCTCTTGCAGACTGATGAATGGCGTCTATC